>CM040186.1:1022500-1285000 GCA_022606455.1 Callitettix versicolor
CTCTCAGTACTGTTATAACATTAAAATTTAATGGATATTTAACACAATAACATTTTTATATTATGAAATTAATTAACAAAAAAATAACTTAAAAATAATAAGTTTTACTTCTTTGTAAAATATTTTGAGAACTGCAGAAAAGAATGTATCATAGAAATATTAATCAGTTTATATTTTTAAAACTAAACCTTATGTTCAGAAATTGAAGAAATATTCTTTTGATCAAGAACATTATCATTTATCAAAAAATGAAAAGCTCTTTACACTGTAAACACAGAACTGTTGTTTATGAAAAACATTTTGGTGCACAAGCACAGTTAATTCCTAAGCAAACTGAAATGATTGAAAACTGCAGGACAGTGGTGTGGAAGCAACGACCCTTGTTCCTCTTGTCCCTAAACTGACAGTGCTATAGATGTTTTTTTGGGTCACCCAGTATGGTAATTAGAATATCTTAAGATTATTGAAAATATCATAAAGTGTTTGAAATCGTTACTTGTTACTAAGCAACTTTAAATTACTTGTTTCATTTAATGGTGTTTACCATACAAACAGGAACTTTACGCAATGTGGCAATTTCTTTTAGTGTTAAATTTGAAAAAATGAATACAGGTCAAGAACATCTAAATAAAAATAAACTGGCCAGAAAAAATATTCAAAAAAGAGGCATATACAGCAAGTCATAAAATTCTACAAAATAGATTGTATTACTTAGATTATAAAGATTGATTAAGAAAATTATTTATACTAGGTGGCTTTTTTCAGGTAAGTTAATTTGCTTTTTGATTTTAACTTTTTTTCTCGATTTAAATGTAAATAAGCCCACTAATATAGCTTCTAATTCTTTAACAAATTTAATTTCAATGTTACTTTTTGTTGAACAGCAACATCGGTAACATGCGAAGAAGAAGATGGACACATTTCTTATCACCCCGACAAAGCCGACTGTACGATGTATTACATGTGCGAAGGTGAAAGGAAACATCACATGCCCTGTCCATCAAACCTTGTATTCAACCCTAACGAAAATGTCTGTGATTGGCCAGAAAACGTAGAAGGGTGCATGCATCACACACAAGCGCCTCCTACGTCCAAGAGGAGATAAGGTTGTCGTAGGCAATAATTCACGATTGTTTATTAAAGGGAATTATTGGCTTGAAGAGCAAACATTATAATTTTCATTGTTGCTAGGTAACCAGCCTGGTATTTCAACAATTAAAATATCCTAATTGTTGAAAATATTGTAAAATGGTTGGCTCTGTTGTTTCGTTAAACAACAACATGAAATATCTTAATTGTGTGAAATTTCTTTACAATATAATATAAATTTATTTTATAAAAAAACAGATAAAATTTATAAATTCACTCTGATAAAAAACTGTTTCATTTGAGCTTTATGGCTTCTTTGAACTAAGTAAATTTTGTTCTTATATTTTATAAATAGAGCTAACTACTTTTTTATGGTTAGAGTAATAAGAAAATATTAACCAATATTTAAAGAAAATGTAAGATTACAGAAGCATTAAAAAAAATTTATCCCCATTTAGTTATTGACCAAAGGTCACAAAATAGGTGAAGTATTATTTAATTCGGACAGAACTTTTTTTTAATTATTGCATAGCCTAAATATATCATAACTCTTTTTAAATTATGTTAGATATAAAAGTTTTTTAAAAATTAATTTAAGGCAAAAAATATAATATACCAACCATAATGAAACAGAAATAACCAAATAATTCCCTTTCGTTAATCCAGTGTGTTTAAAAATCACAACGAAAAAAAAATTAGTGACGTCAAATATTTTGTACAAAAATAATTCGCCTTCCTGACAGTGTCAAATTCTATTTGTATTGAATTTTATATAAATAAAATAATATAAAAAATATTAATGATTTGTAAACGTAAAGTGAAAGAATATTTTGACGTTTTACAATCACTTTAGTTGTTAAGGCCGCGGTAAAATAAGCAAAGGTTATTTATTTTTCAAATTGTTACATTTCAATTTGAAGACTGACTATGAATGGTGTCGATATCGAAGGAACACAGCATTATGGCTCTTATAAGCAGATCGGATGTATAATGTGGTACAAAGTTAATTGTGATGCATCTTCAAACTACATTACACAGAAATTATAAATAAATTTGTGACCGTATTTAAACTATCAAATCTTCATTTAGAACATAAGTAGGCCTACTTATTTTAGCAAAGGCAGGTTAATACACAAAAGATTTATAAAATATTATCACATTCAACCAATCTTACTGAAAACAGAAAACATCTTGCTTAAATGTAACAAAAAAGTTAAATATTCAGTTTTTTAGTAAGCACCCTTACACAGTCACAAGCATTTTACTAGAAAAACAAATTTTTCTTGTCAAATTTAATACATTAATACCAAAATTGTCATTATATGATCAAAGAGTAAAAGGCCAACTGTATAAAATAAAGAAAAACTTAAATTGATTTTATTATTAGTGTGCCCTAATGAATACATCTGTTTAACAGGTTTTGATTGAGGCGGTTAAGTGGTAGAGCTAACGTACATTATTTATATACTTGACTTTTTACATTTGTAATGTGATCAATCACATATGAAACAAAGGACGTGTACTAACGTATCATCAGTTTCACTGTACTTTAACACTGTCACAGGGTACAGGTCTTGCCTTCATAGGCCTACAATATACAACGATTGAAAACTAATATTTGGTAGTATTTTACTTAGCATGCTTAAATCAATCATTAACAAGCATTAGAAACATTACATAAATTTCAATTTGACGCTTGAACGTTCGACTCAAATCAATGTGCCAAAATACATATAGAATCAAAACGAACACAGTTAATTGGATCTAGTATGTTATTATTTTATCATGTAAAAATCTTTTAAACCTAATCAGGTATTAAAATAATAAAAAGCAATTTAAAAAAATTCCAAAAAATATTTACAAAATTTTAATTTTTAAATGCATCAAAAAACACTAAAAATATGATTATAGAACTGCTAATGGGAATACTCTTGGTAGGCCTATTTGCTCTACGGATTGGCTAGGTTAGGGTAATTTAACCTTATAATGGTTTTTGACTCTTGTTCAATGTAGACTTGACTAAAAGTGCTCACGGTTCGATGTAACAGCAGGTGGACAGACAAACTGTTAGAATTACGCTACATCATAGATTACCACTTTAATATTATTTTATTACCATATTATTATTAGCGTTGTGAATTATGTGTGTTTGTAAATATTATTAAATACAATAAAATCTTTATAAAAATGCTTGTTTGAATTTACCTTGTGTGAGCATTTGTACAATAGTGTTGTGTTTACGTAGGTTTTTAATTCAGAATCTTCTTTTCAATGAAGTATTTTTAGCGAATTCCCAGGTGAAAAGAAGTTATTGGCGCGGCCTTCATGGTAAGACCCAGCACGGGACCTTGAAATAAGCACCAATTGTAACCTCTAGATCACATTTAAGGAGTTGTCAAAACACACACACACACACACACACACTGTTAAAATAATTAAAATTTGACAAAATCAAAAAATTGATTTGACAATGGTGTATGTGACAGTAGGCATAAAACAGAGATTACTATAGTTTGAATTACAATAGGGTTAACAGCAATAACTGGACAACCATATTTACAGTCGGTCACATGTACAAGTGGGAAATTTTCCCTTTTGTGTTTCTCAAAACAAACATGACCTAGAGGCAGGTGTAATTCCTAAAAACTTTCCCACAATGCATGAACACTCCGATAAATAAGTAATGCCATGTTTAGTACAATATTTACACATTACTTATATATTATCCATTTAATCAGGTCATTTATGTAAGTTTTACCCTTCCTCCTCCCAAAAAAGGAATTTGTAGGGCAATAGAAACAATGTGATGATAACTTTAGAATATATATATCAACTTTATTTGTAAATAAAACATAAAAAGTTTAAAAAAGAAATACTAAAATAATATTTTACAAATACGAGGGCTGTTCGGAAAGTAACGGCCGATTGGTCACTGTGGGCGAAGTAGTGGGGGTAGCGCTACAATCTTTGCGCCTGCGTACGCGGCAGATCAGTCGGTGTCCAGCCGTGGTCGAGTGAACGTCGTCTCTGTGCTAGTTTGTTTTTTATAGCGTTTAAAGATGTGTGCTGCAATAGAAAACCCCGCCAAATGTGAGGTAAGAGCTGTTACACGATATCTTATGGAAAAACAATATTGCAGCAGCTATTCATCAGGAACTTTGTGCCATGTATGGACCAAGTGTAATCAGTGAAGGTGTTGTTCGTGAATGGGTTCGTTCATTTAAAGGTGGACGAAGAAACATCCACGATGAAGACAGGAGTGGCAGGCCGTCAGTGGTCAGTAATGAACTTGTCCAGAAAATTGATGAAAGAGTTCGTGAAAATCGTCAATTCACAATCTCTGAATTTTCTGATAAATTTCCTCAAATTTCAAGGTCTGTTTTGTATAAAGTAGTGACAGAGAAGTTAGGGTACAAGAAGTACTGTGCTCGATGGGTGCCCAAAATTCTTTCCCGAGTACCACAAAAATCAACAAATGGCCTCTGCAATAGACTTTCTCACTTGTTATGATGAAGAAGGAGAACCATTGCTAAACAGGATCATAACAGGTGATGAAACGTGGATCGAGTGTGTCAATCCTGAGACAAAAGAGCATTCTAAGGTTTGGGGCCATAAAGATTCACCTAACAAGCCAAAAAAAGGCCGGCAAGATTTTTCTGGCAGGAAACTCATGGCAACTGTGTTTTGGGATGCTAAAGGGATGTTGGTGGAATTTATGGAACGGGGAACAACGATTAATAAAAATGTGTACTGTCAAACGTTAATAAACTTAAAAAGGGCCATACAAAACAAACGTCGTGGTACGCTGACTTCCAGTATTGTGTTTTTCCACGATAATGCTCGACCTCACTCTGCTCAGGCAACCAAGGATCTTCTGGGGCAGTTCCAATGGGACGTATTCAAGCATCCGCCTTACAGCCCAAATCTAGCCCCCAGCGATTACCATCTCTTCATGCATATGAAGATGTGGCTTGGATCTCAGCGCTTTGATGATGATGAGGAACTGAAAGAAGCAGTCACAGGCGGCAGATTTTTATGCTGAAGGGATTGGAAAACTGATTGAGTTAAAAGATATGATAAATGTTTGAATGTCTTTGGAAATTATGTCGAAAAATAAGGGAAAGAAGTAGCTTTAAGATGTATATAATAAACTTTTTTTTATTTAATGTGGTGTTTTTTTTATAATCAATCGGAGGTTACTTTCCGAACACCCCTCGTAAATCTAAGGAACTACAAATCATAACTATTACAGATGGTTCTGAAATACAGTGGTCCTTGGTTAAAACTCACATTTTCGGAGACAAAATATGACCGGTTATAGTGCTAATCGTGGTATAATGAAGAAAAATATTCTACAGATAAGCTTGTAGTGTTAAATAGGCTAAGCCAAAACATGTTAGCCGCAAGCTTACTGCAGCATTTGTTTATCTCCAGAATCAAGTAATAATATGGAATGAATAGTAAGATACCGTTCACAAGGCAACCTGGTGATAAGTTACATAACAGAGTGACTTTTTAGACTGTGTGTTTATATTACAAAGCATGGGACAAAAAGAAACTACTTCTATTCACAGCAGTAATATTCCTTCGGAAGCAATATTTTCCACAGAACCAGTAAGGCACAAATTTCAAAATCACTTGTTACTCAGATGTTAATTTCCAGACTATTGTACCCTGCAAAAAGGGGTACAGTAGCTGAGATATGAGAGGCTTTGAAGTTATTTATATCCATGTTAGTCATTATAGTTAAAAAGGGGGTATACGACAGATTCACATTACATCGATACTGTAGTGTAACCAAGGATCACTGTAACAAAACAATATTAATTTTAGTTTGCTTTATCACAACTTCAGAATTACCTGAGGCTGTTCACATATAATTGTGATTTAACAATATAATTGTTTTAATGTAATTTAACAATAGGTATCAAAATTTAAAATGACATGAAAATCCCTAAGATGATTTGTACTTTAACAGTATAGTATAAAAATAATATAAAAAAGACAGTAAAATAAATTATACAGTTTATTACAACAGTATTTTCCTTAGTTGGAAATTTAGTGCATCGTTGATTGTAAACTTGAGAAAAATACTTTTTAAATACTTAATTTTCTGTATGAATTAAATTACTCTTTGTATCAGAAAATACAGTCTGTACATATGGGCACATATATGGATTTTTTATGATCCAGTATAAATAAATCAATTTTAACAAAGACCAAAACAGAGTACAAATTACTTCCCAACAGTTTAATGCATACACTTACACGGCCTTAACTCATTTCCAATTTGATTTTTTCTTGTTCAGTCAAAAACTCGAAGCCATCAAGTTCTTTCATTATTTTCTTGAGAAAATGCTCCCTCATACTCTGCCATGTACGGGTTTTGCACACCTAAGAAGGACAATAAAAAAAATTAGTGCAGATTTCAATGACGATTACGACGATGAACTCTGATTTCCAAAAAAAGTTATGAATTTTACAGGTTTTGAATGGAAGCTATTTTAAAACTGTTAAATGAAGATAACAAGGTAGTTTGGTTCAAAATTGCGTTTTTGTGTGCCAATATCCTTAAAAAGTAATCTAGAGGTAATCACCTGGTGATCATAACTGGCGCTTATTTCAAGGTCCTAGGTCCGGGTCCCACCATGCAGCTGACGTGCTTAGTGATCCCACTGTACCTCTAGCCCATACTATTTTCATTCACTTACATTATTTGGATAACTATAAAGTGTAAAGCAACCTGTGCTAGTGGAATGAACGACACTGGCCTAAAGGTGTATCAAATGGAGCCCCAGGATGCTTAGCAACCTAACAGTGCACGTTAGCTTTGTCCATGTGTGGGTAGTCCTCATTTTGGTAGCTGCTTATAGAAACAACATGAATAACAATGTAACGTGGGATTTTGCACACGACAAAAAGCTGCTTAAGTGGACCGCAACTTTGTGATAAGGATCAGAGTAACAGAATATGGGAAAGGAGGAGTTGTTTCCCTGGAATGTTGAATTCTCTCAATTTTTTTTCCCAGCGAAAAACCATTTAGGTTATCATTTCCGAGGCGTGACATTAATTATTTAATACAATTTTTGAAAACAAAGAAACAAGTCAGATAAAAATTTAAGACATAAAAACAATAAACAAAACAATAACAATACAAAATACAATAACAACTATAAATAGATAGTTTCTTAAAACTAGTTAACAATAATATAAATCTTAAAACAACACACACACAAAGTTATTGTAGGCTGTATATTGGCCATACAACAATAACAAGGTAAATAAAAGAAATATTAACATTCCTAAAACTAATTAACAAAATAAAAACAACTTAAAATAAATTTTTTAAATAACAAATATAAACAAACTTTTAAGAGCTGTAAAGGAGCCCTAAAACAAGCAATAACAAATATATAAATTAAATTTTCTTTAAAAAATTCAGACGATGAAGGAAGTCTAGGACCCGGTCAACGGCCGAGGCACTATCTCCCAACATCGTCTGCAAACAGTTGCTCAGACCACACATAACACGCTAAATTCTCTCCAAATCCTAGACTTTATGAAGAGATTAGGGCTAGAGAAGGCACCAAAACTGAGCATTTCGAGAATATAGAAAGTGGGCACAACAGATCTATGAAGGTTGCATTGCAACAGTAACCCTATCATTCATTCATAACTATATTAAATTTCCTGTCATACGTAAATATGCAGTTTGTCTATTGACATTAATAAAATTCACTAAACAATTTTCATTTGAAATATTAAGAACTACAGGCCTAGTATACCTTAGATCTTTCCATCTTCTTCCATAATTCATTTCCCCTTACTCTGTTATACTCGTCTCTTTGGATAATGTATCTGAGAATAGCTTTCTTCTCGGAGGAAGTATAGGGCAGTCTTGTACTAAACATAGAAGATAAGTTAGCCATTAGCGGTCATTATTACTTTTATTTACCCCCAATCCACATGTTTTTATTTTTAATTTCTTACACTAATCTGAGATATGAATGTTTATATTATAACCAAAGTTTGAGCAAAATATGATTACTTTGACAAATTAGAGAGATTTTTGTTGACATATTTTTCAAGAAGATAGAAATCCCGTCCTTAAATTTGCATCTATTTCTAAAGTGTGAAACTCTAGAGCAGACAATACTGATGATCTTCGGATGTACGAGCTTCTATGCAATGTAGAAACTAGCGAAGCAATGTCTACGACTAGTGAAAGACATAGAACTAAAACAGATCATCTAGAGACTGGAAAGTCTACAAAAAGGCCTAAAGTTGCCCAGGGGTTAACACCAGGTTCCATAACTGAATGATTAAAAAACATAAATTTTGTTTAAGTAATTAAAGGTTAAAGTTGATCAAAATTAGTAAAGTGAATCTTGAGAAACAGATTTTTCATTAATTAATTTAAAATTACTACAGAGTGCACCAGTGGTTCCCGAAATCTGGCCCACAAACTCTTGGGTGTCTGCGAAATGTAAGGTTCCCCAAGAGAAAATACTGCAATAAGTACAGATATTGTAAAAGTACTAGAAATAGCAAACATTTTTTAAAAATTTTATATTCAGGCAAAATGTGTTGAAAAAAACTATTTCTGCAACATTCCAACATTAGAAGAGTCTATCACAGCCTGTAAAGAGTGAAATATTGGAAAACATGTCCAGCAAGATTAGAATATTTTTCCCACATGAAGAGAATATTTTGCCCGACTGGATGCTAACATTACTTGGATAAAGGAATCTATTTACCTGTGATATTGAAAAAATAAGAAATCTACCAAACAGGAGCAATATTAAAAGAATTTAAAGATAAGAAACTAAGTGAATTTTGGTTAACTATCCAAAGCGACCAAAAACTGGCCAAGAAAACTTAAGGTATTTGATTTCTTTTTGCACAAATTATAGTGGCATAAGCTTTTTTTACTGTTATACGAAAAATAATCTTAAACTAAACTAATATTAAAAAAATAAATAATCACACAAAATTTGAAGCTTGTAGCCAAACTTAGACAAGGTTTTGCCCAAAACAAAAACAAAAATTTCACTCATCCTGTACAGCAACTAACTTAAGCGACTATTACAATGTTTTCATCAGAACTCATAAATAAAGATGACTGGTCCATAGTAGTAGTAACAATTTTAATATCAGTAAAATCATTGAACGGCCAAGAAAAGCACCCACCATGTTTTCAGTACGTTGTACTAAGCAGGCTTATTTTAGTTTCTTTTTTTTAATAGCAAAAAAACTCTTAAAGCATCGTTTTTACAGCATCATAACAATTTGTTTTACATAGCCCTTTCAAGTGCAGCCATTCGCTTCATTCACCCAATTTTTAGTTCGGCCTTCAGTCCAGTCTCATGGTGGCCAAACTAGAGGCCGAAACGGTTGCAGGGGAGTATTGTGGAGACAGTCATAAACAATAAATAAATATAAATGTGAATGCACACTTGTTTATACATTCATATACACAAGATGTAAGAGAATCTAGTAGTCTAATGTGAATGACTAAGCATGTACTTTATAATGAAAGGGTTAGTTCTTTCCCACACTCTCTGTTCTGATGTTCCACAGCGTTTTGAGGTCACTTATTTTTGAAAATTCATAGTGGTAAAAGGTCTAGTATGAGCATTCAAGTTGATTACACCTACATCAGTTTAATTTACACATGCTTAGTCGCCAAAGTCTGTTTAGTGTCTTCCTATATTGGTAAAAATAAATATTATTTTGTTTAAACTGAAGTAAGTGTTACTTTTTATGATACTATTTAATATTTATATACTCTATATTTACTTTTTCTATTCACAATAACAAACAAACATAGACCCCCCCCAACATAATTTCATCTATCGGAGGTAAACAATATCTTCAGAACTTTCAATGTTCAGTACTAAATAGTTTGATTATAAGATCTACAAAAAAAGCATTAACAAGAGTTGATGTGACAAAGCTAGGAATCACATTAATTAGTGTTCTTCGTATATTTTTGTTAACTGTATTTGCAAAATTGTGAAAATAAAAGTTTCATAAACATTTGGTTTCTTAAATCATTTAAATACTCAACTGTTTCATTCTCGCTGAGTATCGTAGGCAAGTCTCATTGTTCAATGACTCTGACCACAAGGAATTTTCTTCCGGTAGTTGTTCCTCTTGAGTTTGTCTGTTTAAATACAAATTAAAGCAATGTAACAAAACATGCATAACAAGTAAATTATAAAAACAAAACAAACTTTGTATAAAATTATAACTTTTTAATTAAAAATGTCTGATAATATAATATGCTGCATTTTTAGTTCATTCCAAGTAGCAACAATAAAGTTTTTAATGCTTACATGTTTTTTAGTCTTTTTGTTATGCATTTTAATACTTGGTGCATTGAAAGAGTACGTCTACTAAAAGCCTGCATTCATGTCTTTTGCATTTGGACTACGTTTTCTACCATCTAGGTTTTACGTTGTCATTTTGACAGAAAATTAGAGTGTTTATATTTTGTTTTGATTGTTCTGTTACTCGATTTCTGAACACGAGAAATCTGAAGCTCATTAATCAACGACAGAAAGTTAAGAAAATTGGTAAGGCAGTTTAACACAAGCAAAACAAATATGTTTATGATGAACGTACAAGTTTACAATGAATGAATAGCTTTTTGTTGTTAATGATTTGTTAAAAAAAATAAATGTTTTATGACTTCTTTACTGGACACTGAATGTTGTGAAACTACAAGCGGGTTTTATATTACACAATATTATAACAAAATATTATTTTATCAAAATTGTGTTTCAAGTGGGAAATGAAAATATTTTCTAAAGTGCACAAAACAAATACTGAGCAACGCACCGCCAGTATTGCAATTCCCTCAGGGGCTCACACATTGTGAGTACGGGTTTGGCAATCCCGAGGTACCCTAGCTGGATCTAACCTTCCTTCATCTATCTGCTCTTGGGTTAGATTTCTTCGTCCCGAGCCCAGGTGAAACAGTGTACACTAAGGCTAACAGGGAGGTTAGCTTAAGAATGCGGACTGTGGATACCACGCAACATCTAGATTTAAATTAGCCTTACCTTAGGACTTTATATGGATGGACATTTTATTTCTATAGCTATTTGTAGGATTCTGATGGCTAGAAACACACAATCAAACTACCACCTCCCCAAAAAAACCTGAAGAAATGGCAAAAGTGAACATAGGAAGTGGAAATAGCATAGAAATGATGGAAATGGGGACTGTATCTATCCTCACAGAATCCATAAGCAGTGAATTGTAGCAGATTGGAGGTGAGCAGAAAAGAAGTGAGAGAACATCTCAAATCAGTAACACCATCTACAAATGTCTATCGGGTGTGCAAAATCGCAAACTGAGAAGAGAGGAGGTAGTAGCAGAGCACATTTAGTTGCTGAGTTTTTTTTAAGTTTAATAATAAATTAAATACGTAACTGTTTAACAGCTGCTGCTGGTATAACGTCTTTGCTACAACTTGACTGCAACAGTTTGTCTTCCTCGCAGGCTTGTGTCTCACCGGGTAACAGATTTCTGTTAACAAATAAAACACTAAGCAAGAGCTCATTGTAAAAACAGTGAATAAAAATTTGTTTTGAAAATAAAATCTTTGTTTATCTCTATTCCACATTAATTTATAATACTTATAATAAAATTTAATTTGAAATTTATAAAAATTTAATTAAAAATCTCAGAAATAAAAAAAATTAATGAGTCAATTAATAAAAACTAAACCAAACAACAGTTCAAATTGTTTGTCTCTATTTACTAACAAATACAAACTTTCAACTACCAACTATTTTAAACTTGTAACACACAAATTATAAATCTTCGTACTGCTGATTTTTAAGAAATTATAGTTTTCACTGTTATTCAGTGGGTTATAAATCATGTAATAAATAAACTAATTGAATAGTTTTGTTAAACTGGTCAGAAGTTTTTTTAAAATATAATTTCAATTCTTATTTTCTCCTATCTTATTTTAAATCACCTCATAAAGGCTATCGCCGTTCAAAAAATCACTGTTTCACTTTTAGGCCGTAGCACAAATTGTCAAATTTCTCTATAGAGCTTGTCACAAAGTTAATAAAACACTGAAAACACACATCACAACACTAAAAACAATAACACAATTTTTATTAAAACGCAAACTGATAAAATTTGGTTTGGCCAAACACCACTGTGCAATTTGTGTCTTTATAGTCCGGATACTTAGATTTTTATTTTAATTTAGTTTTTGTTTCTTTCTTATAATGGCCTTATTTCTTATACATCTCCGAGTAAATCTCAACTTGAGACTTAACCAAAAAATTCATATATAAAAAATTTAAACATATAATTAAAAGTTTTCAGCAGTTCCTGAAATTTCCTGTGTAACATAATGTAATACATCGCTGGTAATGAAAAATTAATTTCGATAATTCAAAGCGATTTAAAAAAAAATAGCCTCATGAATTTTGAAAAAATGCCCCTTCTGTAAGGATTATTAATAGGTCTCTGAGATACCAAAGAAATATGTATGTCATATAAGATTATACTGTGACCGTTTTCCGAA
Source organism: Callitettix versicolor (assembly GCA_022606455.1). NCBI lineage: Eukaryota > Metazoa > Arthropoda > Insecta > Hemiptera > Cercopidae > Callitettix > Callitettix versicolor. The sequence goes on from CM040186.1 coordinate 1,035,147, forward strand.
AATATGAGTGGTTAGCCACCTGACCTAAGTGCCTGTACCATGCCCATTCACCTTTTTAAAGGTTTTGTCTATTTGATGTGGTATTTACATTTTCACATATTTTTTGAAACTGTTTCAAACCGTACTACATCTACTTAACTTTTGCTTATCATTCATGAGTTGTCAGTATTAAGTTTTAGCCGCCTCGGTGGTCTAGTGGATAGCGTACTAGGACCCGAGTTCGATTCCCAGCGAGGGCTTGGCATTTTCATACGCTATAAATCATCCTATCGTCTGCATTAGCCCAAGTGTGCACAATAGTCGGATGTTAAAAAAAAAAAAAGTCAGTATTAAGATCTATTGAGGCCTCAATTTGGGTAAGACACCGGTCAGTCTGGGTGTCTGAATTGCGCACCTCAAGGTTGAGGGTTCATGACACAGTTACTGTCATGGCTGTAACTGTCAGTTACTGTCAGAAAGGGTAACTTTCTGTTAATGCCAACTGTTAAATAGGAGTTGCGTCCTCACTAGTCTAACTGGCATAAAGTATTGATGTTAGGCAAAAAAAAAGTGCCCAATATAAAATGTTTTCAATGTTTTATAAATTTATTACAGAGACATTTTTTACTTAACTACAAACTCATCATGTATTACTTCTGCACTATGTTATTGTATTCATCGAAAGATTGCACCGATTTGTACTTCAAACAATAATTTAAAAAATGTTTAAATTGAAAAAAGTACTTACGAAACCAAATATTTAGAAGGAATATTTTCCCATGTGAATTTCTTAAAGTATATAATATCCATATAATTAAATCCAGGTTTTAGCGTAGATTCAGTATTATGCCTATTAAAAAATACAGAACATATTAATGTCGAAAAGGAAGCCATTGACAATTAACTACAAAAAAATATATACTCGAACATAATTTTTTTCTAATAGTGAAAACATACCAATCTTGTTATGATATTTGTTTAAGACATATTATAAACAAAATGTAGAGAATACTCTGGTGTAGTAAGGTTAGGTGATGTAGAGGACGAATGAATGTCAACGAACTTAGAGAGAACTCCTTCAGTAATAGCACTGTTATAAGGTGAAATGTTATCAAGAAGAAAAACCTGTAGTTTTTCTAAGATATCTTTTTAAAGAATATGTAAAAGAATATACAGGGTTAATCAAATGTGTCGGGACAACCCAATACCTTTTTCGTAAATTAGTTTACAAAAACCAAACTCATGAAATGTATATAAGGCATAAAGATGTATTCTTTAGTATATGAGGCAGCTTCATCTCCGCCCCCGAAATTGGAGACTTTGGAAGCTCAAAAAATTTTAATATAAACCCCTTTTTGAGTGACACCTCATTTTACAAACTTTTTAAAGGAAAATAACAGCACAAACTAGATGTGTCTATCTTAATTCTATCCAAAATGGTAGCATTTGAAAAAACCAAACTCCTAGCAAACCCAGAATATGAACTTAAACATGTAATTGAACTCTGACCAGCCTAAACAGATTAAGTATCAAAATGTTATTAGAGGTTGAGTATTTTTGGAACTTCTTCAGTTTATGGATAATAATGACCAAAATTAAACCAATTTTGTGCATTATTAAATTACATGGTGGATTTAAATGGTCAAGAGCTTATTGCACTACTAATAAAGTGTGGCTATAGTGATTGAAATTGATCTATAACAAGGTAAGAAATATATTTGTTTTTTTTTCTAATTGAAACTCCGTATCTAAATAAATGATAGAAAGAAACATTAGACACTTAAAAAAGAAACAGGGCCTGGACCGATATGAGTCAGGAAGACCTATTCTTGCCAAAGTAAAGCGAAGATTTTAAAATGTGTTCATCGATCACCATTTGGGGTAGGATTTAGATCGAGAACTTTGCACTGTTCTGTTTCTTTTAACAAAACCTTTAAAATGAGGTGTCATTTAACAAACTTTGAGAGGTGAAAACAATCAGCTAGCACCAACGACACCTTGAAACATGGTGCACTAACTTTTAAAACAGTATAATAGATTAATTAGGAAAGACTACATTTTATTGATTAGTTGTACTATATAAAAAAAGCTCAAAATCTTATTAATTAATTAATATAAATTCAACCATAATAAGCTTAAAAAATAACCAGTCCGTGATAACTGTTTAACAAGTCATATTACGATTCTACCACTTAAAGAAAAAACAAATACATCATAAACATCGAATCTTACTGATTCAAAAGTTAATAACTAATTTTTGTATATGATTGTTATGACATACCTGAATTTTGAAATATCCAAACAATGTTTTGCCGCAAAGCATTTCTCAATGTAACTTAGCTTAAAAACGTCCACGTGGTGACTGTGATATAATGAAAAATCATGGACTAAGATTGCTGCATGCGGTTTCATTTCAATTAGGGTGTTTACTTCACCTCCACTAAACTGGAAAAGTAGAAGATTAATGTGAGGAATGCTACAACATTAAATACAAACATAAACTAGTATGTGGTGAACACAAGCAAAAATACAGTAGAATTTAAATGTACACAACAATGTCATGTGTGCTAGATGACTATTAAATTACCAAAAATGTAAAACAAACATTATAGCCTAATTGGCCTACTTATTCGACATAAAAATCTGACAATATTAAAAAAAATCTGAAAACATAAGATATTTTATAATATTTTTTTAGTTAAATGTCATATATTTGATTTTTTACTTTGTTTCGTTATCTAAACACATCATTAACAATTGCTGTAGTTCTACTTATTTGTTTGAAATATAAAATGGTTTTTATTTATATAACTAATTGAGGTTTTATTGTATATTTTAACTTTTTAATCTGTGGACTATCTGTAGTGCCCATGCCAGCCAATCTTTGACTTATCCAATTGGAAGTCTGTTATACTTTAATACAATATCAATAATTATGTAATAATGGATGCAAACTTACCTCAATGAATCTTTTCAACCCATCATATAGTTCTTTATCTTTAATACTGAGCACAAATGACATAGGCCGATTATTACTGTCTAGGAACATTACTCTACTAAAGCATTCCTTCTTGTAATCAATAAATGGAAATTTTTCAGTAACAGCCATGTTAACACCTATAGAGAATTTTTTTTATTATTTATTTTATATTTATAGACTATGATCAGTCAAAAATGTAGCCTTCTTCATATTCTAGAAAGCTATAGCGCACATTTACAGGCAGTAAAACACACTGTATTCTTAATTATACAACAAAAAATTTAACAGCATAAGGTATTCTTTCAAGAAACTGAATCATGCAAAATGGTAGTTAGGCTTATATTTTTATGAGCTAACAAGAAGTGTTGTAAGGGAACAGTGGGATGAGCAAAAAGAAAAGCTAACCTGACATATAAAAAGAAGTGATGCATAAACTTTTTAATAACAAACTGTTCTCATTATATTCTAATCATCAAAGTAAACTGTCATAAAAGCATGAATTCCTGTGAGGTAATAACTTGTGATGTTTCGTGTTTATTTCATTGACAGTGGTACTGTAGGCCTATTTGTCAACTAATTTCTGCCAAACACTTTGTTTTTTTTTGGAATCTTAATCTAATTTTATATATATAATTATATAAATAAATATAAATATACATAATTTATATAAAATAATATTAACAATAACATTAAAAAGTTACGTTACCTGAATTAAAAAAAAACAAAGATTGCAAAATAATTACGGTAATTTTGAAATAAAAATAATAGTACCGCAGTACCTAACCTATAAAACTGAAAGTTTGAAACAGAACATTACAATCTCGGATAGAACTTAGAGAGTACTGATGATAAATAAATAATGTAACCCAGTCGGGTGCAACTGTGTTACAGATCCTATTTATGAAAACCGTTACAGATACTATTTATGAAAACCGTCTACACTCACTAGTGGTGCCACAGTCGGACGAGCTTATGAAAATGAACGACAGAGTGGTTTGAGTAACAGATTATAAAACAATCATTTGTTTTAAAAGTTTTAAACCTATTTTTAACCTATATACAATTTCTTATTTTAAGTCCATCGAGAAACCTAAATTAAGGTATTAATAAAAAACTTATTGATTATATATATATATATATATATATATATATATATATATATATATATATATTAAAATGAATATTGTTTAGTTCATAAAGGGAAGGTATTGATTGTGAAAGCAATTTTATAACCTTACAATTAAAACATGTATAGCTTTGGCTGTTGTTCAGTTGTTAACACCTTTATTTTAAAATGAGTAAGATAATTAACTTGTCATTTAATTTATTAACTTCTACCATTTTAATACTAATATTGTTTCATTACACCTTTGAACTAACATAGCCTACTGGAAAACTAATTATGGCCTAATAAAAAGTTATGGTATATTAAGGTGTTGTTTTATAATTTGAATAAATATTTGTTTACATTTATTGTAACTCACTCCTACTTAATCATTTATGTTATTCGATTAACATTTAGTCAAGATCTTCTCTGTTTTTAATATCTCTGAGAGGATTAATGCATAACTATCACTATTCGAGATTTTTTTTAATGTAAACAAATGTTTCACTGAATATATTAAAAAAATTCTTTAGATACTGAAAAATTGATGCAGTAGTAATTTTTGAAATTCAATCATTCTGTGTTACATAGTACGAACAACTTAAAATTAGGTTAGGTTAGTTAAAAAAAAAAAAATTAAATTTAGTGCTCAGTAATCATAACCAAATTGAAAATTTGTTAACCATACTAGATTAAGCATTTTTATTAAGCACACTAACCTGGTGTTTTTTTATGTTATTACAATAAGTGTATTACAACCTTTTTTTCTATTTCGATGTTTGTTGACTTTCCTATACAATGGCCATCTTGTGTTTAATTCTTACCTCACTTGAACTTCAACCATTAATGAACAAATAACATGAGTAAAATTTGTCCCAATTTTAAAAGTAAACCAAACATAATTATTATTATATTATAGACAGTATATATTTTTATTTCATACAATTTTCATTACTGAAATGTACTACAGTTTCTCGGCACAAAGAAACTTTCTCAGTGTGAGATCTTAATCTGTACAAATAGAGCGGCACTGGTTTTCTAAAAATCATTACAGCAACATTTTTTTTGAGTCCCAAAAGGAATTTTCTCATCATTATTTTCTAAAAAAACTTCACCTATATTGAAAAAACTGTTCAATTTTGTTGGTCCCATTAGTAGGTTACTCTCTAAACGTAGTACTTTTTTAGTATAATTACCTTAGTTTAATAAAAATGTTTGTCACTTTCAAAACTAATTTATCTTACCTTGTTTTTGCAGTAATCATGATGAGCCGTGCAATCCCAGTACAAATACAACTTGCAGATAAGTACAATTAATATTCATAGTACATACATGGATTTTAACTAACTCAATTTTCAACATTATTTTCATTATTAACATTGTCATTATTATAGCAGATTTTTATTATTGTGCCTCAACCTCAGACTTGGAGGATCAGGGTTTGATTGCAGAGTATCCTTCTCCTAGATGAGCTGCTTTCTCTACAGCTAGGACTCTCGTCCAGCCCACCTGTAGGTCTGCGAGTAGTATTTTATTTTCTATCTACTCACCGGCATGTTGGTTAGAGCTTTTCCCTATCTGCCTCTAAGGAACAGACTTCATCAAGAGTTGGAGAAGATTAAATGTGTAAAAAAAGTTCTTGTTCAGAAAAGGGTGTCCATTCACTTCAGATTTAGGTTAGGAAAGGGGTAAACATTAACCTTTTGTGCTTGAATATTCAGATATAAATATTAACTGTATATATGTATCTTTAATGTCCAGTTTCATAAGTGTCTTTCTCTTAAAAAACTAACTTAAATAGTTTCATTAAGTAAAAACATACTTTAAAAATTTTTAAAACATTTTATTAGAGGTTAATAATATAAATTTTTTTTAAAGTATAAAAGCGATTATTTATAACTAATAATAATCAAAATCAAGTCTGTTGCTATGCAATATAATTTCCTTTACGAACAAGAAGCCCGATTTTGCCTTGCAATTTTTGGTGAAACTATACAATCTGTGAATTTGATGATGACATCTTGTTTGGTGTAAGGAATTCTCGTAACGTATTGACACCATCACATGGTTGATGATCTTAATTATTCCATGACAAGGCCATGGAATGCCTATCAGGGTATAGGCTATCTCAGCTACTGCAGTAACTAGAAGCACCATTGCAAGACTTGTCTTGTTTGTTTGTTTGTTTTACCTGCAATAGAACATGTTTTAAAATTTTCCTTATAATATTAACTTAGAAATAAAGTATAGTAGTTATTTGTTATTTATGGATTTTATTATACTAAAATGGGTTATTCAAAACTATAATCTAGATTTAAATTTTTTTTTTTTTTTTTTTTATTGTCCGACTGTTGTGCACACTTGGGCTAATGCAGACGATGGGATGATTTATAGCATATGAAAATGACAAGCCCTGGCTGGGAATCGAACCCAAGTCCTCAGGGTGAAAGCCCAGTACACTATCAACTAGCTCACCGAGGCAGCATTGCGTAGTTCAAAGTAGTTAGTCAGTGACAACAGTAAATATTTTTGTGATCATTCTTGTTGATGAATGAACTTTTCAAAAGACAAAGTGCCAGTGAAATACAGTGCTGCACATTTTTAATATTTTTGCACCTTGCAGCATTTAAAACTAAAAATGTACTGTTAATGTACTTAAAATGTACATAGGGTACTTGAAATTTACCCTTTCATGTTTCAAAAACTTGAGTAACCCGGTATATAAATAGACTATACAACCATTTTTTAATACTATGAAATCTAATAAATTGCAAAAAAAAACTTTAAAAATTAACTTTTAATTAACATCAGTAAAAACTGTAATATTCATAAAATTAAGAACAAAAAAAACCTCAGTTATGTTCATTTCAAACTCCTTAAACACTCAAAGCAATTGTGACCTTGATAGAAGTGACCAATTGTATAATTATGTAAACAAATTATAACTGTGTAATCAAACTTATCATGCTTGTTTACCTGATAGAGGCCTACTTGGAAAAAAATAACCCACTTCATACTTTGGCCCATTTTAAAATGGCAGACATTTAAAAAATTTTAACCAAAATAAATTAATAACATTAAATTTTAGTGACAAATACCAAGATATATTTTTTTTGTAGTCCTTTTAATTTTCTATTTGATTGTTTTAAATTTCAAAACTATGGATCAAGTAAAACATCAAAAACTGCACAAATTTGTTCTTCAGGGTAAAATATACCTACGCAATATATGATTATCATACTACTGGAATCAAACCTCCTATTAGGCAACAACATCCGTATTAAAAAAATATTTGTTGATTTATTATTATTATTATTAATTAAAATAAAGATTAGTATTATTATTTGCTTCCAGTATTGTTGATTCCATTATTGCTACTGTTCCACATAATCCAGTTTAATTTTTTAATTGAACATGTCACCAGTTGTGTCGTGTATCAAGGAAGAGTGTTTTTCAAACATGTCGTTGATCATTGCATGCCAGCGCTCAATGCAGGGGTCTTCATCAAACAGAGTCTCGCTAGCGATAGCGGAATCGCCCATATCACTGAAAGTCTCCAAATGTCTGTGGTCAGGATTGTGCAAGAGTGAGATAGCGACGTGTCTTAGATTGTGCAAGTCGCCATATAGGTTGAGATTAATAGATAATATACTGGCCTCCATCATGTTGCCCAAGATATATATGTCTCTGGATTCTGTCAGCTGTACAGTTGACAGTTTCCTATTGTTGGTCGTCGCTCTACAAGTAAGAATTTTACGTTTAAATAGTTTTAATTGAATTTTAAAAAAATATTTGTTGCTGAAAAGTTATTAAGTGATCGTGGCACGCAGCTGTCTCACCGTCATGAAGCAAGTGAATTTACAAATATAATTTTTTCATTTTTCACTTTTTTGAAAGTCTTAGTTACACCAGCGTTAAACATGCTACTTGAATGTTACTTGAATTACATTTTAAACTTCCAAATACATTGAACGGAAAATACAAAATTGAATCATTACCTCTGTCAGATTAACTTTTAATGTAATATTAATATAAAATTTTACACCCGCTTCAACACTGATTATGATAATGAAGAGTTATGATTATTTAAAGAAAAAAAAATATATAACTGCCACTTTGGAACTTTTGTTTACCACCAAATTTTGCCAGTAAACAAATTTGTCCAAGCTATGTATTACCAAATCCTTGTTTGTTCAAAGTTGGAATAAAGTCTGCATAACTTAACATTTTAAAATTTCTAATTTTGTTGAAAATACAAAACTGAACCATAACTGCTGCCAGGTTATTGTTTGCATTTTAAATTTAATTTAATTTAAATTATATGCTAATTACAATGATAAAATCTATAAAATAAAATAAAAAAATGAAAAAACACAACTGCTAAATTGTAAAATATACAAAAATTACATATTTAATAATTAAAAGAAATGAAAATCTCAAATACAATTAATTTAAAAAAGATGAAAACAAGGTATTAGAGTAAATGCTGAAGAATATTTTCCAAGTATTTATTAGTTTAGTAAATTAAGAATTTACATGTTAATTTCATATAATAAATGCAGTAAGGGGCTGTTTAGTGCATATATTGAAATGCAGCCCCCGACTGCATTTATTGTATGAACTTAACATATAAATTCTTAATTTATTAAACTAAATACTTTGAAAATATTTTTCAGCATTTATTCTAATACCTTGTTTTCATCTTTTTAAATCAATGGTATTGAGATTTTCATTCCTTATAATTATTAAATATATAATTTTTGTGTATATTTTTTTGTATTTTGTGTTGTAGCAGTCGTGTTTTTTATTTTTTTAAAGTAATTATTTTTATTTGGCAGTCGTGTAATAAATAAAATCTTTGTTCTATGTAATAGGTGATATAGCTTAATGAAGTTAAAAGTTCAAATTCTTTAAACGCGGGAAATTTCGGTGTTGAGTTTATCTTAATGCGTGTTATCTCTGGTCATGTGCATCTTTTAACTTTCTTAGAGCACAGATCCCGAAAATTATACCATGAATGTGTAGACTATACATTAGTTTCAATATAGTACAATGTAATAGTGTTAAATAAAATATTGTGACTAATTGAAACTTTCAAATAATAATATTACTATAGAAAAAATATGAGAGAATCATTAAACAATAATTTAATGATACGTACGTCATTTCGTCTACGTAAATTGATAATCTCTATTACCCACAAATATATGTAATATTTATACTATAATAACGTAATATTTTGATTACTAATGCATTTTCAATGATTTGTAATTAGCTACAAAACAAAGTTATCTGAATACCAAATACGCACATCATTAAATAAAACTTTTTAATTAAATAGAATTTAAATTTCGAGTTAGAATGGGTTCCAAGCTTCGTCCTTTCTTTGGTATATGCGCCTGTTTTATTTGTTACGTTACCACAATGTTGTCTGCATTTCTCTAATCGGTCTAATAAATCCAGTAGGCGTAATTTGTAACAAATTCGAAATTTTAACGTGTAAATAAAAGACCCAATATTATTTGTAAAAATGTGTATTTGTTATTTCGTGGCCATAAATTATCGTCAAACATTTTACCTTAAACCTGGTCAAACTAAATCTCGTTTTAAACCTTATTACAGGGTTTATAAACAGCAAGAATAAGCCAGATTTTTTTAATAAGTTCCTTAAATATTGTTTTCCCGAATTTGGAAATATTTGTGTTTATAGGTTATTTTTTAATTTATGTAAAAGTTCCTTAAATATTGTTTTCCCGAACTATGGAAATATTTCTGTTGGATAGGTTATTTTTTAATTTATTTCTCATATGTTTTTGAAGAAAGCGAGAACAAAGTCGTCATCAGAAATGTCTGTGGACCCTATTTATTTTCAAGTAAAGTACAATGTTACAAAATGAATATTTGAGTTGTTAATATTTATTTAGTACTTAAATATGGTAGTACTTGAATGACAAAACCATGGAGACCCTCCACGGTTTTGATCCCTAAAGTATGCTTTTTACCAAAGGAAGGTAATTTTGATATTGTTAAAGATAATAATAGTGTGACAATGAAAATCATTTCCAGATTGTTTCTCCTCTGAAAGTATAGATTTTTCTTATTACAATGGTACAAAAAAATTTGTATGGTAACAAGAATTGATGGCATAGTGAAAATAGGGAAGCAGGCTATTCATTACAAGTTAAAAGTGTAATGCCTGTGCTACTGTATACATGCTGTTATGTAACCATTTTAGCCAGTTAGGTTAGGTTTGAAAATATATGACAAATTAAAATATGCAAAGATTATTGCTAAATGACAAAATTAAGAAAATATTGTAATTTTTCTAATCTAAATAACATACTAAATATAATTTAATGTAATGAGTCAGACATAACCACAAAAAATGAATCCGTTTCTGTCATCACATAAATATTTTATATAAATCAGTAAGGATTTCTATGGTCATGTTATTTTAATAGCTTACTCTTTTAATATGTAATGTACAAAATATATTACATATTTCGATGAAAAATAGAACTTAATTTTTTTTACACAGGCTAATGAACATATATTTAAATTGTTGAAGTGTTACTGATATTGGTAAATGTGGGTAATTTATAAGTTAATTAACAAAGTTTATTTTTTCCTAATAAAAAATTGAGACGTAAATACATTTAGTTACTATATGTATATATTATTACATATCACTGTAGTAATAAGGTAGTAAATCATAATATAATATCTTTATTTTTATTATTTTATGTGCAGTAGATATTATCATTAAAAAGTATAAATTAATGATTTTAATTATTCAGATTTGAAAAAAATATTAATGATAAACCTACATAATTAACTCTAGTAAATATTTAAAATGTCAAATCACCACTTAAATTCACTCACAAAACTGTCAAGAATTATATACTAATAACAGATAAACATAATAAAAAACTAGTAGTAATAAAGTAAAGTATAAATGGGTCATTTAATTTATAAGTTTGTGTATTAATAAAATATTTAAAACAATGTTTTGATTGGTATTAAGACTGTTAAATAATTTGAATGTAGTGATCTTATAATGCTCTTGGGATTTGTTTATCCTATAAAAGTGAATTTCTAATTTTCTTTTTACAAATGTTATGCATATCTTCTTTACCTCAAGGCTATTTTCCTAATGTAACAAATATTCTATATATCACAAAAAATATCAGCAAATGGCCTGTATAAAAATTACTGTAACGTCTTCCAAGTAGTAATTGTTCCTACCTTTACCAAGCTTATTTTGTAATTCGAAAATTGGGTAACAGTTGATTAAAATTATCTGTTAAGAATTAGCTTTAATAATAATATTAAGATTGGTAGTGTGGTAGTAAAAGTTTAATTTAATTTTTGTTTGATTCTAGAGGCACCCTCCTGGGCCGGATTACGGTGATTTAAGACCGGCTGTGCTATCTGATCGTTCATCATTTATCTACATCTCTACTAGATATGAGGTAGGTTTAAAAATAATGATACTAGCAGATCCAAGACTATATATAAATAAAAATGTAAATGTTTATTTGTTCAAAACCTTAAATCTCTTGAAAATTCTTCATCGATTGCTTTGGAACTTTGACTCACCTTTGCATTCAAATACATGCATATTTTTGTTTGTCTATCTGTTTATGTATCTATCACTATATAAATAAAAAATATAAATTTTTATTTGTTTAAAATCTTAAATCTCTGAAAATTCTTCACCGATTGCTTTGAAATTTTGACACATTGTATTTGCATACCTACTTGTCTTTGTATACCTACTATTATATAGATGTCACACCTACGACAGGTGAAAATATGCTTTTTTTGAAAAACAATGTTATCTGTTGGACATAAAAGCAACATACGCTATACTAAATATTTTCCATTTGAACGTTTCCGAATGCTTTATTAAATTGAACTGGACTGAGCCAAAGTAACACATGGCCTATTACAGCTAGTAAGAATATGAAATGTGTGTCCAGTAAAACTCCAACCGTAACTGGAAATCTGTCATTGTGATCACTAATTAACAGATCAATATACAGAAAGAAATACATCTATCTATAAACTATATATATTATATGCATAATTGTCATATAATTAGTCATTGTAGTATGTTATGAAAAATCAAAGTTAGGAAAAGGTGAAGAAGAGTGCCAACTTTGACATGCAGTAAACATGAATACATTAACTACAGACATGTTAAAAAAGCCTTTTAATTATGTCATATTTGGATAATGTGCCTATGTTCACGCTAGTTCGACAACTATGTATACACGTGGCTACATCCAGTGAACAAATATCAACTAAGGTTGATACAAACACAAATCTTCCTTAAAGCCTCTTACAATTGTTTGGTTTATTTTATTGATTTTCCTGTTTGTTGGTCTACAAGGATGATCGTCAACTACATGGGGGAAATATGAGCCCAGCATTGGCTTTTCTTCTATACGTTTGACAAAAATATACTCTATGTCCTTAAAAAAAAAAACTGAAATGTTGACATTAAAATGTTTTTTTTTAACTGAATCATATGCTTCACATTGGTCTCTAAACCGTAATTGTTGAGGGGGTAAAGTAAAGTTAAATGCTCCAAAATATAAATAGGTTTCGAGGCCTAGATGTACGTGTGGTTTTTTCTTGCATGTTTGATCTGTGAAGTCTTTAAAATTAAAAAGTAAGGCCTACATTAGATTTTTTTCATGATCTACTACTTTTAAGGTTTGTTTAGCTTAAAATGTAAAATATCCTGTATAGATTCAGTGTATCATCAAAAATTCGAAATTAATTCAGATTCAGTATATTGGAAAAAGTCAAAATTAAAAAATTACCACTGTTAATGAATAAACTTTATTTTGCACAGAGTCACCCTAGCTCCTAAATCAAAATAGAATTCATTCCTTTTTCATTAAAAAATTTGTTTAATATAGTATGATTACATGATTCAGAGATTTAAGAATAAGCCGATCTCCTTTATAACTTACAAAGAAACTGGTTAAAGAAAAATGTACACAACTGTATGTCATTCTGTCGAGCCTAAGTGTCTAGCAGTTCGATTTTACGAGAAAGTGCAACATAAACAACAAGTAATATTCAGGATAGTTTTACTTAGTGTTGTTCGTGTACATGCTGAAATATTTAACATGTGATAAACACATGACACTAGAGCATCCTATGCACATGAGAGCTTGGATAACCAAAATTGGTGCACCGATCTAGGTTCGAAACATCGCCTATACACTGTTGATACGATATTACCACAACATTTCATTTTCAACTCAAAAGATATAGTTTCTCTCCAAACATTGTAAATCGTAAATAATTCAAGTTGTAGCGGCTATGATTGTTTTAAACGAGTTGTGAGTTTTAAGTGTACAAGTAATGACCAGAAGAATATTCAGAACTTCGTTGCTCTGTTCTGTCCGATGTTCCTTACTTTTGATTTTCCTGCCTATTATTGATAGGCTTTGATGAAGTCAGCGAGGAATACAAGGGTCGTAAAAGTAACACCGACATTTTGCAGCACGATTGACTCACACCTACCAAACAATTACAGAGTCCAACGACTGACTAATGGCAGACAGTGGTTCAACAAAGACAAACTTGGTCTGTCCTGGTGGAGTACCGAACAAATAATTTCGGAATCAGTTGAAGACCAGGTTCATCTGTTTACCTGATTCATTAACATCCATATATACCAAAACTCAGTAATTTGGTTCTATCATAAAATATCAGATGTTTACAAATTCGGTAACACGTAGGTTATAACAAAAAATTATCACCTACACACTTGTTATGTTTAGTTGTCCTTACTCTTAAATGAGTTGAGTATATTATTAAATGAGTGGTTCATATGTTATTATTATTTTGCTGGTGATAATTTGAAACACTATAAATGAACACATTTCAACATGAACACATTTTGATTTTGTTCGAAAATCAGTTCACCCCATTTCATATTTCTTCATTGCAACATAGCAAAAACAAGTAAAAATAGAACTAGCCAAAGAAAATATAAAAGTTTCATCAACATTGCTAAAAAGTTGCAAATATAAGTGGAGACTTTGACAAAACTGGCATATACAAAATTAAATGTAGTGATTGTCCAAGCTTTTATATCAGTCGGCCATCTCAGCTCCTTTCACATACCCAGAAGTACATTATCTTTTGCAACTCGGCTTTTGCAGAACATCTGATGGATAAAAACCATTAATTGGAAAACATCCATACCGATATTCAAATATTACATTTATGTAATAAAAGCAGTTATATGGATGCGAATGAAGAGTTTAAGATTTATAAGAACAAAAAAATCAGACCCCCCCCCATAACATCCTCAATGACAAACTCTTTAAATCAAATTTAGTATATGACATGGCTTTAAGGATAAGTGATTTACATAAATAATATAAGCCTAACAGACTCACCGTAACTGATAATACTGACGGGCGCGCTACACTGATGAAGAATCCGCAGTCTGGAATGTAACGACATACGAATTGCACGTATCGTTTGGTCAAACCAAATTTTATCATATGTATTTTAATCATGTGATTGTTTTTAGCGTTTGTGACGTGTGTTTTCAATGTTTTGTTTGACTTTGTGATGACCTCGACAGAGGGATTTGACATTTTTTACTACGGCCTGAAGATAAAACAGTAGGGTTTCGAAACCGTAGTAGCCGTGGTAGAAGTAAAAAAGACCACTAGGCAGAAGGTCATAATCCTAATTTATATTTTTGACATTATTGTAAAAAAGTGTGTATAATGTTTAAAGTGTGTTTCCATCACTGGGAGACCAATCATGATTTAATCCCCCCCAAACACACACACTTTGTTGGAAAGGAGTGGGATCATTAAAGAATACAATCTATTGCAAGTGTTCAACAAAAGTAATTTGGTGACCACAAAGATGTCATTTTTAGAGAAATATTTTCTTGTATGCAGTGGCTGACAAAGAATGGAAAACCTTTTTTTGTTGAAAATCCGGTTCAGTAATTAATAAAAAAAATTGACTAGATAATTCTAATACTAAAGGCTTAACTTTTCAAAATATTTTGTTAAAATATGAAGATGATAGCTTGTTAAATGTTTTTGCTCCACTTACAAATTCTCTTGGTGACTATATATTTTGAATTTTGTTAATTAGAGCTTGGATTACATCAATTCAGAGAATCGACTGCTTGTGGAAGAAGAAAAAACTAAAACGTACGCATTCTTTGTCAGAAGAAATGTGCTCAGGGTTTCTTGCTTCTTTTTCGCTGCCATTCTGATCGCAATCGTTGGGTCTTTTGTGCACTCATCAATTCATAAAATTGGCCATTATAAGTATTTATTTTTAAGTAAATGTATCCTTTATATATTTGGGATTTTTTGTATCTGTATTAATAAAAGGAAATGTGTGTGTGTGTATGTATATATATTATTATTATTTGCGCATAGACCCTGTTGGATCACGCAAAGCACTCCGACTCATGTCTTGTTCCTTCTAATCCTCCACACCTCCCTCATCCTGTCCCCATGGATCCTCTTTCGCTCCTCCGTCCATTTTACCCCTGCTCTCTTTGGGATTTCATTCTCTGGGACCTTCCAACCGAGCATCTTTCTCCTGTATGCGCGCCTGTCTTCAACATCTGTTGAGTTATATATATATATATATATATATATGTTTGTGTGTGTGTGTGTGTGTGTGTGTATGCGCGTGCACGATGTACAGCCAAATCTATGGCATGTAGAGATCTGAAATTTTTAATGTTTGTAGGATAAGGTCAAAGTAGCCAGATTTCTAATTAGATTTTTTTTAATTAAATATTTTAAGTCAAAATTACACCTGATGTTATCTTTCGCCGTTATTTGAAATTATTGCAGTTTAGAAAAAATAACTGTTTTAATATATTATAAATATGTTCACGAGTATTTATTATTTTTGACTATTGCTTGACTGTATACAAACAGCTGCTCGTTATATGCTATGAGCTGTTTACTACCAAATAAAGCGTAGCTAGCCAATGTTGTATTGCCTATACAAGTTAGTTATTTACTATATTATTATTTAATATTAAAAGTTATAATTATTTTGTTTTTGTATTACATGAATTTAGGTTTTATTTAGGCTATTATCATTCCAGTAAAAATTGCACGTGTTGTAGAATGTGCATGATGAAAACATTTGCCTTTAGTTAACAGGCAACACTGTGAGGGTATTGTTAGTATTTATTGTTTGTTATGCATAAATAATTTTGCAAAACTAAGGCTGTATATGTATAACAGCTGACTTATAAAATTTATGCAAATGCTTTTGACATACAGTACACATATGTTTTTGCTGAACACATAATTGTTAAATCATTATATCTCATCAACAAAGTGTAGCAACAGTAAAATTGTTTTTGAAAACATTTTACTCATTGTTTAAGCTGTACTGTGTTTTCACAAATTTCCCAAAATCATTTTATTTTTGTACCAATAATTTATATTTAAAAAAAATTTATTTCCATTTATTCCTTTACACACGAGAAGGACATATAGGGGTCATTAAATAACCCGTACATAGGATGATCCTAAAAATTAAGATTACAAAATATTAAAAATTTGTTTATATTTAAATAATTTGTGAGCCGTACCTCACATACAAATATATTATAAAATATTTGATTAAGTAAAGTGATTAAATTTTTATATACAGTTGTAACGTTTTTGTGTGGTGATTTTAGCTAAAAAAGTAATGTTTTTGTGTTTTCAAATATTGCAATATTTATACAAAAATTGTTCTAACTATAGCAACTTAAAAAATGTATTTAAGTTTTTTTATTTATTAGTCTACTTAATAATTTCAACATTGTTACTTAATTAATTAAAATTAAAACAGTAAGAATGGGTTTATGTTGAAATGACTTGATAAGATCAGTGATAGGAGCAAAGCGGAGAAAAGACAAACATGTTTTAATATTGAGTTGTTTGTAGCTCACTTCGATCCATACCAACGATAAGAGCTTTGATGTAGTCTATTTTCTTTGCTCTTATCGAGAATGGATGTTGATAGTTTACTTACGAAATTGGTCTGTCGAGAAAAATGCACCGTTTTTTCAGAAATTCTTGGTAATGTAAAATCGAAGGTATTTATTCGGGAAATTCTTGACCCTTTTTCCACTTTGTTCTATAATTTGTATACTTGTGTGTTTCATCATTACTTAAAGCAATCTATTCCTTAACTCCAAGTCACAGTTATTGACAATAACTACCACAAAGGCACGAATAGTTACTATTTGTTCATCTTTGTCTGGTACTTGGGCATAATCATCCCAGTTATGCTGAGTTCCTCTCTGGTTATCTTCATCGCTGTAAGTATCTATAAGTACAGAAGTTATTTGTACAATTAATAGACATTGTTTGTTTCTATGTTATTATACTATATTTTTGTTCTATTACCTATTTTATTATTAAACTAGCTGAATATTTCCCGGCTTTTTAGGTTGTAATTTAAAATTTTGTTCTTAAATATTTGATTTCTAAACTTTAAAGTGTTTAGTAATTTCAAATTTTGTTTTATTAATTTATAATGATTCTCAAAAAAATAACATTTCATTTAATTATATTTATTTCTAGCACTACCGCTTCACCGTTGCAGCTTCACCCACAAAACTTAAACTGTTTCAGTAATGTAGAAACATAAAAAAAATATATCAATAAAAGCGTGCTCATCTAAACTCGTGATTATTTTACAGTGAATATGAAAAAATATTATAACCTGAATATGTTGTTTTATTGTATGTTTGAAGACAATAATACCTTAACAATATATAATATATATATATATATATATATATATATATATATATATATATATATATATATATATATATATATGTGTGTGTGTGTGTGTGTGTGTGTGTGTGTGTGTGTGTGTGTGTGTGTGTGTGTGTGTGTGTGTGTGTGTGTGTGTGTGTGTGTGTGTGTGTGTGTGTGTGTGTGTGTGTGTGTTTGTTGTGTGTGTGTGTATAAAATATTATTATTGTCTTCAAACGTGTTCCATTCAAATTTAAGAAAATCTGATAAAAAATATTTTTCTCCAATGAAAACACTGTTTTTTCTCCAGTGATTCCTCTTTTTTACATTTTAATTTTTTTAGGGAATTAATTCGGGAAAATGTGTTTCATTATTTTTGTTTCATAGCATATTTCTAGAATAAACGATCAAAAAAAATATTTTTTCAATATAAAATTGTATACCCCTTTTTTACATTTTCTATCCCGTTTCAATCTCTATAGGGGATGAATTTTGGGAAATGGGGAAAAATTTATTTCATTACTTATATTTAATAGTGACTATGTTACGTTTTAAGGTCAGATGAAAACATATTTTTTCCAATAAAAATTGTTGTACCTCATTTTTACTTCTTTAGGGGTTGAATACTGGAAAATCGTTTTTCAGTGCATGTGGTAGTAACCCTGAAAATTTCAAATCTTTAGGTATAGTATCTGCTATACATTGATAATTAAAGTTGGACTAGGTAAATAGTTTAATGGCGTTAAAACCGAACTTTGCAAAATCCTTTTTTAGTTTATCTCGACATTGTTGTAAGAAGGTATCTTAAAAATTTCAAGTTTAGTTATAATATTGATTATTAAATTTATATATTGATTATATATTTGGCTGTATATTGATTATTAAATTTGGACTGGGTAAATAGTTTAATGGTGTTAAAATAAAATTTTTGCAAAACCTTTCTTAGTGCACACCTATATTGTAACATAAATGTACCCTCAACATTTCAAGTCGCTAGCTAAAATAGTTTTGGCTCTGCATTAATTATGAATCAGTCAGTCAGTCAGGACTTCTTCTTTTATATATTTATTATAACTCAAGCTCTTTTATCTCACTTCGGGGTGATTGTACTGCCAGAGTTATAGTTATGTATTTTTTAAAAGAGAAAAGAATAGAATTATATAAATAGTAAATTTTGAATGTTTGATTCTCTATATGATAGTCTTAAAATATTTCAATTTTTAAGGATATTACCTTCTAGTCTTTGAGTTTGATAAGACTATGTTTGATATACTATTCCAGATATTCTCTTATTTATTTTAATTCTGAAATTCATGACATTTAATTAGTTTTTAGTGTTCATGACATTAACACTTAAAATGTCAAAAACTATCTTTCATTAACTATTAGAATTGAATTTCGGACATTACAAAATCATTCTACTTTCCAAAAATATCCTTCTTAATCATTAATAGTTTAAACAATATTTTTGCTTTCTTGAGGTAACGTTTTTGCACTCTGATTGGTTTTCACCTAGCATAGGTACTGCCTGTTTTTGTCGCTGATTGGTCAGCACCCATTTGTTTTACGTTGTACATTCCTTATCGAACACTTTTTCAAATTATATTTTTCTCTTTGCTTGGTTTACATGTAGGCCTATTGCGAGAATCATAACTTTGATCATTATAAGTATAGTGTGATAATACAGTACTAATTTGTTATTTTGTTGAGTAGATACATCTGCTTTTTCTAAATTCAAACATTTTATATAGAACAAATATAAAATGTTTGAAGGTATGAAAGGCAGATGGCAACAAAATAACATTTCTAGTGGAAAAGAAGATAATTACTTTAAGAATTTCAATTTAACTGTTGACATTTCTTTGGTTTAACATTTTCTCGCCGGTACATCTCGCGTGAAACAGTCACCTTTTTCCTTTTGGAAGTAATCACAACATCTTTTAGAGAACAGAAAATAAAAAAAAATTAAAGAAATGTTACAAAACAAACACAAACAGAATGTATGCTAAACGTCAATTCTTCTACGAATCTGAAATGGTACTAAAAAATGGAAATGAACGAACAGAGCAGGTATAAGGGTGGACGAAACCCTTCTTTCTTTTGAAGAAATGTAGGTCATCAGCTGGGTGTGTAAGTGACACGTAGGCGTAAAGGCCTGACACGTACACATCTTCTAAATTGCTTGAAATATTGTTCTTTGAGGTTAGGTCGGATTAAAAGGAAGGTTGGATTAGCGAAGTTCGGATAAGTGGGACTCTACTGTAAAAGAAATGTTTAAGTAAGCCAGATATATGTAGTGTCATCACATTACTATTTACATTTCATGGAACATGAACTGTGAGTAATTCACCAGTGCATGAAAAGAAATGTAATACTCTGCAAGGTCACTCACATAGTGACCAATACTTAAAAAAAAATGTTATTTCCTCTTTTTTTTCAGTATTGTGGTAATTTCCGCAAATTAATACTTTGGACTAATGTGTAATTTAGTTAATCCATTACTTTTACAAAGAAGTGGCTGCATTATATGTAACTTTCAATGCTAACTAAATCATTAACATAGTGTAATACAGGGTCTTAATATAAGGGTTCAATTTTTTTCAAAGTTATGACATCTTTGTGCAAAATTTCACATTTCTGTCTTTAACAAAAACAGAATAAAAATTAAATTTGTAAAAATCATTAACAGTTTGATGCTAAACAAAACAAGGTAGGCATATAGGTAATGGAGGTTTTTTCTTGTTTTAATACATAGAACCATTTTCCCGAACTTCTAGCAGGTAATTTGCTCTGGGTACCCTGTAGGAAAATAAACTTTGGCTTTGAAAGAGTACACTTTGGTTTTGTCTTGGGAGTACTTTTCTGTTTATGCCAACAATCCAGTGTTAAAACATTTCACTTAACACAGGTTTCAGACTTTTTATCAGTTCCCAGTTATGCCTCTAAATTGCATTGCTTCGGGATCAATAAATCTATAAAGGGTGACCAAACATGGTCTTGCCGAGCTCATGTGATCTAGAACCTCTGAAGCAATTAAATTATATAAGTTTAATTTTTTATTTGTTGTTTTGATTGTGATATCGCTCAGTATTTGTTTACAAATAATGTGTTACAGCCTTACGCTACAGGTGGCGGTGTTGCTCAAACTATCGGCTACTTGAATGGAGTGCGAGTGCCTCATCTACTGAAACTGAGAGGATTGTTTGTGAAAATGTTCAGCACGATATTGACCTGCACATCGGGTCTTGCTGGCGGCAAGGTCAGTCAGAAAATCACTGTGTTACTCTTGATTATCTTCTAATCAAATCGCATAAATATTTACTGTGCATACATAGAACTGTGTTCTTATTTAGCTTAGTGTCAGGCTTTGTTTATGTGTAGGGCACACTTACTTGGATATATTATTCATTCCATTAATGTTTAATTTTTTTATTCTTAAAAAAAATATTCATTAGTGTAAAAATATGTTAGAGAACTGTTATTAATAACATAATCACTGAAGTGAACAGATCCTAAATACCAACTGTACAGAATAACCTAATTAACTTAAATTCAAACGGTTTAAAAACTTAAAAAAAAAGTTATGATTAATTAAAAGTAAGCACTAACACGAGAGAGTTATGCACAAGTATAAAAGTACATCCTGTATGACTGAATGGGCCTAAGTAAATAATGTGATAACAACTGAGTATGTAGTCTCAAAAGCTGAATCAGTAACTTGTTTGGTTCCTTCAGAGTTTTCCTGAAGGATTGCTGCATTTTCTAAAAAGATGAAGGAAAATAGAAATAATAGTTGGATATAGTATAAAGCCATTATAGGTAGAACAATCTTACCTTACTGTAACAGAAAGTAATAGGCGCTTTTACTTGTGGCTCGTCTAAGGTGGTTCAATACCATGTTAACCTATTTTGGAAAAGTATTATAGCTTCTTCTTCTTCTTTTTCTTTGTATCAAGTGGTTCAAAACCTTTTGCAAGTCAGACATTTAGGCTTAGTGCGTTCCTGATGATAACATACTAGAATGATTAGTAATCTACCTCAAGTTCCAAGAATCCCATACATTGTAGGATCTTGCTCATGAGATGCTCCTGTGGAATGATCAGTTTTTGGTCATTATTCTAAAGATTCTTTTTCTTTCATACTCCAAAAACTTATATTTCAGGAGCAGACATCTGATAGTCTGCATTTCCTAAGCATAGGTGTTCAGTTGTATATACACAACCTGTTTGTATATTTCCTAAAATAGCCATGTCATGTGATTATGGCTACTAATTTCTTAAGCATAAATAAGCTAGTTGCAGTCTGTTTAGTGGGTTTTTGAAGAGTGACCCTTATTTTCAGCCCCTGCAATGCTCTTCCACCTCTTATCTCTACTTCGAGCTCAACTACCCACAGCCTGTATGGCCAGTTATGTATAGCTGATAAGTGGAGTTTTCTGAGCTCAGGAACTGAACATTCAACTGACAGCAAATGATAGTCCATATAGTAACTTATTCTGTCAAGAATATTTATTTAACTAGAAAAAGTATCTTTGATTTTCTATGAGGGTAATTCAAATATAAATAGTAATTTTTTAAATGTATATTTATTATTAATATTTTATTAACATTTGCCAATGATTGGTTAGCTTGAACATTTCTTGCACACACACACACACACACACACACACACACACACACACACACACACACACACACACACACACACACACACACACACACACACACACACACACACACACACACACACACACACACACACACACACACACACACACACACACACACACACACACACACACACACACACACACACACACATACACACACCTCAACTTCTTCATTTCCAAGCAGTCTTCTTCTTCGAATCAATCCTTGCCAAGCTTTCATGTGCAAATATATATTTGCCTTTATGTGCTTTTTGCAAAAAAAAAAAATTCGTGGGTGCAAACAAGAAATAATCACATGGGGACAAATCTGAATGGTAGGGAGGCTGGTCAAGGGTTTTCCAGTTCATTTCTCCAGTTTTTCCCTTGTCAAAATCATGGTATGAGGCCTAGCATTGTCATGAAGCATACCTCTTGATTGGCATACCTCGATAGGCAGCTTTTGCTAACTGGCTCTAGTAATGTGTTGATCGTGAAGGAAATCTGTCAATAAAACACCTCTGTAGTTACACAAAACTGTCAAGATAACTTTTCTAGCTGAAAGCTAGGTTTTGGTCTTCACTAGATAGACTTCATCCTTTCTTCACCATTTTTGACAGGAGTGTAACGATGGACAAACGTCTCATCACATATGACAATGCACCTCAAAAATTCCTCCTATTCTTAACGAAATCGATTTAGAAATACCTCAGAGATCTTCAACCTAGCTATTTTTGAGTTCTGATTAACAACTTCCGGAACCCATTGAGTACTAATTTTTCTAAAGACAAGATGGTCATTGATAATGGTATGAGCACATACAATGTTGATATCTACTTCTGATTCAATTTCATCAACAATTAATTAGGTAATCACTTTCGACAAGATCTTAAAAAGCACATATGTTGAATGTGAGACTTGACTTTGGGCATTGACCCTCATTTACGAATCTTTCTTGGCCATCCTTCAATTTTTTGGCCTAAATAAACATTTAGTTCTGGGACATTGTAGCATCCCCAAACTGAGCCTTCAAATGTATTAAAAATCTTTGAGGCTTTAAACGCCTTAATTGGTTAAAAACTTTATAATAATACGTTGTGGAACAGATAAAGGAACCTCTGGCTGCAATGAAGATAGGAAGTATCAGAGCAGTGAACCAAGCTAGTTCTCCCTCCTTAATACACTGATCTTCAACCCCCTCCTCCAGGCCTTTGGTAACTGCTTACTGAGTACACTGGCATAATTACTATTTATATTTGAATCGCCATTGTATGATATATTGTTTTGTATAGGGCTAAAATAAGTATGTACCATTTTTTTTTTAATTTTGGTAAGATTTGGTTATTTCATTACTGTTAAGACAAGCTGTAGATCGAATCCAGTCCAACTGCAGGTTAGGTTTTGGATCCAGAAGCCCTGAAAACATAAATATAAGATCTTTCAAAATCTTTAGATTGATTTTTCCATGATCACCGAACTTTTAATTTGTATATGGTGAGTAAATAAAAAACAAGCATTTGGAAAGTGTTTGTCAAAAAAATAAAAACAAACAACTCAGAACTGAAGCTTGAAAAATATACCGGAAAACCAATGTCTGGTCTGTAAAGATCAACTTAAAATTTTCTTTGACGCACAGTGGTAGAAACATGTACTGCATCTAGCAAACTGGTAGGCATTTGAGAATACTAAACCCATGAATAGAAACTGACAGCTGTATCACATTTAATTTTAGAACAGAGAATGATAATAATTGGTTAGTTTAAACATTTGAAATCAACAAAGTTTATTTACTGCTTCAGTTTGTTTGCAGGAAGGTCCAATGCTGCACATGGGCGCAATTGTGGCTGGAAGGTTCCCTGACTTGTTCGCTAACTTCAGACTGTGCGAGGTTTTTAAAGACTTTCAACATGATCAGGAAAGGCGAGACTTGGCAGCTGCCGGTTTTGCTGCAGGCATCGCTTGCGCTTTTAACGCTCCTATAGGTCTGTTATTTTTTTTTCGAAAATTTTAAATAAAACAATAACTTTTAATTGCTCAACTTTACAAATAATATAACAATCTAGGTTCCATATAAATTTCCAGAGAGCTTAGCCTAGTTTTTTTTTTTTAGAATTGGAAAATATTTTTGGGCAGAGTGGAGTTACACTGAGCGGAGCGGACTACGTATGCAAAACTTAACCAGTTATGTTTAATGCAAGTGCGAACACTGAAAGCGAAACAGAGCTTAGCGGAGTCAAGCGGTATTGCATAACACCTCTTAACTTTCAGTGGTCGTACTTACATTAAAAATAATAACATTTTGAATGCATAGTCTGCTCTGCATTTGATGGCCACTCGGCCTTAATCTTGTAATTTCTATATAAGTTTTAAGTTCATTAGTTCAAGTCCTAGAGATAGCTAGAAATTGACAGAGAATTACTGGACAAGATGGTCGTTGCAAAGTTTCGTGTTGATGCTCCTTGAAATAAAAAACAGGTTATAAAATGTTTAGTTAAAAATAACATGTAGTGTATGTCATAAAAGGCTTAAAATGTAGTTTGTATTTAAATTAGAGTTTTTTTAATAAAAACTATTGTACAGAAAAAAATTCCAAGTATCTGTCTAATAGCACAGAATATTTGATTTAAAAAAAATGTTACGTCATCAGTTTTTGAGACAGTCGGAAGTTTTTTTGCAATTGTATTGAGGAAAAAGTATATTTTATATAGAAATAAGTTATCAAATATCATTGATCGTGTTGTCCTATACTTTTGGTCTTTTTTGTATTTTTTTAATAAATTATTTTTGAAAATGATTTTAAACAGTTGTCGCTTTAAATTTCTGAGAGAACCAAAAAACATGTCATCTTTTCTAGGTGATACATTTAAGGTAAAATTGGGATGCCATTAAGAAGTAAAGAATAATTAGTACAGTACATACTGAATGAAAGAGTAAACAATAATTAGTACAATACATACTGAATAAAAGAGTAAACAATAATTAGTACAATACATACTGAATAAAAGAGTAAACAATAATAAGTACAATACTTACTGAATAAAAGAGTAAACAATAATTAGTATAATACATACTGAATACAAGAGTAAACAATAATTAGTACAATACATACTGAATAAAAGAGTAAACAATAATTAGTACAATACATACTGAATAAAAGAGTAAACAATAATAAGTACAATACTTACTGAATAAAAGAGTAAACAATAATAAGTACAATACTTACTGAATAAAAGAGTAAACAATAATTAGTATAATACATACTGAATACAAGAGTAAACAATAATTAGTACAATACATACTGAATAAACGAGTAAACAATAATTATTACAATACATACTGAATAAAAGAGTAAACAATAATAAGTACAATACTTACTGAATAAAAGAGTAAACAATAATAAGTACAATACTTACTGAATAAAAGAGTAAACAATAATTAATAAATACATACTGAATAAAAGAGTAAACAATACTTTGAATAAAGAAAAGGGTAATTTGAAAGTTTAAATTGCTGGCATATGTAAGTTTTAATGCTGATTGTGATGATGAAATAATTTTAAAAAGGATAAATTTAAGAAAAATACTTTTGTAAATTCGCACCTCTCAAGTCATTGAGAACTTGGGACATTATCTGTCAAGGTCCTGGTCGCAAATCTAATGCTTCAAGTTTCACTGTATTATAAATTATGTAGTCACTTGGCTGTTGATCAGTACATGCAGTGATTAAACTGCTGTAAAGCATGGCAATGATGGTTGCTCAGTTATAACTAGTACTATTGTTTTTATACATTGTATTGAGTTCACAAATTTTGAAAAAGGTTAAAAAAAAGTTAAGACAAAATTATTCTGATATTTTGGTAATAACTGAGTAAGGTTGAGAGAAACAATTGTTATTTGGCCCTCAGGTGGTCTGTTACTGGCTGTAGAGGAAGGCATCAGTTACTGGAATATTGATTTGATGTGGAAGATCTTTGTGTGCAGCATAACCAGTGTGTTCTTTATAATCTTCGTTATGTCCATCGTGGAAGGAGCACCAGGTAAGAAGTATAAAATGACAAACAGCTGATGTTAAAACTGAAAGAGATAAGGTAAAGAAAGGAAAGACTGACAACGTAAGAAGAGTAACTTGAGTAAGGAAGTAAGGGAGAGGGATTAAAGTTAGTCTGTTCATTTAAATTAAAATTTGTGTTTTTACAAGTAGGTCTATATATTTCCAGAATTTTTAAATTATTTATTTTTTTACCTTTTTGGTTTTTACTCATGCCTATTGTTTAATTTTCCCAACCTGTAGGTCACTACTTAATACTTATCAATACTTCTTTTCTTTACCTTCTTCATGAAAATAAAACTGGATTTTAACATCAATTTATGTGTATATAAGCACACTTTAAAATTTTTAGCTGTAGTATATCTGAAGATGCCTCACAGTGAAACATGCATCGCTAAATAAAAAACAGTGAAACTATATGTGTTCTAATTTTTTTGTATATAATGGAGTTTCATCAAATACTGACTGTGTATTCAATAAGTAAAACAATTACTATTAATAAACAGGGCACTTACAGATTCCACCGTTGTTTAGAGGACAATCAGCTTTAACCGTCTACAACCCAACGCATACAGTTCATTAAACCAAAGGTTTACTGTATACATACAATACTTTAACGTATAATCTGAGGGCTGAGATGTGAAACTGTGACTCACTCGTTTACACTGATGCCAGTTTGTACGCGTATCCTGATTTAATTAGTTCGTACACTGTATCGATTTTGATATTCGGTGATAAAGGTAATCGAAATGGTCGTAATCTAATGACTTGTTTATTCGGATTATTATTTCAAAATTGCATTACATGAGCAGAATTGTTTTGTATATCGGAATCGAAATATTTCAGAATCAGTACCTAACCTAGGTGTGTGATAAAATTATGAAAGGTCATTATATGCGTATAATCGCTTTCAATCGCAACTTACTTTTTATTTGTCTGTGTTTTTTATTAACCTTTAAACTTTCAGTTAAATCAACCATTGTTTTTTCTTAAAACTTTTTTCTTGCAGTTGATGAAGGATTACTGTACAACTGTTTATGAAATCGTAAATTTAAACATTTTAAAAAATTAATTCAGTATTCTTATGTTGTCCATATTTCTGTGTAGTTTGAGTTTTTTTACAGTTTGAAAAACAGTCAGCGCCAATTTGCTTGAATTGCCGCAACTCTACTGTCTTAATAAAGTATAGTGTCCTTTGAGCAGATATTGTAGCTAATAAAACTATGTGTAAACATTTTTTTTTTTTTTTTAATAGGCTACCAGATATAATAAACTGTCTTGTTTCCTTTGCAGGCTATTTCAATAATCCGGATCTGTTGACTTTGGGTAGAATCGAAGAGGTGACGACACAATATGAATACTTTGAACTGTTATACTTCATCCTTGTTGGAGCTGTTGGAGGCATCCTGGGCTCTGTTCTAATCTATTTGCACATGACGCTAACTGTAATACGCATGAGGTAATTAGTTTCTTCCTTCTGATGCAATGTGCAGTTGTGAGGGGTTTGGGATTTCTACGACTCAAGTCCTCCAAAGAATTATTGGTGGTTCAAGAAAAAAAAACCTTTAATATATTTAAATGTATTACATTACATGTATCTTGTAATGGCTACAACTACGGTTGATGACAACCCGAAGAATGAACCTTCGGTTGTATGCTGCCTTATTCTTCAAAATGTTCCCCCAAAATATATGTTAATGTATTTGAACCAAATTGTGAAAAGAAGTAGTGTAAGCAAATTTTGTCTGCTTACATTTACCACCGATTCGCCACTTCTCAGCACCGCCTGGCTGGTATGCTTTCCTGTAGTGCGTCCCGACGTACAGCCCTTCGGGTCTCCACAGAATCGACTGTCCCCCGAAATCTACCGACGTTCTGGTCCCCTCGGAATCGACTGTTTAGCTATAGGCTGTTGGAAGAATGCTTGATCGATATCTAATGATGCAAAATACCTGGCTGTTCCTAAAGTGTCAAAAATTGTATCTGCCCTGGGAAAAGGAAATCTGTCGGGTTCCATGTTCTCATTTAGTTTGCGATAGTCCACCACCATTTGCCACTGGTTCCCAGGTTTCTTCACACGGTAGACTGTCATTTTTTAAGCTAACACTTTTAGTAACCCTAAATGTGTTATCGTAATCATGTACATTAGTTTGCATAAACTCCCACAGTACTATTGGAACAATTGATTGACATTTGGTTATGCTTTCTTGAGCTTACTGTATTCAAAACTACCATTTTCATTTATTTTTGTGTGATAACAACCGATTAACATGTTTAAACAGTCTGGGAAAAAAATGAGACTGTGGCACTGGCTGACAGAAGTGACTACTTATTTTGGCACGCCTGACTGTATACTTTTTCACTATTTATGACTTAATTATTTTTATAAAAATTTAGATGCATGCAGGAAAGGGCAACTCTTGAAAATTATTTTCGTATTAAATTTTGCGTGTGTAGGTACACAACTTAAAAGTTAACTGAAACTGTCACAGGCTATGAATTTGAGTATGTTAGGCTGTATAGTAATTAATCAGTGTATAACTCTACTTTTGACAGTGATACTGTCTAAGTATAATAATAAGTATAATGGTAATAATAATAAGTATAATAATAAGTATAATCACTAATTTGTGATTCTGGCATTCAAAAATTAGTGTAGGTCACATATACATTAAGTAATTTAACTACACAAATTTAGAAAATACACATTTTTAAAATTAACATGAACAATAAACATAACCTCATTTGAAATGATATTTAAGCTATTGTGTGAAATCAGCTGTTTAGAAGTAGTCACTTTCAGTTAGATATATACAAGAACAATATATGCTGTGAGGTATGCATTATGGATTCAAACATGATGTGAAAGCAAATGTTTTGTCAATTGTAAACATACAAGTTTTCATTTCAAAAATATATTTTTTTCCTTAGTTTACACCCTCATTGGAGCACTTTAATCAGTCCATACACTTCCAAGTCCAACATCGCTATTGAGAGACTAGCGTTTCAGCCTTTTTTTCCGTTCCCAAAATTTCTTCATCCTGTCCGAGAAAGGTGGATTAGCGAAGGTCAGAGTTCTGATTCGGTTCATACTTTAGCACTCTACATTAAGGCTTCATTTTGCAGGCTGTAGGCTGGCCTTTAGGCACTTGTTTACACTGAACATTGTACGATTTCTTGTGTAAGGTATGAATAACATAGAAAGTTGGATTAGCGAAGGTCAGAGTTCTGATTCGGTTCATAATTTAGAACTGTGTTTTTATCGGGAATCAAGGGTTTTTGGGAACAAGTTAAGCAGTTTGAAAATTAAGATTATTGACATCATTTTCAGTGAAACTTCACAACATTAATTTACGCAAACTGATTATGATGATGAAATCGATTTTCAAAAAGAAAAAGATCAGATTAAGAACAACAACTTTTTTTTGCTAAAAATTAAATAGATCCTTAAAACGTGTTGTAGAAGTTCTGATTTGGATATTACAACTGGGTATGGGTGTTACCATAATAGTTACCATAATAACTACTCATTTTTATTTTATTTCTCAAGTGCTACAATTTCCTTGTTGTTTGCAGTCACAAGTTTAGCTAGGCTCTTTGAACAGTTTGTCAGTCCTGTTATTTCATTAGCTTAACCAGTACACATAAAATAAGAAGATTGCACCTTTATAATGGTTTGTTTTGTTGTGAAAAATTTCAAAATATTAAATGTTTGATTGTTTTCCAGATATGTTAATACAAGGAGACGTAAGCTTACTGAAAGTTTTGCCATTGCTTGTTTGATCGCTTCATTGACTATCTGCGCCATATTCTCGTACCAGGAGTGCAGAAGCACCAGTGCTAAGGTAGAAGCAGGCGGGCATGCTGCCAACAAGACAGTAGGCCAGGTGGGTTATTGTTTCTTTGTGTCTGTACACGCACAACAACTGCATTCATATACACTTACAGTTTTACGTAGGTTGTACAATTTACAGTGTAGGTTTGTAGATTTACAAAACTTGAAGTGGCAAACATACTTCTCATATGTATACAATACCTATAATTATTTTTAAATTACAAGTGTTATTGAAAGTACAAGGGCCATCCATAGAGTAAAGAAAGTTTGCGCATAAGTCATGTGCATGTTCCCCAACTATTGCGATTGTGTGTGTACCTATTACCTTTCCTCCCTGCCTCAGTCTGAGCTGAGTTTCGTTGCTTTGTTGTTACATCCATCCTCCTAGCATTACCCCCCCCCAAATAACAGCAACAATAGGCACTCTAGTTAAGTATGAAGTCTGTACTGTGATTCAGTTTTTAAATCCGCAAAAAGTTCAATTGATTGAGATTTCTAGACAAATCTTGCAGGTTTGTGGTGAGAGTGTAATGAATGAATCTTCATTGAGAAAGGGTGCAAAGGAAGTACCAGTGTGCACAATGAAGATGTGGGCTTTTATTCATTACAAAAAAGTTGGAAGAAAAAGTTAACAGAAAAATTCATGAAAATTCAGTGCCAGCATTTCACTTTGAACACTTAACATGATTCTTTTCAAGGGATCTCTTACATGAACTCACTTCAGGTATTGTGCTCAGTTGGACTTCAAGGTTTTGATTGACGTCCATAAAACAAAACAAATGGGAGCAGCTCTTTATTAAGTTACATGATGTGATGAAGTTGGTACGAATCCCTCGATTGCATTGTAACGGGAAATGACACTTGGGTTTCATACAAAACACCTGAATCTAAACGCCAGTCAATAGAGTGGCATCACACTAGCTTGCCTTCAAAATCAATAGAGCGGCATCACACTAGCTTGCCTTCAAAATCAATAGAGCGGCATCACACTAGCTTGCCTTCAAAATCAATAGAGCGGCATCACACTAGCTTGCCTTCAAAATCAATAGAGCGGCATCACACTAGCTTGCCTTCAAACTTTTGAACGTCCTCTATACAACCTCACCTGTTCCTGAAACTGAAAGAATTCTTAAGTTGAAAACATTTTGCAAATACAGTGATACCCTGGCTAATGGTCGACCCAGACAACGGTCTAATTCACGGAATGAAAAATGACCCGCATAACGGTTTAGGTTACAGATAAAGGGCTGAACAAATTATAAGTGTCTTCATTTTGTTAAATTATTACTGTATAGGTGTGTAAATATAGAGATAACATTGTGCTGTGCTACAGAAATTAACGTTGTGCTGAGTTAACACAAATAAGCCTTTGATTGATGGGTGTTTGTAGGGCAATAACTTAGTTGTCTGTTCTCACAATGCCCACTCCTATTCCGTTTTCTGTCATCAAACCTAATTTTACTTAGTGTGCCACTAACTCGTTTACTGTGTGTTTAATTTGTTAGCACGTTAAAAAATTTAAACAATTATAATATCATGTTACATACTTTTGATTTTGAAATTTAACAAAACGTTAAAGTGTCTTTGTGTGCGAGTTTCAAATTGTTCTTTAAATCCTGTTTTCAATTTTTTTTTGTGAAATTCAATGGTTTCTAAAAGAAGTGCTTGTGGTAGTGGAGGTAAAAGACAAACTTTGATTATTGAACTAAAAAAAAGCTACAGTATGAACTAAAAAAATATACAGTATTGATTTGTCCTGTGTGTATATGTTACATAATTACATTTGTATGAATTTAGTTAAAATAAAGTGTGACTTCTGTTCTGTGAATTTTCTTCATTTTCATCTTTGGCATATTAGTAGTGAGTATTCAATAATTTTTTTTTATGTAACAACTTAAAATGTTTTCCATAAGACTCTATTGTAAACACTGACTCGCACAGCAGACTGCTCAAATAACAGTCTTAGTTCTGGAATGAATTAAGGCCTTTAACCAGGGTACCACTGTAATGAAGATCTCGGAACAGCAATGGCAGCCTGGTGGCTTAAGTCATTGGCGGTAAATGTGTGCAACAGTGGTATTGAAAAACTTGTTCCTTGTTACAATAACCACCTGAGAAATGGCGATTATGTAGACAAATAGCTTAAGATCAATTGATATTGTACTGATAGCACAATTAATATTGTATTGATACTCAAATAGCACATTCAAGTCTACTCCTCTGAAATGTGCCCTCTGTGCTAAGAGACGAACTCAAGTATGAACAAGGAACACCTGCTGACATACCCTGGATTGAATGCTGATTCGAGACGACAGAAGAGCTTCTCTTGACTGTTTTGGGAGGCAAGGATGCTGATGGACTGGAGTCCGGGCTAGCCATAGGAAACAACAACAACAACAACAATTAATATTGTTAAAGTTTTATGTTGATGGTTTTTTCTTATTGAGTTACACATCTTTACTTTATGGATTACTAACTAGTTAATTTTACTACGAGTTGTACAATAATCAAATCTACTTTGTAAAAAATATAAAAATATAACTTCCAATTCAAATATGCTAAGAGCACTGTGGCATGGTGCATAAATACAAAAAAGGAAACCCATTTGTCACAAAATGAAAAGAAACCTATTTGATACAAACAGAATGAATATCAAACTAGTCAACTTACAGTTAACCTAATGTTCATTTCGGTAACACAGCTACTTGTTCAGAGGAATGCCAAACAAAGGATTTCCTCTGCAACAGAAATATTGTAAATATGCTGATGCAGAGGGTGGAGTTAATATTCTTCTCTTCAACTATTCGATAATACTACTTCAACTGAGGTTATATTTATTGCAATTTTTTACTATTAATAGAATTAATACAAAATAGTGTTTTTTAATTGAAATGTTTATGGGTATTTCATTACGACTTCAAATACAATACAATTAATTTGTAAAGGAATAAAAATTAGCGGTTGTAATAATTAATTGTGTTCAAGTAACCACCTTGTTAAGTAATTATATTGTACAGGCTTAGTATTATGAGTTGTTTAAGATTATACTCTTCAAATGTAGTAGATGGGAATGGTTTATTTAAATTTTGTTGTTGTTGTTATTGCGTAACCTCTTCGTGAAACACACTGTATCTCTCTTCTTTTCGTTTCACCCTCTTTGGGGTACGCTGAATCAATCATTTCTTGCGCGCTGTACTTTTCTTTGTTCCCAGTAGCTCTTCATTCTTTCCGATCTTCTTTTCCTCTCATTTTCCGAAATGACAGGTTTAGGTCTTATTTTGGTTTTATCTTGGAATCTTATTCTTTCATTGACACACTTATTCATCTTATTCGTTCACAACACACTGTATATTGTGCAACGAATTTTTTTTTTCTTTTAAGGCGAAAAGCACATTGAGGCTATTATCGCCTCCCTAAATGTAAGTGTAAAGTGTTAAAGTCGCAAGTGTAGTGTTGTAAGTGTAAGTGTATGTTAGACTCGGGTACTGTGAGGGATGTCTAGATCCTTTCAATAGGTGCAGCTAGTCTGCATCCCGTGCGGGGTAGTTTGTTTAGAAGTTGTGATATGGTAGGAGGTAAGAGTCTATAGTGTATGTCATTGGTACCTTTGTAAATTAGTTTAAGAAATATTTTTCTTCTGATTATGTACATTTTAGATGTTAAAATAGTTATTTATTAAGTTATTTTAGTTGGGTCAGTAGGCATATATCCTAGTGTTCAGATATGTTTCATTGAAATTTGTAACAATGTTTAATGTCTTAATCCTAAATTCCATAAATGAAACATGCACTCTATGGATATAGCTTTAAAACAATTTTTTTTAAATTTTATTTTAATTCCATTGGGTTTAGACTAAACTAGTGTCCATTTGCGCAATATTACTGGTGATAACAGTAAATATATATTAATGTGAAACATAATTGCACAGGTTTATTGCAGTGATGGGGAATACAGCGTGATGACTATGCTAACATATCAGAACCAGGAGAGCCTGATAAACATCATGTTTAGCCCATTGGCTGGTAAGTACAAAGTTACATTTTACTATTTTGTAACTTAGAGAAAGCGAACTTGATGGCAGCTGTCATACTGATTTAATTGAAAACAGAGTTGTCAAAGAAAATTAGAAAATTTTAGTTAATGGTGCAGTTGAAATTTAAAAATAATCATTTTATAATTAACATATTTTTAGAATAACTTCAGAGTTTGTAACAGAAAATAAAAATAAGTTGCCTCGGTGGCGTAGTTGATAGCGTACTGGGCTTTCACCCCGAGGACTCGGGTTCGATTCCTGGCCAGGGCTTGGCATTTTCATACACTATAAATCATCCCATCGTCTGCATTAGCCCAAGTGTGCACAATAGTCGGACGTTAAACACAAAATAAAAATAAATTAAAATATGTATTATTTAATAATGTCAGATAGTTACCGTCTTGAAACAAATTAACACATTTTTCCGACTCAAATGTCCCAGCTAAAATTTATCTCGTTTATTATAGTGCCATTTTAATGGAAAACAAAAACCAAAATTGTTATTTTGTTTGAAATTTTTAAAGTTGGTGATATTATTTTGTATCCAAATTTTTACAAACACCTTTTTAATAGTTCCAGGATGTATAAGTAA
This sequence comes from Callitettix versicolor, assembly GCA_022606455.1. Classification (NCBI taxonomy): domain Eukaryota; kingdom Metazoa; phylum Arthropoda; class Insecta; order Hemiptera; family Cercopidae; genus Callitettix; species Callitettix versicolor. The sequence continues at coordinate 1,070,147 of CM040186.1, forward strand.
ATAGTTTCACTTTGTTGATGCTTGAAATGCACACTTATAAGAATCCCAAATGTTTAACAAAACATTTACATTTTTTGCGTAGAACTGAACAAAAACAGATGTTAATTATTTACTAAATAAGCTTCACTTGTAAATTTCTACTAGCTAAACATATGATTTTGCTTTTGTTTGTTACTGTAGAACAAACTTTTGTAGAGGCGGAAAGCGGTCAAGCACTGTTTAACCATTTCTGTCCTAGCGTAAAGTTCTGCAATATGTGCAGAATGTTTGAAAGCCTGCATTATAAAGTATTTTTGACATTTATTAAAGCGATACATTTTTTTTATTCTTTGTTTACATTTTATCTGAGATTTTTTTAAATGTCTCAAAAATCTAGATTTAATTTTTCAGACAAGGTAATATATTGAAACGGGTACAGTACATTTCAAAATGACATTCTGTTTACTTGTTTGGGGGCTAAAACTGTGCATTTAGCAGTACAGGAAATACTTTATCATTGTACTTTGTGTAATCAAAGGGACTTCGTGGTTGATGTGGCTAAAGCACCAGTGAGTCTGCTGTGTAGAGACACAGCAGTTCAGAGGAACTGCACACCTTAAGGTTCTTAGTTCGAGCTGCAGTTACTCCCATTGCTTTTCCCTTATCATTAACGCTGATCCTATGTTCTCGTCAGTTCAACTTTCATAAAGTATGGACGTTAAGGAAAAAAACAGCTTTTTTGCCATATTTGACTGGGCTGCATAATCACATGTCTCCCGTATTACACAAAGAAAGAAAATAGTACAATACTTCAAACTATGGTACACATAAGTGATATATTTATTTTGTTTTTTTCTATTTAGAATTTTTTCGGTTGCTTCCTCTGACTTGGATTTGCCCAGTGTTGACTATATTTTCATATTTAAATACTGAAAGATTTAAAATATTTTCTGTTTAGATGACGTAGAATTTGGTTCCTTGGTGATAATGTTTTTCATATACTTTATCAATTTAAACTTAACGATGGGGCTTACTTTGTCGGCTGGTATTTTTGTGCCTCAAATTGTTTTTGGCGCACTGTGGGGCCGAATGTTCGGGCTTGTTGTAAGAAGCATTCATAATAATGCTGTAAGTACTTGTTAATTTTAATTTTAACAAATATTTTCAATTCAGAATAAGTTTAGTAAATAGATATAACTGAAAATTGTGTCTTCTACTTTCTTGTTATATATGGTGAGTTTTAAATGTTCCCTTTTACTATTTACTGCATCTCTTTGGATACTACTTCTGAACCACTGACTGTCTTTGTTAAGTCATTAGATTAGGTACATATTTAGAGGTTATGGTGTTCGGTGGTCCTTGGCAAACAAAGGGTTAATGGTGCAAATAAGCTTTTTAGGTAATAGTTCAGTAGATTGGTTCCCTCAGTGAGTTTAAGCAGTTCACTTCATTCATTCATTCAGGGAGAGATCACCTGTTGTCTCCGACTGGCAAGAGCCTCACAGTCTTTCATTATGCGACCTGCAGTTTCCTTACTGTGCATAGCATACGCATGGTTATCCATGGTATAATATTTCTGACTGATAGCCCTTCAGTTTTGGAGATAGGCGTAATTAGAAGCCCCTTTGTTACCACTTCTCTTCTCAGTTTGCCTTACTGATTTGACAAGTTACCTTCCATTGCAAATTAGATAGGTTCACCTAACATCCCCACAGTCTGCTGCAATTCATTTATTGCAGATTCCATGGATGTAGGTTACACGCAGTTTCCCCCACTTCCACGCTATTTTCACTCCAAGTCCACTTTTGCCAGTTCTGTAGGGTTTAAACATTTTGTTTCAAGTTATAAAAATCCCACAAGCAGATAGGAAAATAAAATGCCTCACATGCTCTAGAGCAGGGGTCTCCAAACTTTCCAGCCTTAGGGCCATACTGATTACTCCAGTAAGTTCCGAGGGCCAAAACCATATTATAATTGTTGCCGGTGGTAAAAAGTGAAATAGTCCACTAATGAAAAAAAAGTCCGAAAAAGTATGCAACGGATTCATTTCAATAATTTGTTAGTTATTATATACTGAAGTTAAATTTTCTGCATATTATACATGTCTTTACTCATTACAATTCTGTGTTTCTTTATCCAACTTATCACAAAAACAATAACAATAAGCCTACAACAATGTTATGAGTAGTTATCCCATGACCATATCAATGTAGATGTCATATTAATAATTATTCAACATAAAATTAGAATACTTCAGTAAACTAAATTTAATTTGCTATAAAAAATATGTTCTCTAAATGGAGTTTTCAAGTATGCTAGCTCTCCGCGGGCCGGACAAAATCTGTCCGCAGGCCGGATGTGGCCCTCGGGCCGTAGTTTGGAAACCCCTGCTCTAGAGGATTAGATATTTACTAGAGGAAGGTATTATAAAACCCCAGGCACTGTGATAGATTAAACCTTTTAAGTACTAGTTCTGCAGATTGGTGTCCTTAGTAAGTTCCAGCAGTCCACTCACTGGCTTATCCTGCTAGAGGTTCCTAGGATCCTGGAAACCAAAAACCATTAGCCTCCAGCTAACAAAAGTCTTACAATCATAAATTAAGTGTTCTGCAGTTTCCTCCTCTTTCAGCATAACCTACACACAGTTTCTCTGTAGTACGTATCTATCCTGTTTATATGTACCCTCAGTCAACAGTACTCAATAATGAGCCCCATGATTTTCCTGAGTTATGCTCTGCCCAGTATGTCTGCTGCGCATTGTATTGGATTTCATGAGGACTTACCTAAGAAGCTCTTGCTATAGGAAAGCTCATGAAGATTATCCCATCTTGCAACTAGTGGATTAACAACACTAGTTGCTTGTTAATCCATGTATTTATAACAGACCCGGCCAACAATAGATTCCTAAAGCCAGCTCAGGTCCTATAAACTCAGATGCAGATCCCAGTTCAGCCAGTCGGTCTACCTCCTCATTACTCTCAATCCCCTTCTGCCCCAAAACCTAACCAGCATGGGTAAGGCTAGATTAAAACTGAAGGTCACCTGGTATCTGGTGTTAGCTTACTAAGCTCCTCATTAGTCTTGCTGTCTTTGGTATATTGTTCCTTCCTTAGCTTAGGAGGAAGGGTTCTAACACAAGAGCAAATAGATTTAGAAGGTTTGAATCAACTAGGGTACCTTGGTGGAGCTATCATTGTTATCTTTGACAATCCCATTTTTGGTTGCATTTGAAATCCGCTATTTGAAATAAACTTATTTTTTTCAAAAGTGAATGTAATAGTGACACAGTGTCAAGTTGATTTTCATGTTGAACACAATGCTGTAAGTTGTGTTCAGATATGATAATTTGTCCTCAAGATATCGATTGTATTTGAACATTTAGCATAATGAACTACCCACATTATCAGAAGACATTATAGTTTCTTAAACTGGTTTTAACTACAGATATTTTCAGAAGGAATTAAGATTTCTTTTAAATAAGACTTCTGTTAGCCTTTGCCTTTAGTATGAAAAAAATGGCCTGAAATCCTGAGCATAATACCACAATCACATTTTAAATATAGCTCGGACGCAAGCACATTAAGTTCGGACACCACCTTTTTTGAGACGGAATTATCTGCAATCGATGAGGCATTGAGGCAAATAATAATGAGGCCATGGTTGAATAATAACATAGTGATATTAGTTGACTCTAAATCGGCATTACAAGCAATTGCTGACAACACATCTGCAGGCTCTATGATAGAATCGATCCAGAAGAAATACAAAATAGTTAAACACATTACCAAGGAATTGGTTCTGCAGTGGATCCCGTCACATGTAGGCATACAAGGGAATGAGCGGGCAGACAAGCTGCCAAACAAGGAACCCTTATAGTGCAGAAACCAAAAAGAATGCTCACACTGGAGGCTCGGGTTAATGCACTGAAGCAAACATCTTATCTTGAATTTACAAACAAAGTCAAGGAAGACATAAAGAACAAGCCTTATGAGAATGTATTAGACTTGTATGGGAAGGTCAAGGATCTCCAGAGGAGGACATCTGTCACGGTCTTTCGGCTGACAACTGGACACGACTGTCTGAATGAACACCTCAAGAAAATTAAGATATTAAACTATGACAACTGCACATTGTGTGAATGCCCAGACACCATCATGAACAAGGACCATCTCCTGGTCTGCAGAAAATTAGATGAAGAGAAGCAGAGAAGAGGAGACCTCCCTGGCCTCTACTGGGAAGCAAGATCAAAGATGGCGTGAGCCAGCGGAAGCCATTGGAAAACAACAAACAACATTTTAAATATAGTGATCAAACAGATGATTTAAAGTACATACTGAGGATCTGTAATCACCTTGTTTCTTGTCCTTATAAATTAGTGTTACCTTAAAGGTGTATACAGCTGACTGAAGAATGGATCAGCTGATTTCTGTTCATCGTCTTGATGCTTGAATTAAATTGTGCAAATTGAGCAGACTGTACCACTTGCAGTGTGCATTGTAAATGCTTCTTTTGAAAAATATTTGACATCCAAATATAAAAATGACTTCAAACGAATTCAGTTTACTTTTACCCACACTGAAAAGGGTTGAGTAGCATAAAAAACATTCTAAAGTTGTTGATGAATTTTTCAAAACACTTTGTTGAGGTTCATAAATACAAAAACAAAAAATATTTAATTTGATCCAAACTAGGTTTAGGATATTTTTGAAACTCTGAATCCACAGCAGCACTTAGTCTCAATAATTTCCTATCAACACATTGTGTCATAGCACACAGCGAAGCTATGAATCCATGCTAGAATTTAGTCTAAATAATTCCTTAACAATTGACACGTTCATGTCACACCACGCCAAGTAGCTTTGAATCCACACTAAAACTTATTTTCAATAATTCCTTAACATTGGAGGGCAAGGACATGGAAACTTGAACTTTTGAAGAGGTGTGACAGTTCTATATAAACTCTTTATGTCGAGAACCATATATAGTCATAATCAGTATCATGTATAGTTTCAAATGATATCCCACACTACATAAACAAAAATGATTTCATCCCGTAATTGCTTCTAAATATTTTTCGACGTCAACCCCTATATTTTTCCTGGTTTAGAGCAGCTACAACGACAATTTTCACCAAATTTTATAGTAATTGGTGACATCATTACTTTGGTGAATAGGTGTGCTTTACCAAAATAAAAGACGTACTTGCACACAGATCATAAGGGTCCTTGGTTTTACCTACAGGCCTTCATTGGTAGTAAATGTACTAATTAAATGTCAACTAGTTCAACAATTTCATTCAACAAATTCTTTAAGTAATTGATTTAAAAAAACAAACAATGAACTGTCTCAAATACCAAACTTCTTCCACACTGGTAAAATATTCCTAATATTTTCATGTAAGTGAAGAGGCGTTTGGTTACTACCACCAAACATTGTAACTGTATGTTGTAGGGAAAAAATGTAAAATCTGTGAGCAGTAGAGTTTGTTGTCAGTTTAAATAAGGTTATGTTCAGCGTGCTTGTGCGTGTACTTCTTAGACTGTAACTGTATTATCTTGTCATTGGTTTGGAAATTGTTTCATGAAAATGTAGGAAATGTAGAGGGCACATTTAGACATCTTGTATTATACACGGTATTTAACAAATATAAAGTTCATGACTCGCAGTTTTATGAAACACCTTGATGCTACGGCAAATGGGGGCAAATCTTACCAATGCTGTTATATCTGTTTACAAAAAAAGTGGTTTTAATTTGGATGTTCTGTGCACATCACTGGACGAATTGACAAATTTTGATAAAATTTGACATTTTGGTCTAGATTGCCAAATCTCAGCACCGATTTTTAAATTGCTTTAAAAAAATTTTAAAGTCTTTTGCTCATAAAATTTTAAACTCTTAAAATTGCGTAATATATTGTGTGGATTTTTTAAAAAATTACTCTTGAACTGTAAATTCCTTTATTTTAAATTTGCTAAACTTACTTGAGAGCTATGTATGACTGAAATTTGAGCATCTTCTTATAAAGCAATTTTGAGAAATTAGGCAGTTTTTTAATATTTTGAACAGAATTTTTTTAGAAATAATTGAACGTGAAAAGGTTGTGTGTTGTTTTTGCCCATTTTTATTTTAGATACCACAAAAAAGTAATGTTATTTTACTTTCAATAAGTTGAAAGAGAAAAAACTGAAAACAGGAAAATCTATTTTATTTTTTGGTATAATTGAATTGTAAATATTCTCATTTAAAATATCAGGCTGTTTATATTTCTATTAAAAAAAATTTTAGAACATTTTTTTCAACAAATTTCGGGCAATACGTTAAAGTTTCTTTTGATTCAATTTTAACGAATTCGTTTCAAACACCCTGCATGGAATTATGTTACAGAAATGGGCAGTAGTGTCTAAATATGCCTACTTGGGTGCAGCCGCACAACTCAGCGGTACAATACGGAAGACGTTCAGCGTAATGGTGATCATGATTGAAGCGTCCGGTAACGTCAACTTCGGCATACCTCTGATGTTAGTTGTCTGTACGGTTAGGATTGTGGGCAACTTTTTCTCAATGGTTAGTACAATGCTTTTAGAGTAGTTAATAGCACTACTTTCATTAGAATGTATTAATTTTGACTAATTTTCCTTTCTCAGACTGCTTTGATAATATGCCCTGCCTATCGCTATTATCAAATATATTTTCAAATTCTATTAGCTCTCTAGCTGATTGATTGATTGATTGAAGAACAAGATCGGAGCAAGTAATATTCACAGCTAAGAAGATGTTGATTCTGCCTATCTTACTTTTAACCATTCTTGATTTTTTTTTTGCAACAAACCTATATGATTATTATTGCTCGACCATTCTTGAACACATTTCTTGTAAACAACTAAATAATGTGAAAATTTAACTTCTGTTTTGTATATCTAATAACAAAATTTAGTATCTAATTTATATTATTATTAGAAAAAGTTTTAAATAGTTTTGAAGGACTCTTGGATAACCAACTTGTGCACTGTTTTAATATTGTAGACAATGTACAACTGGTATTGTAGTAAATATGTACGTTTTGAATATTTATGGCAGCCTGTTTACGAGTTACAAGCACACATGATGGGCATACCTCTGTTGTACAACGACCCTCCACCAATCAGCAAGGAGATCAGAGCTGAAGAAGTGATGTCCGTACCCGTAGTCGCATTAACGCTAGTACCTCAAGTGAGAGAGATATTGCACGTACTGCGAGAAACCGTACACAATGGCTTCCCTGTAGTACAGTCGGTAAGTGTTTGTTACGGAGAATAATGCCATTAGTTGAATATTTGTCTGATGGTTTGCAAAATTGTTGGCTGAATTTGTATTTTTTTACTGAGGTTAGCATACAAACAGTAAGAAATAATGAAGACTAATAGTTTTGTACGTTATTCTGCTATTTGTAGTGTAATTTAGGTTTTCAAATCTTGCAAAATATTCTTTAAGCATAGGTTGCTTAAATTGTTAAAAAGATGTTGCAAATAAAAAATAAATTTAGATTCAGTATAACTTCTACTTCTTAGACAAAGAGTTAAGGTGACATGAACTTGGAATTAAATGTAGGCTATTGATAAAATTGATCTCATTATTAATTCTATCACAGTTCAATTAAAAATAAGTAAGAGAAATAAAAAGTAATAAAATTATAACTTATAGTTCATCAACTATTGCGCAATCATCCAGAATACAAGAGAATTAAGAGTTCATACAACCTGAGTCTTGTGAAGTTTTTTACATAATAAACGACAGAAAGATTACATTTTATATTAATATAATTTTATTTTTCACGAACACAACACTTTTGTTTGTTATATGACGACTTTTTAATAACAAAGTTTTTAAGTGTGATCTCAATAGAGTTTGTCATGAACTAACTTGCTTAAAACAAATGGTAAAACACATTTCTTTTGAAGGTAACATTTTTTTACTCTTTCAAAATGTTATCAAAGCTTCTGGCAGGTTTTAGAACAGTCCTCTGGATATTAGAATATTTCTGGTTATTCTTACTTGTTGAAAACATTTATTTTAGGCTTGATTTTTTTTCCTATTGGTTGTTACATTAGGCACAAAAGTTAGGTTGTACTAAGATAGTCAGGGAACGTTGATATATATGGAAAATAACGACTTGTTACAAATGTCACAACATTTCACAGTAATTGGAAAACCAGGGTTCTGCAGTTCTAAGTGCTTGGGTAAAACTACTCCAGGTATTGACCAACTTAACGATACTTATAGACGACAACATTCAAAATTATTTTTTCACATGTTCGTGTTTTGTTTCCTTTGTCAGTCTACACAAGTTAGGTGTTTTATGTTTTACTAAAATGCAGTTTAAATTTAATTTTCAGAATAAAAAAGACACAAATGGGTACATGAAACTTCGAGGGCTGATGCTGCGACATGATTTGCTAGTGATATTGAAGTATAAAATGTACAAGTACCCTACTCCTTCAACGACCAAAGAGTTTCTCGAGCGGAGAATGGCGTTCAAAGATGAAGTGGATGTAGAGATTAATTTTAACGTATGTAATGACACGCACTAATCAATTCCTATTAACTTATTTGAAGTTAGTTTAATAAACTTTCTGAAACGTAAAATTTAATAACCTTCATGTTAATGATGTAAGTACTTGAATTGACGTACATTTAATAATAAAAATATAGATTTGTAAGAGTAAAGCCAGTTACAAGTTATTTTAGTAAAAAAACAATATATATGCTACTGTTTACAAAATGAAATTTTCATATAAATAAATGCTTTTCCTCAACAGATAAGTTTTCAGAAAATAGACAAATTAGCCTTAATTTTTCGAATTTTGTCCGAATTTTAGTCGTTTTATTTGACAAAATTTGAAATACAGTGATACGCCAGCTAACAGTCGACCTGAACAACGGTCATATCATCGGACAACAGTCTAATTCATGGAATGAAAAATGACCCGCATAACAGTTTAGGTTTCAGATAAAGGGCTGAACATATTATAAGTGTTTACATTTTGTTTAACTTATTTCTAAGCAGATGTGTAAATATAGAGACAACACTGTGCTGTGCTACAGAACGTACAAGCTGCTGAGTTAACACAAACAAGCCCTTGATTAACGGGTGTTTGGTTTTTATAGGGCAATAACTTACATATATTTCTTACTTATCTGTTCTCAGATTCCCATTTCTGTTACCTTTTCTGTCATCATACCTAATTTTAATTAGTGTGTCAACTCTTTTTGTGTTGTTTGTTAGCACATTAAAAAATTTAACAGTTACAATATTATTGTGTTACATACTGTTGATTTTTAAATTTAACAGAACGTTAAGTGTCTTTGTGCGAGTTTGAAATTGTTTCAATCCTGTTTTCAATTTTTTTTGTGAATATTAATTAAATGGGTCCTAAAAGAAGTGCTTGTGGTAGTAGAAGTAAAAGACAAACTTTGACTATTGAACTAAAAAAAAAGCTAAAGTATGTAAAACACATAGGTTGGGAGCCAGCTTTTATGAGCACTAACACTAAACAATGCTTAACTAATTTGAATATACATATTAAGTACTTTTCAGAGTTTGCACAATTGCTGGGGTAATAAGACGCTATCACGACACACAAATTAAGGCAATCACTGTAGTATTACACGAGGTGGTCACTACACTGATCTGTTGAATAAAAATCGACTGTCCAATCCCCACAATATGATTTGGCCTCTATTTTGAGCTCATGACCAAGGCCAGCACCCATTGAGGCCAAAACTTAACCGCCCATGCTTGTCAACTAAATCCTGATCAAAAACAAGATGGCATTCATGCTGCTGCTTTTATCTCAGTATGTGCACTGGAACTGGGAGTTCAACGGACAGTGCCTTCCGTTATTGCGGCAAGGCAGTGCGCCCAAGTGGAAAGGCCACGCATGCGCACAGCGCAAGGGGTAAACTGAAGTAAATATTTTCTAAAAATTTTTCTGATGTGGGATATTCACTTAGTATTTCAAACTAAGTGACACTTTTCCAGTTATGTATAATTTTTGCACATAAAAATTTTATCTCTCCAAAAGGTAACATTTCATGCCTCTCTTCTAACTTTGAAAGCCGCCTCGGTGGCCTAGTTGATAGCGTACTGGACTTTCACCCTGAGGACCCGGGTTCGATTCCCGGCCAGGGCTTGGCATTTTCATACGCTATAAATCATCCCATAGTCTGCATTAGGCCAAGTGTGCACAATAGTCGGACGTTGTGAACACCAAAAAAAAAAAAAATCTAACTTTGATGTATTAGGTCAGAAAAATCTGTAAAAAGAAACTATAAACATGTTTTGGATTTAAACAAAAAACCGGTTTTTCAGAATTTTTCATTGTCTTACATATTATATTCATGGATCTCAACAAAAGCGAGTTTTAAAAATTTAACAACTACTTGTGGAAGGGTTTTTAACACTGCTCTGGCCTTTTGCAATGTGGGTGATAGTAAGAAGAATACGATTTAAAAGTCATTTTTATGTTTGGGGACCAAATATGTTACGTCACATGCGGTACAGTCTAGTCAGCATCACAGCTGATCCATTCTTGAGTCAGCTTTATAGCTCTTAAAAACAAATACAAAAGTTTTACGTTTCAACGGTTGGTACTAATTTACAAAGACAAGACATATATTATGTGAGTGACCATTTTATTTAATTATTAAAATATGAACATTTTAATAATGAACTTTTGTTATATTTAATTTACGTGTACAAATTATTCAAAGTAATTTTTTTCTGTTACAGTCTTTGAACATTAGAGATATCTATCTCAGCTCAACAGTTGATCTGGCACCTTATATGAATCCCTATCCATACACAAGGAACGATGTAAGTGTAAATTGAAGGACGCTAATCTAATATATCATATTTAACTGTACTAAATGGAGTTGACTGTGTTTTTTATTCTAATTAATCGGTAAAAAATGAATATAGAAAAAAAAGAAGAACACATATATCACTGAAGGTTATTTCTCTATTTTTAAAAAAGTGTATAATAAAAAAGTTTGATTTTTTAAAAAGATTTAAAATGGCTGCCATTTTGAAATTCTTAAACTGATGTTACTGAGTAACATACAAGTTAGAGTTATTAACCAAATAAATTTTTGTTAATATGTGAATCAAATTGAATCAAACTTGCAAACGTTAGGGCACTAACACGCGTCCGCGCTCACACACACATACTATTGGCAGTCATTTTAAGGTGTAAGGTCTGGGTGTTACCATAGCGGTCGCTTCAATAGGCTCATTGTTTGATAAATTTGATTTTGGCACAGAAAAAAATATCAGCATTTTACAATCAAAATTTATAATTATTAGTATCAATATCGGGAATATTTTCCCTTTTTAAAACTAATTTCAATATTTTTACAGTAGTTGTAGTCAAATTTTTAAACTAAGAGATTGTGCAAAGACTCTCTTTTTTTGGTTCTAGATATGATGGTTCTGATATATCTTTTTTGCAAATTTATGATCACACTTAACCCTTTAATGAGCAAGTAACTTATGGGCCATTTCAGAATGTTCATGTATATTAAAAAAAGACGTTTTCTCAAATTTTTGTGTTTTTGGTAGCTGTAAAATATAATAACGTAATTCTAGAGATTTTTATTGCAGTAGATGTCATTTTATTTATAATTTATAATTGTGTTTTTATTTAACAGCTGTTATGAAAATTATACTTTTGTTACCATAGAAACCAATGTTAGAACTTAATAGAACTTAATTAACACTTGATACATTCCCTTATTACAGAAGTTGTACTATTTATAGCTCTTCCTAAGAGCTTGAATTAAAAAAATGAATAGTTTTCCCACAAATTTGTTACCAAGATTTTTGAAATAAGCCTTCAACCATCTTTCTACTAGTTACCAGTCTGTGAAAATGTTAAGTGAAATTCAGTGTATACGTAAGGCTATGATAGTAAACTGTCAATTTAGTTGGAAGTTATTTTTTGTTTCTTGATTTCTGACAGCAATGTTTGGTAATCAATTTGGCCCGTAATCGAGAAATCATCTTTAGCTACTCAAAGTATTTGTTTTTGTTTTACAGTGGTCTGTGGAGAACTGAAAACTTCTTTTTTCAATGTATAGGCAAAATGTAGGCATTTGTAAAAAATGATATTGTAATGATGTTATGAACATTCGGAAAGAAATATTTTCCGACAGACTGTAACTATCGAATTAAAAAAAAGTTTAAATTATTAAACTCTAAATAATAATAAGATTCCGTCTATAGAAGAACTATATATTACTAAATGTATAATGTTCCATTACAGTTGCTTGGGCTCTATCTATCGCACCTCAGCTAGTAAGACGAGGAATAAAGATATTATACTGCCTAAGCATAGAAAAGCAATATTTAAGTGAAATAGTTCATATACTGCAGTAAAGTACTTTGTTTACCTAATGAATATAAAAATCCTTACCAGTTTCTAACAAAACTAAAAAGAGAATATTTCTGGAGTCTGTTAGACATAAACTGTATAACTCGCAACACAGTGATAGTTGAATTTTTCTTTTTTTTTATTATTAATGTAGATGAAATTGATGTATGCTAAGGTAAGTTTCTATGTAGCGCTTAAACTGGTAATGATTTGAAAAGCTTCTTTAGTTTTTAGTTTATAAGCTAGTTTTGTAAGTTTAGCTGTGCATGTAAAATGCCAAAGGTAAAGCGTTTGCATTATTGGAAATTGTGCCAATTATTTTAATTACATAGCTTTCTCTTTTTCAGACATCTTCTTTGCCAAATGTTTACCAGCTGTTTCGATGTATCGGGCTGCGGCATCTCGTTATATTAAATGATTCAAATGAGGTAAGTGTTTTCAAGCAGTATTTCAGTCATTGATTTTAATAATCTGTAGATCATAATTATGATAATTTTTTAACCAACAATATGATAAAAAATAGGCCTACTTATTTAATTTTTTTATTTGAGTTTGTTTTATGTGTGTGCATTGATGAAAAATGCTTTCTTAACCCTTTGAGGAGTAAAGACATTGTATGATGTCTTTTAGAGCTGAGGTCTGTGTGACTTCTAAGCATATTAATATCAAAACTGTTGCAAAGGAGTAAATGAAAATAATTTTGTATATTTTCTTTGTGTGAAAATCCTCAAAACATGGAAGTACACAACTTTTCAGTAAATATTGAATTTTATTATTAAAACTTGTTTCCTGATTTCTTTTGTACTCAGTAAAATCATTGTTCTGAAAATATTTATTTATTGATGTGAGAAAATTGTAATGAACTATTTTATTAACAATATAAAAACAATCAGTGACGCTTTATGATGAGTTTGCATCATTACTGAAGTGTAAATAAAATATTGACTTCAGCAGAATAATCTAATTAAATTTAAACAGTTTTTAAGCTTTAAAAAAGCTTTAATTTCTTAAAAAAATAGTTGTGGCCTGCAGCTGTCTCGCAGACATGATGGAAACAAAATTAAATTTTATGATAATGCCTTACTTTTTTTGAAAACTGCATGAATTTACATTTTAAATGTTTAAATTGCCACACATGCAGTGACAGAAGGGTAGGTTTTTTTATTTGATTTAATTTATTAATTAAATTAGTTAACAGAACTTACCGTGGCAGTATCTCAACCACCAACCATGGTCGTTCTAAATTTACAAATTCCAAATTATTTAAATAAAATTTAATTAACAATTTTTATTTTACTATTAGGCAAAAAAATACTACAATGTCCGAATGCTTTTACATAAAATTTTACCATATACTTTTATGTAATTTTGCATCAAAATGATACAATAATTCTGAACCACACTATTATGTTTCAACTTATTCACAAACTTATTTTGCTGAAGGCTATACGAAAAATGCTGTTACAATTTTAGATAAAATTATTTGTACAATATCACTTAAATATAACATAGTACTCCATAACATAATAGTTAAAAATGCAGGCACATGCATTGTGAGTACAAGATATTAAAATGTGTGTCCTATCTTTTCTTTTACACACACGCATGCACACACACACACACACAACACACACATATATTATAGTGATAATACTGGTTAAAATTTAAAAATGAGCTTCTGGAAGGCTGGGGGCCTAAAAATGCAGTAGCAGCTCCACCCTTTAATTAAAAGTTTTATCTACCTTAGCCAGTGTGCTGTAAAAATTTAGATTTAACCTGGTTATTGTTAATACATGCTTACATATATTTCTAGATGTAAAGTTCTTCTGTTTGGCACTGGCAGTAAATTTTGATTCTCTTCCCCAATTCGAACCAGTACTTCACCGTAACAAATTTCCATTTATCACCATGCCTTTCTTAATGTCCAATAGGTTTGGTACAGCAAGTATATCTTAAATTACACATTATGAGCTATTTATTTAAAATAGCCACTGTATCTGGATGGTGGATGGTGGCGTAAGCATCAAAAACCTCGTTTTTGTTCCAAAAAGTGGCATTTCGCACTTTAACTTATTATTTTTTCAAATCAAGTTTGTTATTTGTCCGACATGCTTAGCAGGATGACATTGTTGCAGAAACACATTGAGGCGGGCTCAGGTTTTGCTGATTACGCATTGCTACCCCCTCACCACTATATGCTGGTCATTTCCTAAATCTGTCTGTTAGATTGCGTGTGTAGTCTTCAGAAGCTTAATTTAAGTAATGTCAGTTGTATCAAAATTATATTTTAAATACATAAATAAAACCTGACACCGTCGCCATAAAGTTTTTGAATGACCCTTCAAAAAGTGTTGTAGAGGTCAGTATTAGTACTCATTTCAAAGTACTGGACATCGGTCTTACCTTTATGCCTATTCTGATGACACGTTTTCTAGTAGAAATTTGCTAATAGGTGTTAATACAAAAGAGTTACGCAGATGCGTAACAGCTGTCTTATATGACTGCTGGGCCTAAATAATTTCATGATGGCTGAGTATGTAATCTCAAAAGTTGAGTTAATTATTGTTTGGTTATTTCAGTTATTCCCCTCCCCTTGAGGATCACAGCACTTTCCAAGACAATAAATTAACCTAAAATTTTTAAGTAATAGTCATTGAACATAGAATGATGTAGGTGGATGCAATAGTGCGATTACACATTGCCCATCCAAACATTTCCCTGACCTTATCGGGAAACATGTTTAACCACTAAGCCTTCTGAGTTCAGGGTCTGTTCTGAAAAACTTTCAGCTGGGTGCAAACGGTTAAGGCTAGTGTACAAAGAACACGCAAAAAGAACACATGGATTTAATCTCAGTGCAAACTGCAAATACATTTATATCGAACAGATGGGAAACTCATTATACCAATACAGTCTGTAGTACACAAAGATTTAGCTACTCTTTTACTTTATTTAAAAAATAAAGTATTAGAAAGATGGCACGCTTCTTCATGCATACACGTTAACGTTCTTCATTTGTAACACTTGTCCAAAGCTTCTTTCTTGACAAACAGCAATCTTTAGTTCAGTAACTGTACAAGGTTTATGTGCACATCATTAACATGTCCGCTACAAAGGGGAGTCCAAGCTCAGCAGGGGCCTGGGAGTGACATTTTTTGAGGTATGTTAAACAAAACTTTGAAAAATATTTGTTAACTGTAAAACTAATGTTTCACAAACAATAAAACCCATTCTAGGAGCAGGGTGTTTTTCCTACTTCATAAAAAAGCATACTTAACTTGAATTTTTTGTGTATTTTTATATATAAAAGGAATTTGGTAATGAATAACAAAAATAAGTGGCCCAATTCAGATTTTGGGTCCTGGGCCTGAAATTTGATGTGAGTGCCATGATCTTCACTCATCATTAGGAAGAATATTTAACATTCAGTCGAATAATGTTCGTAAAGCTTTTGCATAACTATAATTTTGTAATGATGGAATTTCAATTAAAAAAGAAGAGAGTGAATGAGGAACAAGGCATGCCCAGAGTCGGAGCACGATGCTGATGAAATTGCGAAAACTTTGGCAAACTTTACTGTTTTATTCTGTTAACATTCTTTGGGTTTGTGCAGTTTATGGACAACCAGTTCACTTCTTATTCACAACCGATCCAGTTGTGCGAAAAGAATTAACCTACCAGATTATTGAGTTATGATCAAGTCTGTTACGCTTCACGGTAAACTGTATGCATGAAAGTGGTACAGCTGTTGAACAGTGATAAGATTCATTACTCTTCAAAAACTGTTCAGTTGCAAATACACAGAGTTATACACTCCAGTGTGTTACAACTACTGAAACTGGACACTATACTCCCCAAACTGCTAGCAGTTGAAGGTCATTGGTATCCTGCTACTACGCAAGTTAAATCCGTGCATTCTTTTTCTTCTCCCTGTATTAGTGTTTAGAGAAAAACCATATTTTGTTTACAGGTTGTCGGTGTAATATCGCGAAAAGATTTAGCGAAGTATCATAAGTGGGAACACCTATGCATGATGGGCGTAAAGGAGCTGCAGCTGAGATACTAATACCGCGATCAAGTCTTTGTTTTTGTTGTTAAAATTGTGAATGTTTTTTAAGTTATTTTTTGGAAAGTAAAAATAATTTTGGGGATATTTTCTTGTTCCTGGTGTTTTTTTTTCTTGTAAAAAATAATTTGAATTGTTTGAATACGTTTAACTAAAGTTGAGTTGATTCTTGACTCCAAGTTACTTTTACTTTGTAGTGAATTTAATTCCAGTTCATAGAATTTATTATGTGCTCAAATAAAGTTTAATTTGACTTCAATGTTTCCAAGTTTGAATTTGTTGAGTTAAAAATATTGTTGTGGGAATTTTAAAATTTACTTTGTTATATAAAAATTAATTATTAGTCTATTTACAGTGCTGCTGTGGACAACACACAAAATAGTCTTGGAAAAATTGTGATATTTCTTAAAAAATTGTGAATTTGTGTTTTATTTTTTCAACTTATTAGGGAGGGTATCGTAGCTTTGGTTGCGTCTAAGCATGCTCAGTTCTAATAGTAGAATCACGGGAGAATCAGAGGTCAGTAAAACCAACTTCAACTATGTTTTGGTTACTAATATATGAGACGGCACATCATTGTCTTTCGGACAGAGTTCATAAGTAAGTAAATGTTTATATTTCTAGTGCAGCTGGCCTGGAACTCCTACCCCTTCAGTTCCTTTCAATGGCCTCACCCTTGTCCATAACTGTAGCCATTTTGACTCTCCCCCTTCATTTAACAACTAAGCCTGTTGTGCAGGCTCGGTCTAATTCTCCTTGTGCCCCTCCACGCTACTTGTTTTCCTCGATCCTTTATTTTTTTGTACCCTGTGATGTATCCTTTTTTTGTGTACTGTAAATCTTATATGAACACAAGTGTTCATTTTGTTTTGTCTAAGTAGTGCCTAATATTATGGACACAAATGGAACAAGAAATTCAAAGAATTTTGGACAGCATCGTAAAGGAAATGGCAGTTGAAGAGGAGAGAAGTATTAATCCAGGAACAGTTGCCCGCCATTTGTTCATCGAAGAACCTGGTGTTTAGCCAAATGACAAATTGAGGCTGATGGTGAAGTGGAAAGTGAATTTTTTCCGGCGAAAAACCATAAAGGTTGTGTGTGTATATGTGCGCACTTGAGTGCATATGTGCATGATACACACTCATATTTGCATTTTGATCCAAAATTGTCCCAAAAATCAATTATAGTAATATCTTAGACAAGTTTGTTAACCAGCAAAATTCATTGAACAGTTTCAAAATGGTATCCGCTTCAAATCTTTAAAAAATCGTAACTTTTTTATCTTAAATTTGTTTGAAATCTGATTTCATCATCGTAATTAGCATTGAAACTTGCTTAAAATTAAGAATTTTTTGACGGCGGTCAATGTTAATTTTCAATGCAATTTGAAAGTTTAAAATGGTAATATACACAGATTTTAATGCTGATTATGATGGTGAAATGAAAATTTTAAAAGAGTCAAGATACAAAAAAATACTCTCAGAAATTTGCTTCTATCACATCAACACGAGAGATGCGTGCCACAAATATTGTTTTTTCTGAATATAACATTATTTAGTGATCTCTGTAGTCTTGTCAGTTACTTGTTATTCTTAATATTTAATTTTGCTTTTTGTGTAAATTTGTTAATGTGTGCCATGTTATGTGGTCACTGTTAAAGAAAATTTGAAGCCAGGTCTGGAAGACTTCTGCAGCTATAAACAGAGTGTTTTTATTTGAACCATTCAAATATAAAACCGTCTGTTCTGTTAACAGAAGTTTTACTTTATTTTGAAAATGTTTTAATTGGCAATTATTGTTATTTACACCAGCCTAATGTGTTTTGTATTTAAAATACAGTAGGACTATATTGTGGCCTACCCTTGTAGCAATTATTTTGTTGTTAATCTACAGTATTAAAGAGTATAAGTCTATGGTTTTTTAACAAATAATATACTATAATTTATTTTAATAACTGTTACATTTAAAATTAATTAAAATAAAAATATTACTTGTGTAAT
This sequence comes from Callitettix versicolor, assembly GCA_022606455.1. Classification (NCBI taxonomy): domain Eukaryota; kingdom Metazoa; phylum Arthropoda; class Insecta; order Hemiptera; family Cercopidae; genus Callitettix; species Callitettix versicolor. Next base: position 1,088,600 of record CM040186.1, read on the forward strand.
TAAACGCTTATTTCAATTGTGTTTTCATTGAGCTTTCATTGTAGCACCAATAACTATAATTCCCTTCAATGCAGTATTCCCTTCAATTCCCTTTAATGTATTTAGATATGCAATATTTGTGCATAAAGAGAAGACTATATGTTTTTATGTATATAATACATATTTTATTTTGTTTTTTAATAAAACAAATGAAATGCTATTTTATTTGTTTTATACATGATGATAAACTATTTTCATAGCTCCTTCAATTTTCTAGTGAACTATTTTCAAAACACTAGTGTAAGTTGGTTGCAGAAATTTACAACTAAAGTTTCGATTTTTACACAAAAGATTTAAAATGTTTTGAAATTGACAATTTATACATCAAAATATCTAGGATGTTGGATTGGGTAATCTGTGAGTAAATTAGCTTGATGTCTCAATGGTTATAAACTAAATACATTTAAATAGGCCCCTACTTAAATTGCCTTTCAACATATTCCTTCCATACAGCTTGTAAATCTTTTTTTCAGCAATCAGTATCGAGCCACATTCGATTTATTTACATAAATAAATAACAACTATATTTTGCCAAGTTGCAAGGACACAGACAATTTTCTTAGGGTGAAAAATAAATTTTTATTTTTTCCCCAATTGTGTTAAATATAGTTTAATTATTTCCTTGCTTTTAATTGTAATCATTTGAAGTTTCATAATTATTTTTGTATCAGAGCTCTGTTCTTTAAACTTCAAAAGTTAACTACATAATAGACAAAATAATGGGTGGACAGACAGAAAGAAAAATTAATTTTTATTTATTTATGTCTACAAAAGTAAAAAATAAATAATTTCTCATATCATAATATAATAGGAACAGTAATAATAAAACAATTTATTGAATCCAATTTGCTCAACTGACTGCTTCTATAATATTAACCCAACAAATAGTACTATAAATGATTTATTAAAGAAATTTAATTGAGCTAGGTAAGAGTAAATTTTTGATCATCATTTAAAATAAATTTGTCTATTATTTCAACTTAATGCAATTAGGTAGCAACTAAACATTATTACAATCCAATTCCAGGCATACAGAATCAGTTAAAAATAGCAGAGCATATCTGCATTATTGACGTTATGGAAACAGTTAAAAATAGCAAGGCATTATCTGGAGTATTGACGTTTCCCCCATCATATCAGACAATTTGTACCAACATATTCTCTGAACTTGGACAAAATAATGAACTTTGGTGAAATCTGAAAAATGTTAAAAGCGAACCTAGTGTGTCCACTAATTAATTCATTATTTAAATTAAGCAATAAATTAAATATAATAATCGACCTCAATCGCATAAAAATCATTAGAAAACGATTGAAATTGAAAAAGTATCTAGTAAATTTTAGAGGGAAATTTTACTACTGACATTTCCCCATCTGTGGACAATGAGAGAACCAGACAACCTGGGGAGGGGATACCGGGCGGCCGGGCCTAGACGGCGGCTCGTTATTCTTATTAACAATATGCAACTTGCAACTGCTGCTTGACAGATGTAGATGTAATTTTGGTAAAGGTCTTCTCTTCACTGCATCCTTTATTTTATAATTGTGTATAGTTTTTCCTAATATATAATAACCATTATAAATGTGATATATCAGGAAGTTTACAAGAACTAATATTTAAAGACAGAAATAGTGAACCACATAATTTTTAAAAGTTCCTGTGAATCATTATTGAGAAGGTAAGTAAGCAGATTAGAATATTTAATAAAAACGCACTTTTGTGAATGTTAACAGTTTCTGCACCAAAACGCTTCATTATATGCTTAATATTAATAATACAATAAAAGTTTGAAAACGATGGGAAATTAAAAAAATAAAAGTAAAAAAATTAACCTACAAGTGACTAGCGCGCGAACATTAAGTAACTTGTTTTTCATCGCGTAAACGATTAACTGAATGCAGGTTAAAACAGAATTTTTTTATTTTTGGGTGAGAAAGCTGACACGATTGTACGTGAAAAAGTACGGTTTTGTATATAAATAAACTGCATAAAAGTTTCTAAAATTTTAATTACAGTTAGGTTATTTGCATACGAAACATGGATTGGTGGTCAGTTTATGGCGTAAAATCTTCAATTATAATAAATTTAATATTCCACGGTGTATATCTCTTAATGGTGTTTCTGATTTTAGGGACTTTTGTAAAAATCATTTAAAAAATTTTTTTGCTTGTATTATGTGTCATCAACTTGAGAAATATTACAGCATGCAAGATGACATTTATTATGATAAACTTACAATAAATTAGATTTTTAGCTATTTATTACTAACCTGTACTTCTAACCTATATTCTGACATCATTGATGTTTACTTTGCATGAATGTACTTGCATGTTTATTTTACATGGATTTGCTTGTATTTTACTTTGTAGGATAAATTTTCTTCACTAGATTAATATACACTTTATAATAAATCATGTATTATCATGATAGTTTTTGTTCTGAAAAAAAAATGGTTCTCTTTAATTGCAAAATTTGTAATTTGCCTCTTTTTGTCAGTTGGAATTACAGTAGCGGTTTTTTTTTCTAATATGGCTTGACCCATCTTATGGTTAACCACTTAGTTACCTTCATTGATTTTACGAACTGGTGCACACAAATACAATCAAAAGATGCTGGCGTGAAGTTTGACACACAATCCCATGATTTGGTGGAAAAAAACTGCAAGAGATATTTAGCTCTATTCCAAATTAAATACAAATATGGAAATTATAAGCAAAGGATTCACTATTTTTACAAAGCTGCTGCAGCTTTATAACCGCCTAATTGAAACTACTTACCAAGGTTAGTACTGTTTTACCAATACTACTTACATACTTAACAATTGAGTTAAATGCCAAACATCCGAGTCGAGTTAGGTTATGCATTTCTGTTTATAAAAAGAATATATATATATATATATATATCCTTTTCCTTGTTAGTAACACACATTCCATTAAACACGAAACAGCCGAGTTGAGTTAGGTTATAGAGTTTTTTTAAAACAAAAATATTTGTTCCTTTTGTTATTAATAACACACAAAATTTACTAGTGGGTTAAATAACCAGAATTTTGTTGTTCTTAGATTAGTATGTGGTTATTTATTCCTTTCGTTATTAATAACACAAAATTTACTAGTGGGTTAAATAACTTGAATTTTGTTGTTCTTAGATTAGTACGTGGTTGGGCCACTAGGGCGATCTAGTTACACTCCTCACAAATCTGCCAAGTGCCATCAGTTTGGAAGGTTGTGCTTGTGTTCAGTAAAATTTTTTATAAAAGTAGTTTTGTGCAAGGGTTATTTTTTTTACGATGGACGATTATCATGAGCAATGTGCGACAGTGAAATTTTGTTTTTTTCTTGAAACAAATGTTGCAGAAACTATTGTTATGTTAAAAAAAGCTTACAGAGAAGATGCTATGGGTAAAAGGCACGTCATAAGCCAAGTAAAAGTGGTAGATAAATCATCTTAAGTGGCTTGGCCAAGATAAGAATGGTGAATTGTCGATTGAAGACCACCAAAGCCTCGAGTGTCATTCAACATCACAAACTGATAAAAATGTTAACATAATCTGACAATTTATGAAAATTGATATAGGACCATTGACAATCTTGTTGAGATTACCCAGTTGTTGTCGAGCTCAGTTCAATTAATTTTATTGCAAAATTTGAAAATAAGAAGTTTTTCCAAAATTTATCTTGCTATTGCTGTCAACAGATTAAAAAGAGCATCGTGTGGAAACTTGTAGTGAAATGAAGGATCAGTTTGATAATTAACCAGATTTTTTTCCAAAATTATTACAGGAAATGAATAGTGGTGCTACGGTTATAATCCTGAGTCGAAACAATTGTCCAGTCATTGGAAAACTGCTAATTCTCCGCGAGTAGCCGCCTCGGTGGCCTAGTTGATAGCGTATTGGGCTTTCACCCCGAGGACCGGGTTCGATTCCCGGCCAGGGCTTGGCATTTTCATATGCTATAAATCATCCCATCGTCTGCTTTAGCCCAAGTGTGCACAATAGTCGGACATTAAAAAAAAAAATCTCGAGCAAAAAAAACTTGGTAGGTAAAATAGAAAAAAAGTTTTGATTTTTACAATGTTATTTTCTATTATGTTCTTTATTATTGAATCTCAAGGAAATGATATGCCACATAATACAAGCAAAAAAATCTTTTAAAATACTGATTTTTACAAAAGTCTCAAAAATTCAGAAATACCTAAATAATTAACTTGTTTGGCTTTTTGTAATTTTTTTGCCAAAATGCTTAATTACTTTCTCAAAAGAAATAATACAAAATTTAAAATTGTAGAAAGTATAGGAAGTTATAAAAATTAAATTAAATTAAAAGTGATCCGTATAACCTTATTACTACTGCACAAAAGTAGCTAATGTGTTTCCTATTGCAAAAATGATTAATTAAGTGTATATTATTAATAATTAAAACAATAGAAACTTTTAGAAAAATTACTTTTTGAACCTAACATGGTTTTGCATGAAAGTAATATTGCATACAGTTTTGTATGAAAGTATCTTGTAACGAAACATTAATATTTCCTTATCAATTTTACAAATATTGCACACTGTGAACATGAATATGAATGCAGTGATTCATAAGAAAATCAATAACATTACTGTAATCCTAACATAACTGTACAAATAGAGTCAAATCGCCAAGTTCACAAATAATAATAGTTGCTGTGCTTAAACAAATATCACTTTAAAATAATAGGATTGTAATGACTATGAGATTTTGATAATGTTAATGAACACTTCCTTGATGAGTGACCTGGGCATAGCAAATCTAGCGTGCTAGTTATGCAGTTTATATAACAGTGAATCACAATATAGTTCCGTTTAAAATTGCATAAAATCATATGTTATTGTAAAAAAATTAATCGCCTGTAGGTTAATATCTCGTAATTGAATAATAAATTATGTAACAAAAAAACTAATTAAAAAAACAAAACAAATTACACTGCATAAATACCTGTGGTTACATATTTGTTGAGCTTTTAAAAAAAAAAATTCTACAAACTCGTATATAACGTAGTGAAAGTCTAGATGCGCGTAACCATTGATATCAGAAGACAATTTTTTTCTTTACACTACGTTTTCCTGATGTTGAGAAATTATAAAATGATAAGATTTCTGGTAAATATTGAAAATTAGTGTGACCAACAATATGACCATTGTGGAAGGATCTTTTTTAATTTTTTAGGAGCTCAGAAAATGATGTGAAATTTTGAAAATCATAAGACATGCTATGTTTGCTTTGTTTTGCATGAAATAGTTTTATTTCAGGTAAAACAGAATTTTTATCTCTGATTAAAATACGATAATTTTTATAGTGTAATAACAATGGTTATATGAGTGGCTAGTCTATTTTTTGTGCAGTTGAGTGATGTAAGTTGTTTTATTTTAAATAAAATGATTATTTATCACACGAAAGCGTTGTGTACGTGTAATGAAACAATCGCATAGGATTATAAATTTTAAAAAAAAGTTGCTACTCTGCTGGTTTTTCAGAACCCAAAACTTTTTCACCATGTTAATCAGAAAAATAAATTGGTCTGTTGAAAAAAATAACTTATTTAGTGGTCACGATAATTTAGACTAAATACTGTCACTTTTTTATTACGTGTAACACCTTCAAAAATTATAAAACATTTTTCTAAACTCAGTCATCACTGTTATGATTTGATCTTATAATTCACACAATATATGTTCTCTGTGGTTTTAGATTGAACTATTACAAGATGTTGAAATTCATGATGCCAACAATTATGGAGGCATACTAATTACTTAATTACCTTCTTTATATAAAATTTATTCTACCCAAAATCGTGATAGGCTGTTAGATTTGCATAAATTACTTTTTAAAAAAATGCATGCAAACTTGGTATTTTGATTAGAGTTGTAGATTTACAATTCCAAAGATTTGAACACATAATAAGTCTGTGGTCATAATAACACTAACACCTTGAATATACTGTATAATTTTTGGTAGACAGAATTCCCCCTGAAAGTAGTGTACTCTGTATTTCTGAGTAAAAAGGTTAAAATAGCCAGCTCAAACGCTGATAGCAAACCATTTTTGGTATTAGTAATAAAAAAAATAGGCCTACTATAAGTTGTTAAGATACAGTGTTTGCTTTACTTGGATCTAGCATATTAGGCGATATCCATTTAATTTTATGTAACATTGTTATACTGACCTAAATGCTAATAGGATTACTAAAACATTTCTTACTATTTAAAGACTATCTAACAAACCTACCTCATCGGACTGGTTGAATAACACGTTTTGGCATATTGCTTTAGCTTGCATTTTGTTCGATTACATCGGCCCTGTCGCAGTCACCAGGTAGTAGGCTAAATAATTAATTTATTATTATAGGCCCTATATGTGACAAGAATTTTTTTTAAAACTTTCGGAGTGAACATTCTAAGAGGAAGTGCAAAAACTACCTAATGTATTGGTTTGATTGGTTCTTGGCTCTGAATCGAGTAACCATTTATTACAGGCCGCATAAATTTTCATTATGGGTGCATTAGTTCCAAGCGAGTTTATAGAAACCACTATGTATTATTTTATGCTCATACAACTTCAGTGCCCCGCAGGGGGTGCAGATTAGCTGCACCTGTTGAGAGGATTTAGATGTCCCTCATGGTACCCGAGTCTAACACATACACTTATAACAGTACACTTACGACTTTAAGATTTTACACTCACACATTTAGTGAGGCGATAATAGCCTCAATATGCTTTTTGACTTAAAATAACAAAAAAAACTTCAGTGTCCTTTAATCGTTGTGGAAGCTTCCCATGCATGCAGAAATCATAGTTTAGTAGGTTTTTATGAAAGTGCTTCATAAATTGGAAATATTGAAGAGTCTGAGCGTACAATAGTACAAAGGAAATTAAAGAAGTAAGTAGATCAGGAGTTTCTAAAATATAGAAGAAGTATGTAATTCATAAATCAGTTTTATTTTGATCAAATACCTAGTTTTAACATGTCTTGCCTTGGTGCTTTATCATCTGTAATTACTTCGGTTTGCTGTGTTACCTTGTAACCTAGTGCTTGTTATCTAGTAGACCTAGAAATATTGTGTAATAGGCAATGAAAATGACAGTGAAGGGTTATAATTTTACTGATTCGCAAGAGGTGATGGAAAATACGATAAAGGTTAAAGGAAATTCCAAAAATTATTTTCAGCAGTGTTTCCAACAGTTGTATGAATGGTGGAAGAAGTGTATGCGTGCTGGAGAAGGGTATTTTGAAGGAAAATAAGGTTAAAACACATACTTCAGTAAATTTTCATTGTACAATTGCGGGAACGTATTGACCCTACATCATATATATGCACGTTAACGTTTACAATTTTGGTTTGATTGGATTCAAATTTGGTACAAAAATTGATCATGGTAAATTGATCATGGTTAGCTTAAAAGTCCGTTAACCAGCAAAATTTGTTGGCATTTCAGATCTTTAAAAATTGGTAAAATTTTTTGTCTTATCATTATAATCAACATTAAAAATCACATAAATTAGCATTTTGAATTTTCAAAATCCTTTGAAATTAAGAAATTTTTAATGACGTTCAAAGTTCGTGTTCATATTTTGAATAATTTGTAATTTTAAAGTCTTAATACATGCAAATTTTAATGCTCGCTCCCTCTCCATATTTCTCTCTCTCTCCCTACCCCTGTGTATATATATATATATATATATATATATATATATATATATATATATATATATATATATATTCAGAAGTTTCATAGATCTATTGCTAGGCTGTGGTAGATATTTTGCTGCCATTTTGGGTATTTTGGTTCTGTTTTTGTTTATCCTGTCCATGCACCTATCCACTGCAACAATATAGACATTAAAAAAAAAAAAACTAAAGAGCCATGACTTTTTTTAATGAATAAAGATTTTTTTTTAGATGAAGATTTTTTATCTTTTAATAAAAAATATATCTACTTAAAGCTCTGCATTGAATCTTTCAACCTATTACAATTCTCTCTATAATACAGAAGTCATACTTTCCATTTAAAAGTTTTAAAAATCTCTTACTTACTAAATTTTAATAGGCACTCTAAACACTTTTCTTTCACCTGCCATTCCTGATTTGAAACTTGCATGACAAGTTTTATTGCAAGTTACCGTAATGGGTTTCATTGTTTGGTTGCAGATGATGTCAGTTGAGGAAAGTTTAGGAGGGTGGTCAACAGAGATGGGATTCAGGCAAAAGGATGATACGCTTGGACTATCGGAAGAACAGCTCAAAGAGCTGACTTTGGTGCACATGCGATCAGTTTGGAGGCATATTGTGCGTCATGTGAGACCAAGACAGGAAGTGGAAATGATGCGTAAAAATCTTCTTTTGCACAGATTGAAACAAGGTAAGAAATTGGACAAGAAAATAAACATGAAATTGGCATCCGTCGACCAATTGAAAAATTATCATGAAATGAATAAAGTTAAAGAAGAACTTGTAAAGCTGGAGGAAGAAGAAAATTATTTACAAAAAAGTATCAAGGCAAAAGTTTTAGAGAATAAACTGAAAAAAAACGAACTTGAATCTAAAAAACAGAAGCTTGAAGAAAGCGTAAGTACACTAGAAATTTGGAAACTTAAAGGAAAATCTATCGATGATAAAATGAAAGAATTAGTTGAGGTTGAAGGTATACTTAATGAACTTAAACCACAATTAAAAGAAAGTTCTTTTGATGAATACAATGAAAACAAAAGTAAAGTGTCCCAGTGTATACCAAAAGTTATAAATTATGTCAAACTAAGAAGAACGGAAGACATAACAGATGAAGAGAAAAAAAGAGAATATAAAAATTTGTTGGATTTTATTAGAGGAAATACTTTTTCCATTCGATCCTCAACTAGTTTGACCACCTTACTGGAATCTATTGCATCTTGTAGCGACAGAACGAAAAAACTGGCTTGGAAAGATGTAAAAGATCCAAGCATGACTCAAATGTTTATTGACATTGGGAACGAATTGTTTGTTCTTTTTCAGACACACATCCTGCTAAACACATCAGTTGCAGACAAGAATAAAGTACTCGCTACTAAAAGTAAAGAACTGGAAGAAAGTAAAAGAAAATTGATAATGGATATTAGAAAATTCCTTAACTTGTCCGATACAGATGATGAAAAGACCGTCACTGAATATTTTGAAAATTCATTGAAATTAATATTACTAAAAGAAGAATCATTAGCGTTGAACGAAAGTATAAACAAAGTTGTAGGTGAAACTAAGTCTAAAATTACTAATGAATTCGAAATGGACAGGTTTCATAGTAAACTTGCTAGACTTAATAATGATTTTTACAAAAAGGGTGTTGTTTTAGTAAAATGTAAAAGCAGTTTAGCGTCGAACGACAAAAAATTGAAAAATACAAGACTGGAAATTTGCGAATCAATTGCTGAAACATTAACCGTTCATTTCAGTAATATTTGCGACAATCCAGCCAAAGTGTTGCAAGAGAGCTTAAAGAAAGAATTTGAACTATTTTTGCAGGTACCACTAGCTGCGATGACCAGAAACTGGGAGTCTGATTTACAGCTAGATTGTAAAACAATACAGAAAGTACTAAATACTCCGTTATCCGACATTTTATTACGCTCAGATCAGAATTATTTGACTTATGTTTTGCACCTTATCTGCTGGTCGAAATTATTGAAACACAGAAATTCTAAACAAATCGAAGATGGTAAAGAAAATGTATTGTATGCCGATGATTTTAATAACAGTTTGAAAGAAATGAACGTTGAAAAAGCTGAAAAAGAAACAGAAAAATTTATGAGTGTTGTCCGTTTTTATAAAAATCAACCTACAGAGAATTACATTCCCGAAGAATTGAAAGTGGATGATGTTGGATACAGTACTTGGAAAAAGATGCAAACGCAGTAGAATATTGATAATATAACATACTGGTAATATATTGAAAATTTATTTAATTAAATTTGAGTGTAATTATTTTTTTATAAGTCTAATAAACTTAATACGTTCTTTTTCAGTTTAATTCAATAAATAATGCACTTGTATTAAAAAGAAAAAGAAATCGCTTTATTTTATTAACAAATCTATGAAATTCAATTAAATGGCAAATAAGTGGAAATTACGATTTACATATAGCATACACGTAATTAATCAAGTCTGTATCTAATTCGAATGAAATAGAAAATATGAAATAAATTGTTCAATCATTTAAATTCTTTTTTTATAAAGGTCCATTATTCGACGATGTTTTTTCACTCAATAACTCGCTTTCTAATTTGCGTCACGGAAAATTGTTCAACCTACAGCTACAAAGCTGTAGGAAAAATATTTTGGAAATTATTTTTTCTTAAAATATAGATAAGTAAATACAAAATTAGTCTATCTTGCCAAGGCTTTAGCTCAGTAGTTCAATATAGCCCATGTTCTTATATAGGTATATATACATATGTCATAAAAAATATCAGAAAGTTATATCTAGGGAGGGTTTATCCATAGCCGTAGTCGTAACAAACATATTAATATTTTATTTACTAACATGAAAATTATGTCTAGTTATACTACTAACAGTTCCAAAATTTAACAGTATTTAAGTATTTTTTTTTGTAAAAGTTCAAGTTCCAAATAAGATTGAATTTATTAAAATTTATTGTTTATTAATTAGAATAGATTATCTAAACATTTTCATTTTGAATTTTAAAAAAACATTATTGTTTCACTGCTGTTATGATTGGTTGTATCTCACCCAAATTGTAGCTAAGTTTCTTTAATTGATCGATGAAAATTTAATTAAAGCACTTCTTTATGTTCTCGTTTTATAATTAATTTATTATTATTTTCACACAAAAAAGGCGCTTTCAGCTACAGACCTTAGATTAGATTAGATTTTATTCTAGAGGAAGGGATTTGTTCAACCCCAGGCACTGCGAAACTGACCTATTGTGCAACTTACCTCTTAAAATACCTAGTTCAGCAGATTGGTGCCCCTAATAAGTTCCAACAACCCACTGACTAGCTCACACTGCTGAAGATCCCTAGAGTCTTGGAAACCAAAAACCCCTAGCCTCCTACTAGCAAGTTCACAATCATAAATTGTGTTATCTGCAGTTTCCTTCTCCTTCCTGCACAATCTATACACGGTTTCTCCGTTGTACACACCTATCCTGTTTATGTGCACCCTCAGACCACAGTGCCCTGTTGTGAGCCCCATGATCTTCCTGAGTTGTGCTCTGCCCAGGACATCTGCTGCCCCTTTGATTCCTAGCTATAGATCTTACTCTGATTCCCTCTCGCGCACTACACTCTATTGACGTGCCGTTTCTCTTTTATCCTTTCAAACATGTCCCTTTTTCTATGTACATGATAATTAGGCACTGTTTTCCTGGGTGTATTTCCTAAAATTTCTATAATTATTTCTTAAATTATAAAAAATTAAGTTATTTCTTAAGTTATAAAAAAATTATTTCAAGGTCAAATTAATTTTAAAATTTTGATAACTGTGGAATAACTCTTTTATCTGATCAAATATATTTATTATGCGATTTAATTATATGCTCGTAGAATTTTCTGGAATATCCCGCCTTCTGCTATATCCTGGTAACCAATGAGATGTCCAATTTTCATGAACACATGACAACAGCCCTCCTCGATGTTTTCTCATTGTATAGATTAACATATCTTGCCTACTATTTTTTTTTCAAAATACCTTGACTTTTTCATGATAATCTCAGGTGTACAAAATATTGATTATTTATTTGCTAAAATCTGTGTGTTTGAGACCATGTGTGTGTGTGTGTGTGTGTGTGTGTGCGCGCGCGCTTGCGTGCGCGCGCGCTTGCGTGCGTGCGTGTGTGTGTGTAAGTACGTGTGAGAAATGTACTTAATAGTTATTGCAATGGACTCTGACATTAGTGTTGGATCAAACAAAATAGTGGAATAAAATGAAGTTTGTATTGTTAATGTAAACAAATACAGAAGCACAACTAATGAACCTGATTACGATCGTCACAATAATAACTATTAGTTAAGTTATACATTTTATTATTTCCTGGCATTTTTATGCTTACTTATATACATGCTTATACAAGGTATATGTATATAGAAATTAAAGGTGTGATACAAGAAATACAGTGATACCCCATCTTACGGTCAACTTGGACAACAGTCTAATTCACGGAATGAAAAAATGACCTGCATAACAGTTTAGGTTTCGGATAAAAGGCTGAACATATTATAAGAGTGTTTTCATTTTGTTAAATTATTTCTATGCAAATGTGTAAATATAGAGACAACACTGTGCTGTGCTACAGAAAGTACAAGCTGCTGAGTTAACACAAACAAGCCTCTGATTGATGGGTGTTGGGTTTTTGTAGGGCAATAACTTCCACTATATTTCTTAGTTAACTGTTCTCAGAATGCCTTCCTATTCCCTTTTCTGTCATCAAACCTAATTTTAGTTAGTATGTCATTAACTCTTACTGTGTGTTTAATTTGTCAGCCTGTTAAAAATTTAAAGTTATAATATTATCGTGTTGCATAGTTTTGTTTTTTAAAATTAACAAAACGTTGAGTGTCTGTGTGCAAGTTTTAAATGGGTGCTAAAAGAAGTGCTTGTAGTAGTGGAAGTAAAAGACAAACTTTGACTATTGAACTAAAAAAAATCTACAGTATAGTCTAAACAAATATACAGTACTGATTTGTCCTTTGTGTATATATGTAACATAATTACATTTGTGTGACTTTAGTTAACATAAAGTGTGACTTCTGTAAATTTTCTTCATCTTTGACATATTAATGGTGAGTACTCAATTATTTTTTTCTATATGAACAAAATGTTTTCCATAAGTTTCTATTGTAAACGCTGACTCGCACGCAGTTTTCTCAGATAACAGTCTTAGTTGTGGAAAAATTAAGACCATTAACTGGGGTACCACTATGGTTCATAATTATTCAGAGATTTACAATTGTCAGTTTAGCTGCATGTGTGACCTTGAAAGAGGAGAGTGAAGACTGGATATGGTGTGCGGTAGAGATACATGAATTTTCTTTATTGTTAATGCATGGAATTTTGTTTAGTCTAACAAACGGATACAAAAGTAGACTACCTTCTGATAATAGAGAATTATTTATTATTTATTGGCCTTTTACCTCTTGAAAGCTGCTTTTATGATTAGAATGGTTTTGTGTGTGACTAGTACTAAACTGCGATGTTTTGTGTGTGTGAGTAGTACTCAGCTGTACTCACTTTGTGCAAAGAGTGTTAAATGAAGCTGTCTTGATGTGATTCATTTCCTTCAGTCTAGCAGCCATCATCAGTGAAACTGACACTTTTCTAAATTTTCTACCTTCTTTTTCTTGTATGTTAACGTGGTTACAGCCTATTTACTAAAGAAAATTTGACAACTAAGGAGTTACCATTGCAGGTATAGATATTATACAAAATTCACTAATTGAAAAGCTTAGGAAGCGGTTTTTCGTGATATCCAAACCTGATTTAATAAAACTTTTGGAACAACAATTTTGCAGGGAATTTTTCTTCCACTAAGTGGTATTTTAATTTGTGTAAATATTGTAACATATTTTGTACATATATAATTAATAATTCAATATCTATATAATTAATAACATACATTTTTTACATTTTGACAACAAAGTTCACTTTTTTTCAAATGAATAAAATACTTTGGAAGTATGTTAAAACATTGGGCAAGTTGTTTATAGTGATTACACAATGTTAACTTCTACAAATCATTAAAAAAGTTCAATTATAATAGTACTTATTTGAATTAAGAGCATAAAACAAGACAAAAGCAAATATATTCAAGGCCTGTCGTAAAAGTATTCCACCTTTGGCTGGGTTAGGACACTAATCCCCTCCAAGGTAGGTCTATTGCACCTGCATTCATTTAACCACCAATCCTACCACTACTGAGAACATTTTCGGAATGGTGCATCTCTGATGTTTGTTATAATTGTGGTGAATGTTTTTTTGTTTTCAGGTCACATCCATGACCCATTATTTATCTCGAGTTATCATATGTTCAGAAACTCAAGCTCAGTTGACCATGTTCAGCAGGTCCTGAGTAACTTCCAACCTCTTCGGCAATCTCTTGTACTGTCAAATGATGATCTCCCATTACCATATTGTCAACAATAGCTGCAGTGATCGGTGATTGATGTGGCCAACACAATGGTCAGTCTATACTGCTTTTTTAAAATGCCCACTTCAAAGTCATGGATTCTAGACACAGTTACTGATGTAACTTTACTTTTCTGTTAACGCCAATCCCTCATCCTCATGGGTATAATGTACTGTTTAATATCTATACTGGCATAAAATATAGTTGTTAAGGAAAAAAAACAGCTGCAATCCAAGTAGTTCCCAGAAGAGTGTTTATTCTCCGTTGATGTGCGACCACTTTTTAATCAGTTCTTCAAATCCTGCTAAATCTTAACAATCCCCATGCTTTTCTTAACTATATTTGATGCAGCATCTTTGCTCATATCATTTAGTCGTCTTGAGAGAATTAAAAATCCGATGAGCACGTAGTACAACACTTCAATTAGGTTCAGTCAGAGTAGCAACTAACACACACTCCTTGCACAGGAAAATTCTCAGTCAGATAATTTGTAGACAGGCTTTATATATATATATATATATATATATATATATATATATATATATATATATATATATATATGATCCTGGTATTGAATTTGAGGGAAACTGTACATTTTTCTTTAGTTTTTAGATACGGTTATGCAGGGTAAATGATCTGCTTACCCAGTATGCCATATAAGTACTGTGTTTTGAATAACATTTTTGTAATATTTTATTTATAGTCTTTTATTATTATCAAATAAATAAATGTTATTGCCTTTACAAGCCACTAGTTGTAATATAATTAATTATAATAATGTTTGTGTTAATTAAAAATTCATTAGGCTTAAAGTAGCAGCTTTTTAGGAGAGGTGAAATAAAATTTGTTTAATTCTTATTAATATGTAGCACAGTAATTAATTTGGAAACTATTTTTTTTTTAATATGTTGTAATAAAAAAAATATATAGATATCTTAGGTTATAGACAAGAATTGCCAAATAAAATAGATAAATAGAACATTTTTAGTACTGATTTTTAAAAAATGTTAATAAACATTTTAATTTTGTGTTAATTGTTTACCTATGTAATATTATTTTTCAACTTTGATTTCAGAATTGTACAGTAATTAATTTTTTGTAACAAATTATTATTGTAACTGATAATATCTTAAGTAACATTTTTTTTACACTTTCTGTACCGTATTATTGTAACCTAAACCATAAAAGCTGTTTACATTAATGCAATTAATTTTGGCGCTTCAAAATTCGAAAGACATTTGCCATAGATGAATTGTCACAGTGTGAATTTGCCGCAGTATGATTGCTTGAGGAATGATACAATATAAATACATTGTAGCTAAATAATTATTAGGTTATAATTAATTCATATTGTATTATTTGTATCTGTATATTTAATGTCAAAAAAGTATTCTTTACTTTTGTGTTTATTAATATGAAACAAATAATTGGCAATTACATATTTATTTATTCTTCAGTGATAATTTTCTGTCATAGGCTTAATTTTTATAATTAACATTTTGGTCTTTTTTTTAAAAGAAAGGCCAAATAACGATGTTTATTAAAAGGTTTTTTAACGTGAAATTTGATATGAACATTTACATATACTGTACTATTGATATATATCAGGGTGTTGTTACGTTGTTATACTCGAGGCTGTGGAAATCTTTTGGATCATGGAAAAATGAGAATATGAGACAAGTAATCAATTTATGTATTAGAGTTTAACACGGAAGTTTGTCGATATAGTTTTTGTATTTAGTTGGTGTGAATTGTATTAGCCACATTCATTTAAAAGATTTTGTAAGTAAATATAATTATATAGAGTATATTTATTTTTAATTTACAGTTAAGCTTAGTTTCATTAGATTACTAATGATGTAATAAACATGACTTTTCCTGAAGGATTGCCAACTAGCCTAATCTTGGTAAAATAAGTGGGTGGAGTTTTGTTGATTTGAGACTATTATTGAAATGAATACACATGTAAGTTATAATTGAATAACTGTAATTGTAAATTTTTACAATTTTATTAAAACAATGTTAACTAGATCTTATTAAGCCTACAGTTAAAATAATGTGAGGTTAGGTTTTTTTATTATACAATGGTGGTTAATATGGGCTACTTATTGAATAAAATAGTATTACTCTGAACAGCATACATACGAATTATTGACGTTTTTAATTGTGTAATTAGGCGTTTAGTAAATAGTAATAACAAAATTTGACACTAAAAAAATTTATGGTAGGCCTATTTATTATGATCTAATTTGTAGAATAACTTTTTTTTTTCTTTAAAAAAAACCTATTTTCATACATATAATAGTCAGGACAAACAAAATATTTAGGGCATAACTTTATTTTTAACATATTTAGTCAAGCCTATTTTGATTATTTTTTTAAATACATAATCCTTATACACTTTTTAGGACTAGCACTCATAGCTCATCTGATAAGTTAGCAAGCAGTTTTTTCTGAAACTCTTAATCAAACAGATTTGAACTGGTAGATTTTCTGTGTATTATGTTGACCCACAGTCTTAAAGCCTGTTACAATTTACATTCTGTTTAAATGATAGTAAACAGACAACTTGGGAAGCCCATGAAAGTATGTTTTGATATATTGACATTAAAAATAAAGTTAATATTTTAAATCACTAAAAGGAAAATACTTAAATCACAAAAAGGAGTTTGATTTTGAACTGGTATTACTGTATTTCTTGTAATTTAGGGTGTAGATGTTGAATAGGTCCTTTACTACTTTTTACGTTTTTAAAAAAAGGATTTCATAAAATGAACACTATTAAAACCTATAATGCAACCTATAAATAACACACAGGTAAAAGATGCAGGGACATTCAGTATATATGCTATATTTTATGCACTTATAACCAATGTAAGTTAGGTTTAACAAATAATTTTTAAAATAATGTTGTTTTAAAGATATCTTATTACTATTACTAGGCTATTTGGTTTTCTAGTAGGCTACAAAAAGTAAACGTATTAGGCTTATATGCAATTGTATATATACAGCCTAGGCCTTATTGGCTCTAATGCAAATTTAACATAAAATGGTTTTAAGTGGAATAAATAGTAAATTATTTATATTAAGGGCTCATGGAATTTTAAAAAAAATTAATTTACAAACATTCAGCATGATGAAACATTTTTGTGCATATAATTATAACACTTACAAACTAAAATGAGTACTTCTAGATCCTGAATTATCGCTCTTATAATATCTTCTTCTGTAGCACGTGATAGACTGATTTCAAGAAATTTCCTTCTTTTATTAAATTAACAGGACCTACATACAACATGTAATTCAGTGCAGGACACTCTATGCATTTGATTTTCATGCATACTATGTAAAATCAATTTCCTTCTTAATATGATAGGCATTTGTAATATAAAACATTTTCCAACAAAGGAAAATAAAGCTGCATCACTGTTTATATATGTCAAGCCTTTTTCATTTGTAAACGTATAGGGAATGGCAGTCATAACTTCTGTTTATTAATGTAGTCGTTCAAATGAAAGTGTGCCTCATAAAAAAAGATCTTTGTCAAATTGTTGTCTGTATGTTGTATTACCAAAGTTTAGCAAACTGTCTGTTGCAAATGGTACATTGGTCTCTGTTGCTTATTCAGTTTTAAAGGTCTGTATATTGAGATCCTTCGTGAGAATTCGATGAGGGAGCTTCTCGAGATTACAGCTGATGTCAATGTCAGAGAATTGAATTTGTGTACTCATGGCAATACTGTCTACCCACAGTTGCGATGTTCTGTTCAGACCAGATGGAATGAGAGTGCACTGATCTTTTGATATCTGCAGTCATACCTATTATCTCAAATTTTATCATTAGCTTGTGAACTGTTGACTCATTAGGTGCTCCATGACGACCTAGAGCTGTACGAAGCTTCCACACAGTTTCTGTGTAACACTCCATTTTACACAGTTAATATTTGTTCCATTGTGATAACTGACCAAAAAATATTAACAAAAATATAAATAAAATGTTGTCATGGGAACAATAGAACAATAGCGTGTATTTTTATAATCACTCTGTAGTAGGCCCTCCAAGTTCAATCTCATTTTTATAAAGATGTTTGTCAAAGAAATTTTATAGTAGGGCCTATCATAACTTTACACCTATAAACATAGATTTATTATTTTCGTAAAACCTAGAGAACAGTAAATCTGTAGAACATTGTGAATAACGATACATGAGAACTTTTTTTGACATTATGTTATTCCTTTTTTTCTCTATTTGTTTCACCCAACTTTGGGGTACACCGAATCAATCACTTTTTAATGTTCTGTGCCTTCCTCGTAGCCCAGTATTGCTTCATTCGTTGTGATCTGCTTTTCTTTCTTTGTCAGAGATTTGGATCGTTCGATTGGATTTGACTTTGCCTTGGAACCGTTGTTTTTTGTCCTTGGTTATTGTTTTGGCTGTTCTGTCCATGAGCATAGTGTCGGTGATTTGTAGTTCTATTATGTATTCCTTTTTTTATAATGACAACAAAATTCTTTTATTTCTAAAAAATTGGGTTCTTTATAATGTTTAAAATTTAAATTTGCCCTGCCGACAATGTCATCATGAAATGTTTGTTTACTGGTAAACTACTTTATTTTACCAAAAATATTGTTAGCCTACTTATTTAATTTGAATGATAATGTCAGGCCATATGCAGAGTTAAGGTGTAGCGTACAATGTTTTTATTTATGAGTAAGGAATATGACTTTCCTTATCAGCACATGGCTTAAACCAGATTGTGGCCTATCTGTCTACAATGGCTGGACTGTGACTTTTGAGCTTAACCTGTATTATTTACATATTCTTTATCATTCTCTCTTTCTCGTTCCCCTCAATATTATAAACCAAACTGGAAAATTTCATTTCGGAAAGATTTCAATGACATTTAACGTAACATTTTAAGTAAACATTGTTAATAATATTTCAGTTTAAAAAAGCACGAAAAGTCATACAATAACATATTTTCTCTGTATAAGTTTATCCTTTATTTTTACTAGTCCAGCTAGTAAAAAGTGAGCTTGTTATAGAAAAATAATAAATAATTTAATATAACAACTTTAGTAAAAGATTATTTTTCAAGTAGAACATTCCAAAGGCGCGTTTACACTTTGAACATCTTTATGGAACACTGAACCTTGTTTCAACAGCTGTGAGAGCAAAAACAATCCATGTTCTGGAAATTATGCATTTACAATATGCTGAGTCATATGTATGGCTTTTTGTAAACAAAAATTTATCAGTATCAGTAGTCAAAAAAAAAAGTATCAGTAGTTATGGTTTCATAATTTATTTTATGAAATAGACATATAGGTGTTAATCCAGTTTACACTCTCAAAAGTTTTAGGTTTATTTAATTCTCTAGTAACTTAAATTTTCAACAATATTTTAAAATTGTATGTTAGAAAAGTAGTTAGCCTACTTCATTCAACATTTTTAAAGCTTTTTTTAAACAAATTTATTTTATAGTATTATTGGGTAGGCCTAAGTTTTTTAGTACTTGCGGCAATTTTTGTAATTTTTTTGCCAACACTATTACATGCCTATTAGTAATATTGCAAAATTTAAAAGTGTGAAAACTATGGGAAGATATAAACAAAATTGAAAATAAAAGTGACCTGCATAAAAAAAAATACTACCGTGCGATAGTAGCCAACGTAATTTCCGTTGTGAAAATGATTAATTAAATGTTTGTTATTAATAATAAAGACCACATAAAGTTATTTTTCTAAATTACCTTAATAAACTAACTAAACTAACACAGTTTTGTTTGAAACTAGTATTGCGTAAAAGCCTTGTAATGATTGTTATGGTGGATTTGAAGCACACCTGCTATAAAAAGAAATGGTGAATTATTTGCTTACAGTTGCCATATTTGAATTTAAATTGGAATTTGACTGAATATCCCACAAAGTGTTTTTTTCTAAAGCCAGATTGTGGCAATATGTTAAACTTGACGCCAGTATCTTCCAACCATATTCATATGTGCACCAGTCACAATCAACAAAAGTAACCAAGTGGTTAACCGTAACATGTATAAAGCTGCAATCAGAAAGGCAGTTATGAGCCTTCCAATAATCACTAATATTTGTCATTCCTGGTAGAATCCATTGTTTAATAACATGGAACAGGGACTCCAAATCCCTAGATTCAACCAGGAACAAAATGAGTGAATAGTTGTGATAGCTTGAATAAATACAACCTCGGTATTCGTGCCAAGGTGAGCTTGGTGTAGTAAATGTAGAGGCAGTGATGTCACAATATAATAGTTCTGCTGAAAATTGCATAAAATTGTAACTTATCGGAAGAAATTTAATCTTCCGTGGGTGAATATCTGTTAATTGAATAATAAGGTATGTAATAAAAGAAAAAATATTTAAAAATCATTCATTTTATGATGCTCAAAATATAAATATCTATTAGTAATGATATTCAGAGATTATTAAATAAAGGAATGCAGTGATATCACAAGACAAAGATATTCATTTTTTTAATTGTGAGTCAGTTTATATGAATTAATTCTGTAAAACTCCACAAGACATGTTTTCTAAACAGTTGAACACACTTAAAGAAAGGATTTACTAAATCTAAAAGGTTCGCTTGCAGGCTACATAGAATAGCAGATGTACTAAATTTATATCTTTTATGTAGTAGTTTAAAATGGCAGCTTGTAGTATCTCTGGTACTTGTGTAGAAGAGTATGACCTCATTTTATAACATATTGTTTTTGTTAATTTTTTTCTAAAAGTAGCGTACATGCTTTTGCAATTTCTATGTTGAAAGCAATCCTTGGCGATCTTAAAAACTTCCAGTGATACTTTTTTATAATCAGTACTTTTATGGTATATAAAGTAGGCACAGTGAAATTTGCTTGGTTAATTGTGAAAGAGCAGTTTTATATCATATAATTTTAATCACGCAACTGCACAAATAATATACAAATCTACATTCCACAGTAAAAAACTTGTCATGCATGGTTGCCCAAGTTTTTTTATCTGTTTGTTTAAAAATGTAAAAATTCAATTCCTGCATAGGAAAAATTGACAATAATGAACACTGTCACACCAGAGTAATCCAAATGTATTATAATGCATAGTAAAAGTTCAGTGTTGTTGTGTGTTAAAAGTGCAAATTATTTACTGAATTTAAGTTTTGTTTTAATTTAGAATGTTTTTTGCCAGATTTAATAACACAGATGTTAAAATTTAAAAAAAATGAATATCTTGTATTATGTGAGAATTATTTGTGAAGTGTTTTTAATTGTTTTATTTGAAATAAGTATTTTTTTTATGCCAAATAAGCAATTTTTGTAGTAACTCCTGTTCCACTAATTTTCAAAAAAATTGCTGCTTTTTCGGTTTTTGAGAGCACAAAAAAATGTTACTCAGAAAAATGTGCAGGGAAAAAAATAATGACAACATAATATTCTGTTTTATACTAAGTAGGCTTTCTGTAGGTTATGATGTTGCCGTTATTTTTACTTATAGAACTATTTCATAAAATTTTGTTGGTCTATTTAGTTATATAGAGTAATAATTTGTTTTAGAAGTGGGATGGACTGAGCATCGCCCCCAACCATCATGAAGAAACAGTTCTTCAGAGTAAAGCAGCTTGCCGACCAGACATTCTCTAGGTAAGGCTGCGCTGCGACTTAAGTAGGTTAATAACAGTCACAATTATTTTCTTCAAAGTATTTTATTTCAGTATAAACATTTTTAGACTCTTCTAAGGTAGATTATGGCTGAAATAATTAAAACATTATGAAACTGTGCTTTAAATTCTTTTTTTATTGTATTGTAGGCCTGTGTCATTTTAACTTGGTTTTTTAGAATTTTAAAAAATTGTTCGATAACATCTTCAGGTTTTATTATTTAGTGCCTGATTGATATCTGTGATTTTTTAAGAAATACAACACTAGACTCATGATATGTAGCTGGCACATTGTTGTATTAGCTGGTCTGGTACCTCGTGTCACAATGGAGTACAAATTTGGACCCAATGTAACTTCGGCACTAGTGTTATAAGTGTCGCTTGTGTTTCTGAAAATGCAAGATTTTGTAGCCAATACAAACATTAATGGATTAGTTTTTTACACAACAATAACATAACTATTTTAAAGTAAAAATATTCTTGTGATTAATTTTTTTTTTTTACTTTACTAAGTTCTTTCTTTATTTCTGTTCTTTGTTCACATTTTCATCAAATAGTTTTAAGTGTACTGCATTAAAAAAATCTATTTTTTTATATTTCAGAGAAAAATTAAGACTACATTTTGTAGTTAAAACAAAGTTCTTATTCTTTTAATGAACAGTACAGTTTACAGAAATTCTTTTTCCGTGATGATGTATATGAACAATACAGTTCTTGAATTTAAAACAAATACTCTGGTTGCCATTTGGGAGGGAGGGTAAAATTATGCATCAGGAAGTGCAAGAGGAGATTACCATTGATCTGTATGTAATCCAGCTTTTCCCATATCTTAGCCTTCTGCCATATTAAACCGGATAGTCAGTTGTGTAGAGCTTGCTGTACATTCAGCATACATTTTAAAAACATTTATCCATAACTAATTAGCCTAGTTTTTAATGCATTTTCCCACTATATCAAATTAATCTAGATCAGGGGATTTGCTGAGATCTATCTTAAGTTGCCGTCATCTACTTGCGATCCATCATGTTTCTATATACTGATGTAAGCCTGTTTAAATTAGAAGAGGATCTAGGTGTCTAGCCTCTTAAGTAATTGTGTTAGTGTGTGCGGTTAAGTTTAGAAACAAACAAAGAAACATTTTTCAGTAATTTTAATATGTTATTTTGTGAACAAATATTTATAGGTTATAGTCGCTACTTAATATGTTGTACTTGAAGGTACTAGGAGAAAATTTAAGTTATCAAGGGTAGTGAAATGTAGAGATTTAAAAATACAAAAGTTGTTAAAAAAGAACATTTGAAAATTTAAGAACTGACTGACTCTGTCCAGTAAATAGGCTTTGTCCAATAAAAATATTGTTTCTTCTTCTTTTCGTTTCACCCTCTTTGGGGTACGCTGAATTAATCATTTCTTGCGCGCTGTACTTTTCTTTGTTCCCAGTAGCTCTTCATTCTTTCCGATCTTCTTTTCCTCTCCTCTTCTGAAATGATAGCTTTAGGTTTTATTTTGGTTTTATCTTGGAATCTTATTCTTTCGTCTTTGGTAATTATCTTAGCAGTTTGGTCAAGCAATGAATCTTCTGTAATTTTTAATTCTATTAGGTTCTAATTCTATTACATAATATTGTTTGGTCAAGCAATGAATCTTCTGTAATTTTTAATTCTATTAGGTTCTAATTCTATTACATAATATTGTTTATTATGTAAACATTTACTGTTTCATTCCATTTATCTGAGTGACTAAGATTAAGATTATTTATTAGAGGAAGGGATAGTTCAACCCCACGCACTGCGATCGACTGACCTATTGTGCAACTTACCTCTTACAATACCTAGTTCAGCAGATTGGTGCCCCTAATAAGTTCCAACAACCCACTGACTAGCTCACTCTGCTGAAGATCCCTAGGGTCTTGGAATCCAAAAACCCCTAGCCTCCTATTAGCAAGAGCCTCACAATCATAAATTATGTGACCTGCAGTTTCCTCCTCATTCCTGCACAATCTACACACGGTTTCTCCGTGGTAGATGAACATCCTGTTCATGTGCACCCTCAGACCACAGTGCCCTGTTATGAGCCCCATGATCCTCCTGAGTTGTGCTCTGCCCTTTCGATTCCTCCAGAAGGAACTTTGCTTAAGAGACGTTTACTATGGGAAAGCCCATGAAGGTTGTCCCATCTTACCTGGTGTTGACATGTAATCCACCCATTAATAGCGGACCTGTCCAACGATAGAGAAATCCCTAAAGCCGGCTCAGGACCGATAAACTAAGATGCAGATCCAAGTCCAGCCAGTCGGTCTGCCTCCTCATTACCCTCAACTCCTCTGTGCCCCGGAACCCAGTAGGGATCTGAGTGATTAAGTAAAATCTCGTTTCTCTTTAACAGTACAGTTTTATTTGTGCACCAACTCTGTGGCGCTGACGCCTGACATTCTTATTGATTTTCCATTTCTTAATGCCAGACGAGTTGTTTTTTATCAGTAAGTAAATGTGTTTGAAATAGTGGGTTATACAGTCAATTACAGTACAGATTTATGAATCAACAAATAAACAAAGTTGTGCGTTCGTAGAATAAATTTACCCAATTTGTACGATTCATAGAGGCAAAAGCTGGGAATAATAGAATGGACATTAAGCATCCTCAGTAAGAAAAGAACCAAAATACATTGTTTTTGTACTGTTTATTGAGAGTTTTTCAAGTGTTCATCGTCTCAGTACGAATTAAAGAGTCTTATGAAATTATAGAGGTGTGGATTGTTGAGTAACGACTTTATTACAAGTTACTTATTTACTTATAGATTTTCTTTTCATAGATGTTACTATTACAGTTCCTACATGCCAAGCATCTTGTAGCGGCCTGAACGTGTGTCAATAGAAATATCATATAGAGAGAGGTACCTGTGAAATGTTAGAATATAAGCTACCATATTTAGGATTAGAACAAGTAATCAACCGCGCGATCGACACTTCGGCTACCTCTGATCTGATAAGACAGAACTCTTGCCTTATGACATGTTTGATTGCACGTAGTGTTTCTTTTCAGAGCAGGCAAGACTGAAGTGCTTTCTGATGATCTACAGGCAGCGGACAAGCGCGTGGACTTCATCAAGGCGGCATGTCAGAACACGAGCAAAAAGTTGTCAGGGTCTCTTTTAGGCCAAGGTCAGGACGTCACCGCCAGAGAAAAAAGACTGGTGAGTAACCCGATACAGTATCATTAACAAGTATTACTGCCATCTAAATTTGAAGATCTAAGCAAAACTAAAAAAAAATTGTTTGGTTTCTTGAAACAATATCAATAAATGGTATTATACAGAAAAAATTACAGTTCCAATTTTTCTCTTGAAGCCTCCCTCTTGTAATTATTATTATTATTTTATTCTAAACAGAACTTGTTATACAGAAGTTATGGGCCTATAACAGTATGGTGTTATGAATAAGTATCGCTCCATTCGTAATCAGATTTATAGTTTTCTGTTAAATTGTATACAACAAAAACAAAGTGTTAAGCGATGACAATTATAGGTTTTGGAATTGTTTAACTATGTAACGTAAGTAATTAAAGGGGAAAATAACCATTAATTCGTTGTCCTGATGTACAGAACGGTTCTGCGTATGAACCAATCTTATTTCACAGTTATGTCATTAGATAGCACTGTAATAATACGCTTCCCAAAGGATTTTTTGTATTTTAAGAGGGAAAACATAATCTACTTAATTAATCATTTGAAATATGTATATGTTTTGCATTATAACCAGTTGCTAAACAGCTGACTTATACTGTATAAAGGCTTGTACTCTATGTTTAGTTTGTAGAAATGTTTTATAATATGAATTTTTCAGGATTTTGCATAGATTCAGTGACCGTGTTGGTCTTGATTTTACATGTTTTTGTTCTTATTTTGTTTTACAAGGGGTGTCAGTTTTAAATATCTTTGAGTTGTTCACGTTTTTATTTAGTATTTGTAATAAATTGTTATACAAATTTATTTCAATAAACTTTTTTCTGAAGTGACAATGTAGTAAGCGAGATGTTTGTGAACAGTGATTAAGTAGTGATGAAGAACATGATTGTGATAAGTTAAATTTAATAAGGTGAAATTTGAGCAACTTGTCGAAAAACGAAGCTTTGCCTTACACATATACATTCGCGCTTATCCGTAGGAAAGCTGACATATATGGAAAGAAATTTTTTAGAACACATTAAATAATAAGTCTAAACACATTATTTCGCAGCAAATTCTTTATGTACTGTATTTTTAATTTATATAATTTACAAATCACTTAGAAGAATAAATTATAATAAACTGTTTAAGTGAAAAAAATTGATTTATAGTAGACTACTTAGACGTATGACTAAGCTGCTTAGCAAGCTGAGAGACAAACAAACAATCCTAGCACATAGGATTATTTATTTCTATCGCTATTTCTTTCCTCAGCTGTCATTGACGTTTACTTCAGATATGTGAAATAAATTTTAAATTTAATACCGATTATTTATCATGATAACTTAATTCTATACACTATAACATATTAAGGTGTACAGAATTATGTGTAACCATATGCGTGTGTATTGTTTAACAAAATTTTCTACAACATTATCGTATTTGAAACCCAGATTTTTTTTAAACATAAAAATAGGTTTTGTTCATTGATTCTAACTTTCCCTAGTGTACTATTACATAAAAAAAGCATTTACGTTATTGGAAAATGTTTTGTTTTTAAAGACAAACATTTTTTGTTTATTTTCACTACAAGTATATTTTGAATTTTTTGTTTGTTTATTTCACTACAAAAAACCGTTTTGTAAATATTTGTTCGTCACGGATAATCGAAGTTGACTGTATATTAATTTCATAATGTTAAAAAAAAAATGAAATCACAATTAAAGGACTTTTTGTAAAAAAATTCTATATAAATCATTGTACTTACAAAATAAGTCAGTTTATTATTAGCTATCAATGTAAAGGGAACAGTTTTCCAAATGGTAAAAATTTGTATACAACATGGTACTTAGTTATTTTTTGTACAGAATTTAATGTAAAATGCTACACTTTTGGTAGTTTTAATTGCTGTTGGAGAGAGGTGCATGTGGTGGTCCAGTTGGTTGCCAGTTGGTTTAAAGGATTAACTGAATTTTTTTTTATGTGAAGGTTTTAAGGTGAAGGTTCGTTGAAAAAGATCATTTGGATGATTAGAGTTCATATATTTTTTAATTGTCGGTCTGCCAAAACCAAGGTATGAAAATTACAATGTCTTCCTATCTACAATTTCTTAGGTACTTCCAAAATAAGTATTGTTGTTAATACTTTAAGGACCAAATAGATTTTTTGGAAATTGTTTCTACCATGTGTTTTGTAATGGTTGGTAGTACAGTAGCATCTCTAATTAACGTTCATTCTTGGGACTGTTGGTGCTGGATGACAGAATAGACCGCCTGTACTGTTTCAGCGATTTATAAAAAAACATCTGTTTGTAACACAGAATGTTCATTTTTTGTGGAAAATGTAGTAAAACTTGTAATTTTCTATTTAACTCTGATTATGTATTATTCAAATTTTATATTTATAGGTCCTAATACAGTAAATTATCTGTACTTAACCTTTTGACAAGCATTTATATAACATGCAAGAGCACCCTGAGTACTGTTATAAAAGTGTTTATCTTCTGTAGAAACATTTGTGCACTCTTTTGAGATTTTTGTTGACAACAATTTGAAGTGTTTCTACCTCATTCCACTAGCTAATGGGATTGTTTACTTTTCGATTATTAATATTTGCTAGGCATAGTAATTAGTGTCAGCTGTCATCCCCTACGCTACAAATAAGCTGTGTGTAGTTACAGTGTATTGTTTTGCCTCGAAGATTACTTTTATTAATTATTACAAATTATTTACTATGGAAGACTGTTTAAAATTGGCAGATAACAGAACTAATCTGACGATTAACAGAAAGTGATGGTTAATTAAAAAAGTGACGGTTAATTGAGACGCTACTATATTTTTATTGTGTGAAAAAGAGGAAGCAGGCCTACTGAGGGTATTTTGTTGACGTTTAGAAAAAAAAACTTTTTTAAAACAATGTATTAGAAAATGTTGGGTAACATTTTTTGTGTAAAATATTGTTTTACCGTTTATGAAATAATTTTGGTGTATATTTTTTTTAATTTGACCTGTAATTTAATCTGTATATATATATTTTTTTGAAACTTTGGTTTAGTTTAACATGTTTGGGCTAAAAAAATGTAGTAGACTTATTTTTTATTCCCCAGAAAAAAATATGGGAAATTTATTATATTTCTTTTTAGTATATAACGGTTTCATATAGTTTAAACGAAAACTTAACAATTTTGAGTCTAAAAACTTTTGTGCCGCAAAACCCGTAAATTAAGTCTGTATCACAAGAAACATCAACTTGCGTACAAAAATTGTATACTTATTTTTTGTATTTGGATTTTTTTCATAAAATAAATCCAGAAAACTAAAGATAAGTTCACTCATTAATATAATGTTTAAATTTAATTCGCTATTTATATAAAGAAAAATTTAACACTTGTTTTCTGGAAATAGTAATGTTGACCTTGGTGGCTGTTCCGGGTAATATATTGGGTCGTTGCCAGAAACAAGGAGAAGCAGTAAACTGAAAGAAAGAATGTATGTTATAGTAAAATAAATACTAAACATCTGGAGTGACTGTCAAATTGTTTACTTCTTCTTAAATTTGTTTATAGGCTATTGATTTAACTAATAATTATTCATTGCTTTACTATTGATTTAACTAGTTGTTATACATTGTTTGCTATTGATTGAACTAGCTATTATTTATTGTTTTGCTATTTATTTAACTAGCTCTTATTTACTGCGTTGGTATTGATTTATGTAGCTGTTATTTATTGCTTTGCTGTTGATTTAACTGTTAATTAGTTATGTTAATTATGGAAACTTGCCTTAGTATTTGTTTTTCTTTCATTGTATTAAATGACTGTTGTTTGCTGAAGAAAATATATTTTTATTTTAGTGTTATGTCTTTGGCTGTACAGTAAACCCTGAGTTTAATGGACTATAAAGAGAGAAGAGGTAGTCCATTAAAACCAATTAATTGTCCTGTAAAGGAATGTGAAATATGTAAAACCAATTATTAATAACAGTTTATTGTTTTTTCCTGATTAGTATAGGGTAAAATAAAATGTTTTGTTAAACGGTTAGGTTTCTTAAGAACTCCGTAAAGAATATTAAGAATATATTATATTTATACTACAAAACGTAGTTATCAATGAACTGAAATTATCAACTCATAGTTGTGAAATGTATGTACTAAAACTATGATTTTTAAAATCTGGATATAAAATATTATCACTTACTTTCAAAATTTTACCAAAATAATTGCTTTTTCTGTACGTCCATTCATTTTAAATCGGGGTCCATTAAACCGGGGGTTTACTATATTACTTATGCAGAAATTATGTGACATTCAAGACTGTTGTAATCAAGTTTAACTGTATTGTATTGTCAGCCATTTGTGAAATTTGTTTTACATGAAAATTGAACTGTGGTATGCATTTGTTGTTGAAATTTTTTAAATATGAAATGCTACCCAAAAGTTTGGGAGATCGAAGTCCGTACACGAACTGTTTGTGTTATGACTGCTGCCAATGCAGTGGGTGAACAGTAGCCTTAGTGTGCTAACAGCTGTGATGTTACGAGGCCGTGCGTTTGTGTAATGAAAGAGCAAAAAACCTGCACCAAATTTTGCTTCAAATACCGCAAAAACTCTTCGAATTTGGTGGCAAAATAAAGTTGAAATTGAAAGACTATCATTTTAGCACAATGGAGAAAATTTAGGCAGAATCGTAGGACGTGTTTTCGACGCAACACGTATGTAGACTTCCAGGGATATGTGGAATCATGGGAAAACACTGGGATTGCTTTATCCATGCCGAAGGGGACTATTTTAAAGACGGTGGAAATTAGGAGTTACTATAAACAGAGCACCTCGTATATGGCAAATAATGGATGTCGTCGATGCAGATTGAGATTGGTGCTAATGGACTTGCTACTCGCATCCATTATTTCTTCTTGAATTCCCATTTGATGCGAGTAACAAAGCCATGAGGAACGATATCATGGACAACTAGCGTTACTTTTTTGAGGCGGAAATGAAGAAATCTTACAAGAACTTCATCTTTGTGGGGATGAACCCTTGGTTGGTAGCTGTATTGTATTTGATCTTTGTATGTACAATACGGCTACCAACCACTGGTTCCTGCCTGCGAAAATGCACATGAGATCTGCTGCAAGGTGTACAGCGTAATATACACACGTCTTAGTTTTACAGAATGATAGAATTAGGAAATTGTTAATATTTTATGGAAAGTTGTTAAATTTGTCTAGCTTTAAAGTTTGTAATTTAAAAATAAGAGGGCTGCCCAGAAAGTAATAGACGTTTTGGCCTACGATGGATGGAGCTAGAGCCACTATCGTGGTGTCACTATGTTCCTCCACTCAGTACGCATCCTGCTGTGGTAGTTTAAGATCTGTATCACGTTTACTTTGCTCTCTGTGACGTGATAAACTCTGCACTGCAATAGAAAATCCTGTCACTTATGAGGTGCGTTCTGTAATTAGGTTTTGTGGCAAAAAAAACCTATTGAAATTTATCACCAACTTTGTGATGTGTATGAAAAAGGAATAATGAGTGAAAGCTCAGTGAGGCAGTGGTGCACTGATTTTATTAATGGCTGTACCAATGTCCACGATGAGGACCGCTGTGTATAGGTCTATTATTGTGACTTATGGAGAAAATCAACGACAAAATTCGTATAAATCGCTTTTTCATGATGGAAACTCTGCATTTTCCTGCCAGATTTCACAGGGTTTTGCTGTATGAAATTGTTATGGATTTTCATGAATTGTTTTTTGGGCTTTGTGGGTTTGTTTCTTGTCATCAAAAACCCACAAGTAGTTACAGAAATAAAGTGTCCACCTACAAAGAGCCCTGCATGGAGTTCACATACTTAGCAGTCTTCGGCATACATTATTCCACATTGGCATGGGATGGATGGATTTAACCCAAGAGTAGATAGAGGAAGAAAGGTTGGATTCAGGTCGGGGCATATTAGGATTGTCAAATTTCAACTCACAATGTGTGACTCCCTGAGGGAGATAAAAACATAACCAAAACCAAGCCATCTAGAATAGAGAACAGGAAGAAGAAGAAGAAGAGGAGTAGGAACTGCTTGCACTAGAACAGCTAGAAAGTGTGGAAATAAAGGATATATGTAGAAGTATTTGAGTGTATTTACCACAGAAAGTGTGAAATAACGTTTGTTTCATTATTTTAACTAATAAATGATTGTAGACAAAATGTATTCTGTCTGAACGAGTCTTATGTTGTATTTTTTTGTAGCCATCAATACTGTAACCCGACAAGGGGTGGAACTGTTGGTCTATTTATATTTAACCAAAATTCCTTCAAAAATTATACAATATAATACTAAATATGAAAG
Source organism: Callitettix versicolor (assembly GCA_022606455.1). Lineage (NCBI taxonomy): Eukaryota > Metazoa > Arthropoda > Insecta > Hemiptera > Cercopidae > Callitettix > Callitettix versicolor. The sequence continues at coordinate 1,119,950 of CM040186.1, forward strand.
ACCTACAGGAGACAGAAATGCCCGTATATGTAGACCTTAGACCGTGAATGGTCTAATACTTCACTATTATTAACTGGTGGCTTCAATGTTGACAATTTTGTTACAGAAAAAAAATGCAGAATATCTTCTGGGCATTACAATGCTGGAGAGTGGCGTTTGCGATGAAGACTGTCTACTCAGGTGAGTGGACTGTCATTCTGACACATTCTGTAGTCTGACGCCCTAATTTTTAAATGTGCATATTTTAGTGATGTGTTATTGTACTGAGTAAATTGTAGAGGGTTTTATGTACTTGCAGCGTTGTCCACTAAGCATTTGAATCTTCTTTTCATTCTTTGTGGATTATACTCTAATTGATAGTTGTGGACTGCATCGATGTAATTAGTAAAATTAATTACATGTATATTAATTGTTAGCTTCGTTCAATAATGAGGTATCGTTATATCCGTGAGCATTACTTTATCTGTCAAGTAGGGCATTATAAAGAAATATGATAAGGATTTTGCACCTACAGAGTATTGTTTTTGTACAAATAGAAATCTCACTACAGATTTCTTTTGTTAATCAGTTAATTATAAGCACGAGCGCAACCATTTCCTTTATATTATCTGGCTGTACAAATAATTGCAGATCGCCTGTGCAAATAAATAAATTTATTGTTAGAATTAGCAAAAAAGAAAAAAAAATGTTTGCGAGGAATTGCTGTATTCAGTACTATAATGTAATATATTCTACCGTCATTTACATCGAACTTCTATCATAGTGTATAACAAATGTTTTTCAATTGCCCTCCTCGGTATAATGTGATGTATGTCCAGCCCCAAAGGCGTAGGATTAGAAAGACTTGTTCTGTACATCCATTTTAAGATTATTTAATAAAATGACACCCGAATTTTAAGCTCTGTAAACGTTACATGCATAATTCAAATTGATTTTTGAAATGGGCTCATAATGTTTGTTAAGAATTTATTTTTTTGTAACTTGTAAATAATTTCAAATTATCATAACTGTACTAAATAGAGTAAAAATCTGTAAAACATCATTTCTAGAGCCTTAACTATATTTTTATATAGCCCTTCTGTGCGTAACCAATTATTGGCATTCATTTATTTTGTTCGGCCAATTTTTATTTCAGCCTTAAGTTCTGACCGGTCTACTATACAAGAAAATTTTTACAAATTGAACTCCCTAATTATCCACATATGTGATTTATTTTTTCATTCATTAAAATTAATTTTATCTAGCTTGAATTCCTTAAATTTTATCCGAAACACTTAAGCCTTATCAGAATAGTATTTGCAAGATAACTGTGTGATGGCATTAATTAAAATAAACAATATGTTGTGATTGTTACCTAAATAACAATGCATGATGTAGTAAATACATTTTCTACTGTGTCAGTGATAAAAAGAGAACCTAATCTGTGTAAATAAACACAAAACCCACACTTAATGACTCATCACGTATTGCCTCATTTTTTGAATAGGTTCCGGCGGAGGCAGCTGACGTGAGCAGCTGATGGGCTTAGCGACCCCACCATACCTCTAGCTCATTCTACTCTCACTCATTTACTCCACATACACACAACACACAACATCCACAAACACACTCCCTCACACAAACATTTACAGACCCGCAGGGGGGTGCAGACTAGCTGCACCTACTGAGAGGACCTAGACGAACCTCGCGGCACCCTAGTCTAGCAGACACTTACACTTACAGCACTACACTTACGATGTAAACACTTCACACTCACACGTACATTTAGGGATTTGCTGTGCTTGTTCCGTTACGTCTGGGAGTGGCGATTCTGCTTGGTTTCCTTTGGCGGGGCCAAGTATGTGGAACCTGATGTGTGCCTAGCACTGCCGAGGACCTCTGATGGGACAGGTTCTGGAACCGAGCAGCCTATAGGCGCTTGGCAAGCGCATGAATGTTGAGTTATGGGTGTCGGAGCCCATAGCTGGGTCTATCGAAACAAATGGTTGCATTCTGTGAGTACATAGAGAGCGGCTGCCAGTGGTACTTGGGTTTGGGGAACCGTAACGATGTACCGGAACCCATTCCTAAAATATTCTGGAGTGCTGACAGACCATGTATTTCGGCTCCAGGATATCTGGAGGTCCCCCCCATTTTTTTTTCATTTTTCATTTTTTTTTTTTTTTTTTTTTTTTTTTTTTTTTTTTTTTATTGGGGGTTCTCGCTTTAGTTCGAGTATCCTGGGCTGCTGGTGGTCGTTTGGGTGCACCCTGTGCCAGTTGTTGAAAAATCTGCATTCATGAATCGCTCGGCAAACTAACTATGGAGAACAACAAACAAAACGCCAAAATGAGTTTAAGAGGCATCGTTTGACCTTGTCAAAGCGAGTCTGTAGAAAGTGATGTTAGTGCAGCAATAGCAAAAGAGACTAAACCAAATGTTCAAGGAGATGGTAACTTTACGTTACCTTCTCCGAGATTCTTAATTGTAAAAATGCAACGGAAGGAGAGGATTTGTCCAAAGTCTCGCCGTTTTTAATTAATAAAGCCATTGTTGGTAGGGCAGGCCCGTAGTTTCTATCAAAAACTACAAACGGGACTTTACTTGTACAAACAAATAGCGACAAACAGACCCAGTCGCTATTAAAAATGACTTCCTTCTTTGAAACAGTCAAGGTATCTGTAGAACCCCACAGAACCTTAAATTTTGCAAAAGGTGTCATAAGTTGCCGAGATCTTTTACATGTAGATCTAAGTGAAATTAAGACGGAGTTGACTTCAGAAGCTGTAGTTGATGTCTGCAGGATAATGCGAATGGAAAAGGGACAAAAAATCCCCACAACCTCCTTGATCTTAACATTTGGAAAACCTAAAATACCTGATTATATCTATGCTGGTTATCAAAGGCTGTCGGTGAGGCCATATGTTCCGAATCCAAGGCGTTGTTTTAAATGTCAAGGCTTCGGTCATATGAGTTCGTCGTGCACGAAGCCTGAGGTTTGCGGAAATTGCGGTAATCAAGGTCATTCTGGTGAAGGTTGTCAAGTTAGCCCACAATGTGTGAATTGTGGCGGTGATCATCCCGCTCGATCTTCGATCTGTCCCAAGTTTCTTGAAGAAAAATCCATTCTTACCATAATGGCCAAAGATAAGGTATCCTTTTCTGAAGCCAAGAAGATCCATAAAAGCTCCAAGCCTCTTATAAGTGGAAAATCGTTTGCTTCTGCTACAGCCAATCAAAAATGTCTTGTGTGAATTGTGATGAGCTAACCAAAACTGTAAAAGTTTTGACTGATCAAGTTGCTCAGTTGTTAGCTATGTTAACGTCCAATGTCGCACAAATTTTCGTTCCGATTGTGAAGGAAGGCCCTACTTTGCTTTCTCCTGTAAAAGTAACTCCTGAGCCTACATTTAAAAAAGATATTAAATTTCCAGTGACCAAGCCACGAATGACAACGTCGCAAGTGTTGAAGCCTGTTGACAAAAAAACCACTCCAGGACTGGAATACTTTTTAAAAAAAAATCAAACACTTGTCCACCGACTGTTGGACCTAAAAATAAAAATTCGACTATAGGGAAAAACCTTGTTAAAAAAAATGAAAAAACTTCTAAAGGAGGTTCTAGTACTAAACCTCTTGTAAACAAAACCAAAAAATCATCAGAGTCTGACATTAGTTGTGACTCTGTGTCTGTTGATTCTGACCAATCTAAAGCATGCTCTATTGAAAATATGAATCCTATCATAAACTAAAGTATTAATTTTCAATGTCAACGCCTTCCATTTACAACAATGTGATACAGTGGAACATTAACGGAGCCAAAAGTCATATTGAAGATTTAAAACTTCTTGTGCACGCGACACGTCTCCATTATTCATTTGCCTTCAAGAGACGCACCTTCACCAATCGCACACTTTCAATTTAAGAGGGTATTCTGTTGTCAGGGCCGACTTCATAACGGAAGAACGAGCGAAGGGTGGGGTAGCCATACTAGCTCGTGACTCTATTGATGCCGTCCCTGTAGACATAGTAACTCCTTTACAAGCTGTCGCAGTTCAGACTACCGTACCATTTAAACTTACCATATGTTGCATTTATTTACCACCTAGCTATGCCTTCCAAGACAACGACTTAGTTAACTTATTAATTCAGTTACCTGTCCCCTTTCTATTGATGGGTGATTTTAATGCTCACCACACATCGTGGGGCTCTACTACATGTAACTCACGAGGAAACCGAATTGACAATATAAGGACTACATTAGATCTATGTCTTTTAAATAATGGTTCCCCAACACACTTATCGTCTTCTACAGGTGGTTGGACAGTCGTTGATTTGACCTTTGCAGTCCAATTTTGGCATGAAGTTCGAATGGTCGGCGATGTCTGATCTGTACGGCAGCGATCATACTCCGATTAATGTTTCACTTTGTACATTCCACCGTCCGAATCAACGCCCTCCGCGGTGGATTCTACAAAAGGCACAATGGGTGGATTTCACAGAACAATTTGTATCACCTGACATTGAAGATATTAACTCTATTAATGAAATAGTACAAACTTTAACTGAAAATATTTTAGACGTAGCACATAAAACTATTCCTCAAACCTCGACTCATCAATCTCGTCCCCCCCGTTCCTTGGTGGACTGAGGACTGTAAGAATGCCTTGCTTTTACGTAGACGAGCTCTAAGAAGGTTCAACAGACGACCAACGAGTGAAAATCTTGAGAGGTATAAAATTCTCCGAGCTAGAGCTCGTAGAATATTTAGACAAAGTAGAAAAATTCTTGGACCCAGTATATTAACACAATATCAAGAACAACACCAGTATCAACTGTTTGGAAGAAACTCCGTTCCGTTTCTGGTTCATCTCCATCAACTTCCTTGATGGGCATCAAACAACGGAACGGAATAATAAGTTTTGATCCTCGAGATATTGTTAATACATTGGGTTTATATTTTGCAGATTATTCTTCGTCTACTTCCTATAGCAATGGTTTTTGTCGTTTCAAAAATACTCAAGAAGCAATGCCATTCGTCGTTGGTACGTCTGTTTCTCCTTTGAACGCGCCCTTCTCAATAGAAGAGCTGGAATCTGCACTGTCATCCTCTTCAGATTCAGCACCAGGCCCTGATAACCTTGTATATTCCATGATTAAAAATCTTCCAACATCGGGAGGATTTCCCTCCTGAAGATATACAATCGTATGTTTGAGGAACACTCTTTCCTGATGTTTGGTTGGAAGCAACAGTGATTCCTATTCTTAAGCCAGGCAAAGATAAAACTGATCCAAACAGCTACCGCCTATTTCTCTTACTAGTGTGCTATGCAAGCTAGTGGAGAAAATGGTAAATCGCCGTCTTGTTTGGTACTTAGAAAATAATAATTTACTCTCTAAGGACCAGTGTGGTTTTAGGCAAAGGCGATCTTCCATCGATCAGTTAGTTTTATTAGAATCTGCAATCCAAAATGCCTTTCTGTTACGTCAAACACTTGTTGCAATATTCTTTGACCTAGAGAAGGCATATGATATGGCTTGGAGAAGAGGAATACTAAATACATTAAAATCATGGGGTATACAAGGTAATATACTAGGTTTTATTAAAAATTTTCTCTCAAACAGATATTTCAGAGTACGCCTTGGATCTACATTGTCAGATCGTTTTCGGTTAGAGAATGGCGTCCCCGCAGGGAAGTGTACTTAGTGTGACTTTGTTTGCCGTTGCTATCAATAGTATAACTACTAATGTGCGGTCTCCTGTTCGCTGTTCTCTATTTGTGGATGACTTTGCAATTTATGTTGGTGCTAGAAGTTTGGCCACAGCTGAAAGAACACTTCAGCTTACAGTAAATAGATTGCAGTCATGGGACGAATTCAACTGGGTTTAAATTTTCTGCCGCCAAAACTCAATGTATTGCCTTCAGTCGCCGTCGACAGATCCGAACTCCTTCAATATTTCTCGATGGTACAGAAATTCGGACCATTCCATCTGTTCGATTTTTGGGGTTAATATTTGACCAAAGACTATCATGGAACCCTCATTTGCGTGATTTAAAGTTACGATGTAACAAAATTCTCGATATGTTGAGGGTGCTTAGTGGTTCTCGATGGGGCGCTGATAGGACCTGTATGCTGATGTTTTACCGTGCGGTGATTCGTTCGCGGATTGATTATGGCAGCATTGTATATTCGTCTGCACGACCATCCGTATTAAAAAAAATAGACCCAGTCCATCACTCTGCAATACGACTCGTCTCTGGAGCCTTCCGTTCTAGTCCCGTTGTAAGCATTCTAGCCGAGACTGGGGAACCTTCACTCTTTCGACGGAGACAGAAACTACAGCTAACTTATGTAAGCAATTTATCATCTAAACCTTGGCACCCTGCTTTTAATACAGTTTTCAAAAATCAATTGGTGCGACAGTATGAAACTCGACCGAATGCTACTGCTCCTCTTGGTATTAGAACTTCCCGTATTTTTGATGACTTACGTATTGAACTACCCCAATGTTTGAAAGGTCCTTTTGTCTTGTCCCTCCATGGAAAATCAATATGCCGACATTTGATTTCTCCTTGTGTGCATACCAGAAAGACAACACTCCTAACATTGTGTATCAACGTGAGTTTTTCGACTGACTAGTTCATATCCATCTGCTAAATTTATTTTCACAGATGGCTCTAAGATGAATAACAATGTTGGGTGTGCATTTTACTCATTGGACTAAACGTATAAGTATGGATTACCCTCAACTTGCAGTGTCTTTACAGCCGAACTCTTTGCCATCTTAAAGGCTCTAATCACTTTTGAATTCGATAGTTTGCATTACGTAGTTTGTTCCGATTCAAAAAGTGCACTCCAGGCAATGCAGGATATGTATTCGGTAAACCCTCTGGTTCAAGATTTTCTGTGTTCTGTCCATAGACTTGAACTACGAGGTGCAAGAGTATCATTTATCTGGATTCCTGGCCACTGTGGAATATCTGGAAACACTATAGCGGATAATGCGGCAAAGGAAGCAACTTTTCTTCCGCCATGCACTCAACGATGTAATCGTGTCTGACTTCCTTTGTCACGTAAAACATTTAATTCATCTACAGTGGGAAAATGAATGGGCAGCTACAAGCTGTAATAAATTGAGGGTAATCAAAAGTACAGTTCGTCCTTGGGGTCGTCAATACGTGCAAGTCGCAGAGAAGAGGTGGTGATCACCCGCCAGCGATCGGTCACTCCATGTTAACGCATGGATTTCTGATGGAACGCGGGACCCACCTAAATGCGAGTTCTGTAGAGGAAACCATCACAATAAGACATATATTACTCGATTGTGATGGTTTCCAAAATGTGCGTTTTATGTGTGGTCTGAGCAACTGTTTGCAGACGATGTTGGGAGATAGTGCCTCGGCCGTTGACCGGGTTCTAGACTTCCTTCATCGTCTGAATGTTTTAAATAAAATTTAATTTATTGTATTTGTAATTTCTTGTGTTATTTTATTTATTTATTTTATTTAAAAACTTTATTTCTGTTATGTTTTGCATTATTTTACGAATTGTTATTAAATTTTATTCATTATTTATTGTTATTTAGTTCTTAAGTGTAATATATCTATATCTGTTATCTAAATTTTTAATTTATTTCTACTGTTATATTTTGTTGTTGTTGTTTTTGTTGTTGTTTTTTTCTTAAGTTAAATTTTGGTTAATTAAATTTTTTTTTATATACTTTAATCCTTCGTGACGGCGATGATAACCTAAACGGTTTTTCGCCGAAAAAAAAAAAAAAAAAAAAAAATTTTGAATAGGTAAAAAGGTTAACTGCATGTTTACTTAATATTTAATGTTTGGTGTTTGGAAGAATTTCTTTCATGTTTATACAGAGTGTTTCAAAAAGAATGACCCGATTTTAACTTCTAATATTATTGCTCCTAGTGCTTTACCGCTACTGAAATTGCATTACTAACAACAGTGGAGGTTAGAGTTTTAGAAAATTGCCACTAGATATCTACACGAGCGCTGACATTGAGGCTATGGTCAGTCTGTGTAGATAATGTACGGATATGGAGACTGGAACACCCACATAAAACTATTGAACATGAACAAGATTCGCGTAAAGTAAACATGTTTTGTACAGTTTCACAAACCAAGATTTATGGACCTTACTTTTTTGAGGAAAACAATGAACGGTGCATCTTACTTAACAATGCTACGAAATTGGCTGTTTCCACAACTTACTGCTGACTCAGAAAACTTCATCTAACAACAAGATGGAGCACCGCCACACTGGCACAAGGATGTATGCGGTTTCCTCAATAACAATAACAACACAGTTCCCTCAATAGAGCGCACAGGACCGCGAGACATGGCTTTACATTCTTGGCCTCCAAGGTCACCTGACCTAATACTGTGCGACTTTTTCTTATGGGGATACTTAAAAGAACTTGTTTATTTTCCTCCCTTAGCTGGTGATATTAAGGAATTTAAACTCAGGAATAGCTACAGTCCAAGAAGACATCTTCTTGCGCACAGTTTAGGATGAGTTCGGCTATCATACAGATGTCGTCCGAGCCTCTGATGGTGGCCACATTGGACATTTGTAATACGTCAACATAAACTTGATGGTTCTGTGAGTAGTTTGATGTATAATTTGTGTGTGCATCTATTTTTAAAAATAAATATAGTTGTTTGAAATCGGGTCATTCTTTTTGAAACAACCTGTACTTCAAAATCAAGGTAAAACACTAAAATATTGAAATCAAGCTATCATAGATAAGGCTAAACATTTGTGTAGTAAGTAGTTCTGAATTATGATCGGGATCAGCTAGTGTGAACATAGCGTATAACACAGTAAAATAGAAATACAGGCAAAGTAAACTATAAAAGTTCAACAAATTTATAAAAAAAATTTTTTTCATACTTAGAATAAACTAAACTACAGTATGAATAAAATTAACTGTAAATAAAGTTTAAATAATGAAAAAAAATTATAATAAAAAGTTCAATAAAATATATTGAAGGTAATGAATCGTACAGTAGTTGCAAGTATATTGTGAAATGTGGTGCTTCATTATTTCTGAAAATGCACGGCTCTGTCTCAAGCAAGGACTCGCAAGGACATTAACCATTTCAGTGCCAATGTCCTATTTTTTAACATCTGTTTTGTATAAATCTAATCCCAACATTAGAGCTGATAATTTTTTTTACATTTTTTTTTTTAATTTCAAGTTTAAACAAGTTTTTTAATGTAACCAAAGTATAATAATCCAATGGCTTATGGGACTTGTTAAATGAGACAAATTTAGATTGGTCAAAAAGCCGAATGGTCTCTACATTTGGCCAGTAGAATGCATTAGGTGTGAGTGCATTCAAATTCCTGCATCTGGCGTTGATTTCTTTGTGCAACTCACATGAAGTTTATATGTTTGTAGTAAAGTAGGTAGGCAGTGGCAAGATCCACGATAAAGAAGCAGCGGATGTTTCACGTGGAAGCTGACAGGGGCGAGTGATTTCTTGCATATATTGCTAGGAGTTTTGTTACTTTGTTTCTAGGTATATACTGTGGTGTGTGTGTGGGGGGGATTTTAAAATATAATTTTCATTAGTGATGTTCATTTGGTTTTAAAATAATTCCAAAGATTTTATTAAATTTAAATTAAAAGGACTTACTAAATTTCTGTTCATTGCACTGAAAGGGTTAAACCTCGTTCATGTTCAATAGTTTTATGAGGGTGTTCCAGTTTCCATATCCGTACATTATGTACACATACTGACCATAGCCTCAATGTCAGCGCTCGTGTAGATATCTAGTGGCAATTTTCTAAAACTCTAACCTCCACTGTTGTTAGTAATGCAATTTCAGTAGCGGTAATGCACTCGGAGCAATAATGTTACAAGTTAAAAATGGGTCATTCTTTTTGAAACACCTTGTATAAACATGAAAGAAATTCTTCCAAACACCAAACATTAAGTATTACGTAAACATACAGTTAACCTTTTTACCTATTCAAAAAATGAGGCAATACGTGATGAGTCATTAAGTGTAGGTTTTGTGTTTATTTACACAGATTAGGTTCTCTTTTTATCACTGACACAGTAGAAAATTTATTTACTACATCATCCATTGTTATTTAGGTAACAATCACAACATATTGTTTATTTTAATTAATGCCATCACACAGTTATCTTGCAAATACTATTCTGATAAGGCTTAAGTGTTTCGGATAAAATTTAAGGAATTCAAGCTAGATAAAATTAATTTTAATGAATGAAAAAATAAATCACATATGTGGATAATTAGGAGTTAAATTTGTAAAAATTTTCTTGCATTGTAGACTCATTCTATTTCGGTCGGAACCTAGGCTGAAATAAAAATTGGCCGAACAAAATAAATGAATGCCAATAATTGGTTACGCACAGAAGGGCTATATAAAAATATAGTTAAGGCTGTAGAAATGATGTTTTACAGATTTTTACTGTATTTAGTACAGTTATGATAATTTGAAATTATTTACAAGTTACAAAAAAATAAATTCTTAACAAACATTATGAGCCCACTTCAGAAATCAATTTGAATTATGCTTGTAACGTTTACAGAGCTTAAAATTCGGGTGTCATTTTATTAAATAATCTTAAAATGGATGTACAGAACAAGTCTTTCTAATCCTACGCCTTTGGGGCTGGACATACATTATACTGAGGAGGGCAATTGAAAAACATTTGTTATACACTACATCTACTTACTGTACTGTATTCTTAAGTACATTTGTGAAATAATTGTTGAGTTTATTGTGGTATGTAATAAAATCATTATAATTCTCATGTTTTTTTTACCAACATACATATTATTTTATTAATAAAAATAATTAGATATTCTTAAACACCTGTATATATAATTATGTTAAAGAGACAAATCTGCTACAGTTTTAAAATGTTGATTTGTTTTTGTTATTTACGTAGGCATGTTGTGTCTGAATGTGGTAAACTCGAGATGTGTCTTGCCAATGCTTGTGTTGATCACGAAGCGAAGGTGGAGGCCAATGTACTGTCACAGTTACAGCAAGTCTGTGAAACGGATGTACCAAATATAATGAAACACAAACGTAATCTGGCAAAACTGATATTAGATATGGACAGTGCGAGAACAAGGTTAGTAACATTAACAATTGTGTTTGTTAACAATTTGTTAGCCGCTATGCTTAATTAGATAGCATTCAGTTGTCCAAGTTTGACATAATGTTTCAATACAATTTTTGTTTTATTTATTGAACACAGTAAAATAACATATTCATAGACAACTTTATGTTTAGTAAAAGATTTATTTTATCCTTATTGTTAGCAATGTGCGCCCCCAAGTTCAATGTATAATAAGCTGGATTAAAGTTTAAATTCTTATTTTATAACTTATATTGCCTAAAAATGGTATTTTACAAAATGATTGTGTTTCTTTAGTTGACTTATTTACATCACATAACATATTAGTTGCTGATGATTTCTGCTTTTTAATTAAAATTTAGTTCACAACAAATTTTTGAATCAACACTATTTTGCTGACATTAACATACATTAATTGTTGACAGCAATCTGATGGTATTTTCAGAATTAAAGTTATCGTTAAGGGTACATTTAGGAGTATGAGGATCATACTATAAAAGGATCATTTGTGGAATAAGGGGGTATCTAGAATGAGCTGGTATAGTGTCTGTGTATTTAGTTTTTCGTTAAATTTTGAAGAAGTGCATGCGAGTGCTTGTATCCGTGATCCATGTTTAATTTTTTTTTAATATCCAAGTTAATATTTTTATTATTGCCACCTTCCATGGTGAATGTTATGTTTTTATTAATAAATTTAAAAAATAATTTATTTGTTAATTTATTTTTGTCTTAATTTTTTTTTTTAATCTGATTTCCCCATTGTAATTAATGTAAAAAACTGTATAAATTAGCATTTTGAATTTTCGAAATCTGTTGAAATTAAGAGATTTTTGTGATTGCGGTCAGCTTTCATTTTTGTAATTTCAAAGTTTAACATGTTAATACACACAAATATTATTTCTGATTTTGATGGCAAAATCGGAATTTCAAAAAGAATAAGATAGAAAAATATTTTCAGAATTCGCTTCTATCATGACAGTAAGGCAGCTGCTTGCTGTGATTACTATTGTATTAAATAAGTTTGTATTGCTTGCAGGTACCACCACACTGCTCAAAAACACAGCAACAGTTCCTCGACCCAGGGCAACAAGGTGGATTCGATAAAAGACGAATTGGAAGAAGCGGAAACCAAAGTCGAACAGTGTCGAGTAAGTTGTTGACATTCATTTTCTGAAAATTTTAAAAGTTTCTTATTAGCGAAGTTGAATTTCTTTTAGTTAGTCAGCAGGTACTGCAATCAACTGTATTTTTTGTTTTGTAATGACTGCTAGATGCGGAAGGTGTTCATGATTCATGTTAACGAGTACTGACAACAGACTAATCCAGTGATGTTTAAACAGCCAGTTCAATTTTATTTTTTATGGTTACAGTTGAAATTGAAAATGTAGGATTTCACCCTATGTGAAAAAACCCTTGCTTTTTACATTTTCGTGATTACTGATTGGTTAAATATGATAAAGTTTCTGATAGGAATCAAAATAATTTTAAATTTCAAATAACGAGACACAGCCGTAATTTTTTTTTTCAAATATCACAGTGAATTCAGATAATTTTATTACAGTCCAAAATTATAGTGAAATAATTAATATGTTATAACTGCACTGTATTTTTATTTGCAATTTCATAATACAGTAAAGTCTTTGTTAATTCAGCTTGGGTCTGCCAAAACCTGGGTTATCTGGAATACATTCAGAATCATTGCTAATCCCTTTAAAAAAAAAGATAGAGAAATAATGAAATACTCAGGAATATAAGAGCGAGTTTGCATGGGCTAGCAGAGTAAATGCCTAACCTTGAGTTGACTTCCCAACCTCTTGACTTATATATCTGGACTTTCTCTCTCTCTCTCTCTCTCTCTCTCTCTCTCTCTCTCTCTCTCTATATATATATATATATATATATATATATATATATATATATATATATATATATATCAGGTTGACTATATCTAGACCTGGGTATAGATACATACTGTTACATGGCCATTTCAAATAAAACATTTTAAATATTTATTTTTTAATATTTAATAATTTAAAATATTTCGTCGAGATTGTGCACTCACTTGTACCTTTAGTGATAATCAGTACCTTTATTCTTAAAGGCTAAAACTTCTGGGCTAAGTAAAACTGTTTAGTGTCTGTTAAAATGCCGTTCAAAAACTGGTTTTATGGTTTTAAAACATAATTTTGTTAAATAAAATGTTACAGGATGCGTTAGCTTGTGAAATGTTTCAACTTATATCTAAAGAAGCCGACCTGGCAAATACAATCCTCGAGTACGCCAAATTGCAACGTTCCTATCATCAATCCGCTCTGTCCATATTGGATGAGATGATACCAGAATTAGAAAATAGTATAGGTAAGTATATTTAGTTGTTAAATATCTAAGTCCCATCAGGTTGGGTAGAATAGAATTAATGTTTAATTGATTTTGAATCACTCTGTAGTACAAACAAAATTTTAAAATCATATGTTAAAAGAGTTTTATATTGAGGGGATAGATCATTTCACTATGATACTAAAATGGAAAAAGTACCTTAAAAACTGCAAAATATTTAAAAATATTTGTTCTTTAAAATGTCAATCTTGTATTGAAGAAAAATAAATTAAAAACATGTTGACATACTTATACTTAAAATATCCCATAAAAACATGTTGACATACTTATACTTAAAATATCCTGTAAAAATATGTTGACATACTTATATTTAAAATATCCCGTAAAAACATGTTGACATACTTATACTTAAAATATCCTGTAAAAACATGTTTTTCAGTTTTTAGGAATATTGTGAAGCTAGCTGACAAATAAAGCTTTCAAATTACTGGTTTCATATTTTTCTGTCTTTAGTAGAACCTGAGAAATCTAGCTGTTTCCATATGCATGGAATAAATTGGAATATTAACGAGTAACAGATCCGGGTATACCGACTGGTTGTTTTTTGGTGTAGTTAATGTGGTCTTTACAAAATGGCTTCGGTTTAGTTTCAAAACCTACCTCGCCTAGTAACCAAAAATAATGTTTTAGGTGTATCATTCACTCCAGAGGAATTTCTGTCTTTATCCTGTACTTTGTTTACATTTCCTTGGAATTTTACGTGTTTGAGCCCGATATACTCTATATTATTTATTGGTAAACTTTTATTCACATTTCTTGTGATTTATTAATACATATATTATTGTATGATAACAGTTGAAAGCAGTATGAAACCTGTGTTTGGTGTGCCGTTAGAAGAACATTTACGTGTCACTGGGCGTAAAGTTGCTTATCCGATAGAATTGTGCGTGTGTGCGTTGAATGAACTAGGGATGGACGAAGAAGGGCTGTTCAGGGTAGCAGGCGGTAAGTATTCGATAAGTAAATCTTAATTATGGTTCTGTTTCATGAGACCTTGGAGCTAACCACAATCATTACTGGTAATTAGGGTGTCAGAAACTCTAGGAAAAGTAAATTTCATTCAGTTCTAGAAGTACACTAAGCTTTATCAGTGCTCATATTATGATTTATTATTTGTGAATAGATACAAAAATAAAATAACCATGAAGTAGTTTGTTGTTTTCCAAATTTTGGATCCTTTCAGGACATATGTCTGGGATGTAGTCAGTCTTAAAAGTTCTAAAAAAAGTATCTTGTTCTGTGTAATCTATATTTGGATATTACTTGGTTTGTAATATGTTTCGTTAAGGTGTCAATCATATTGTATTCAAAAACTAATCAAGGTAACAAATATTTGATGTTCATACTGGAACATGTTTTTAGGAAGTTTATGAAACAATATTGATTTTTATTACTTAAAAACTTCAAGTTACTTGCATATAAAATGCACTAAACATTCGTCTATCTGACGTTCATAAAACCAGCCATTGTATTCTTACACACAATTGTGTCCACTTTTTTTTTTTAATTTTGATACAAAGATGCAATGTTAGCTGCTTTGAGTTTACTGTTTATTATGCATTGTGTTACCAAAAAAAGGTGTTTTGTACAAAAAAACCAGCGGAATTTTGATTGTATGCTTAATTATAATGAAATGTTTTAAAAAAGAGTTTGTTCCGAAACATGTTTCAACAAGCCAGTATTTCATATACGCAAAGTTATAGTGTATTTAATTAGTTAAGGTGACTGCTAGTATATAATTTTAGAAAAATAAATTGTGTGCTAAAAATTATATGATTTTCAAGATATTTTCAATTAATGTCAATCAGATTTGTTTTAATTGTGCAAGAGTTTAACACATTATTTGTATTGGTTTTAGGTGCTTCGAAGGTGCGCAGGATGAAACTGAGTTTAGATGCTAATTGTATGACACTGGAAACGGCATTGGACTATAGAGATCCGCATGTCATCGCTTCAGTACTGAAGTCGTATCTTAGGCAGTTACCCGAACCGTTGATGACATATGATCTTCATGACGAATGGATGTCCGCTGCGAGGTAGGGAGTCAGGTTAGCAATAATATTGGTGATATTTGTACAGTCTTGGCTGCATGTCCCAGTCTAACCTTGTGTTGTAGTGTACTGTACAAGGGTTGTTCGGAAAGTAAGTTCTGTCACTGTACTAGGTGCGTTGGAGTTGCACAACCGAGGAGTCTTGCTCAGTGCTGTCGTGAAGGTCATTTAGCAGTTTCTCGTTTAAATACTATTGTTCAAAATGGCCACTATTATTGAAAATCTCATTTATTGTAAAATTCAGACAGTTCTGCGAGTAAATTACTCTTAAGGCATTCATTATGAATGATTCATATGAGTCGTGATTTGTTTTGTATTTCAGTAGGGAGGCAAAAAAATCATTCGATGGAATGTGGGCTCGTCTTGCCCGTAGCAAAAACCAGTAAAAAAAAGAACCATCATATTTTATGCAAGAAAACTTTGCTCACTATTTTGGTAGCCTTTAAAAAATGAGTAAGTGTGTATGTGCACGTGTGCGTGCATGCTGTTGTGTAGTGATGCGCGATCCCGAGTTGTTTTTATAATCGAGACAATCGACCATCATACAAGAAAACAATCGAATCAACCATCTAATACCAGTCACGTTGAACAATCAAGATGTTTGATGATTGTTGACTCAATCGCTCCAATTGTTAGGCCGATGGTTCCAGACAGCTGATTGCTGATTCAGGTTTTAGAGCAATGTTTTCCTGGAAAAACGGAATAGGCTTTCGCCATTTAATATTTAATTGGAATATTTATTAAACATTTCCAGCAACATCAGTTCCAATTGTAAGTTGATGATTCATTTGATTGTTTTGTTGATGATTTAGGCCTACAGTGGTGTAAGCAGCAATACAAAACTAAACTCAGGGAGTCGGAGGACTCGGATAGAAAAGCAATCGTCAAGTGACGACTAACGAGTCTAATACAATCGAGAAGCATCAAGATGTTTTTACATTCAAAAGAACTGAATAAAACACCTCGTAATCGCGAATTACTAGCTGTGTGTGTTTCAGAAATCTACTGCTATTGGTCAAACTAAGTCAGAAAATAAAAAAACGTAGTCTTGTTGAATGGCCTTGCTACTTTGTTAAACTAATTTTGATTATAAATAAGGATTAGCAAATTATGTTTATAAATAAAATTAAGCATTAGTGTAATTTTAGAAGATTTTTTTTGTTTTTAAAACTTAAATGAAATAAGTTTTGTTTCATTATAATAATAGAAAGTGTAAACTTTCTTTACTTTCCGAACTATCCTTGTAGGTGTATCTCCAAAACTTTAGTGTGCTTGTATGTCATTTGGTAGGACAGAAGCAGTTTGCTAGAATTTGGACCTCTACTCAGGTTCAAAGCTAGTTACTACTGTTGGTTTGTCCATGTTATATTAATCTCCTTCTTCATTAGTCTAATTGGTAATTAGTAAAGGTGTGAAACCAAAAAATAGTCCAGAAATTTTGTTTTATATAGAAAGTTGCATTGGTTGTTGGGTCGTTGTTCCTCCTTATCAGTGTATAACAAAGTATTGATATATAAGCAAGTCCTTAAGCCCTTGTGGTCCTATGGTATCCAACTGTGGGGTTGTACTGCCCAGAGTAATAGAGATATCATTCAGCGATTTCAAAATAAGGTACTTCGGGGTATAGTTAATGCCCCTTGGTACATCAGGAATGAGAACATACATAAAGATCTTGAGGTTCCAACTATTGATAGTGAAGTCAGTAAATTTGCACGAGGTCATAGACGAAGATTGCAACAGCACATCAATGTCGAAGCACTCCAACTACTTAACAGCGATGTCTCAATGAGAAGATTGAAAAGAGTTAAACCATTTGAACTGTGTAGCTCTTAGGTCACATTAGTTAAGTGACTATTAATTATATACTAAGGAATTGTCAGTGGATTGACCTTAGTGGAATGTTGTATCGTAGTAGTTTAGGTTAAGGACAAATAGCTTATTAGTGTATTACTAGATTGCTATAATAAGGAATAAAAAAAAAAAATAAATAAAAAAAAAAAAAAAAAAAATTTGTTTTGAGACACATATAAAAAAAAATTGAAGTATCCAATTTCTTAAAATAGGCTTATCAGAGTTTTATTAAAATTTCTTTCATTTTTTTTATTGTTATTTTAAGGCGAAAAGCACATTGAGGCTATTATCGCCTCCCTAAATGTAAGTGTGAGAGTAAAGTATTAGAGTAGTAAGTGTAGTGTTGCAAGTGTAAGTGTGTGTTAGACAAATTTATATTTGATTCATAACAGCAATGTATTAATTTTGAAATTAAAATATTTGTAGTTAATTTGATACTGAATCGAAAAACTAAAATATAGTTTCTTTAAATTTTTTCTTGATTATAAATAATAAATTATAAATCTTTATTTAGTTCAGAATTTGCTTATTTGATTTTGACATTTACCGATATCTTTTTTTCTTTTATAGCTAGTCTTGTAGACTTGTAGACAGATACCTTTTGATGCAACTAATTGTGACATTTACGTATTGTTTTATGTATTTAATTATTTTAACCTGTTAATTTCATTGTTAAATTTTAGGTTAACTTGTATTGGAAACATTGTATATTTGTGTAGTGAAAGTTAATGCAGTAATTAATTTTAACTTCATTTTAATACGACAGAGTCGCTACCACCAACGACACCAGGCTGCAAGCACTGTGGGCAGTCGTACAGAAGTTACCACAAAGCAACTTGGACAATCTCCGCTACCTAATTAAATTCCTTGCCTTGCTCTCCAAGAACCAGGAGACCAATAAAATGACTCCTCAGAATATTGCCATAGTGATAGCGCCCAATCTGCTGTGGAGTCCAACAGATGATGGCAGTAACATTGGGTGAGTAAACGTGTGATAGAATTTCGTTAGTAAATCCATTTTGGCTGAAGTATAAATCTATTAAAAATTACTTTAGCTAAGTTTATAAAATTAACATGTGGTTTTTAGCAGTGAAATTTAAATTAATTGTCAGTCCAAGTCCGTTTTTAAAAGTTAATTATACGAACAGAACATCTTGTTCTTGCTGGGGGGAACATACTGTACTCATTCGAGAAAAAAATACTGTATTTATTTTAATTGGAATATAAACAAATATTCAGTTTACTGTAGTTCGAAACTTAATATTTTTTAAATTAAAATTTCATTAAATCAAAAAATTACAATACCAACAAATACTAAACAATATATATTATTAATAACAATAATTTTTTTCATATTATTAAAATGATAAATATTAAATATATTTATTATATGTTATTATATTTATTAGACAATGCTTTTAACAGTGTATATATTTACTATACCAAAAAGATTACTAAACCAATAAATACTAACAGGAACTTATTATTAATAACAGTGATTTTTTTTATATTATTAAAATGATAAGTATTAAATATATTTATTGTATTAATTATATTTATTAAACAAATGTTTGTAGCGATTTCAATTGTTTATCAATATAATGAACTAAAAAGTGATTTTTACAAAATCCAGATAATACTCGGTTTAAAAGTATTGGTTGCTTAGACACTTAAATCTGATACCACCTCGGTGGCAATATCTCTCATGAGTGCGAGAGAGAGTGTGACCATATTCATGGCTGGGAGGAGGAATAACATCTTTCCTATCAAAACTTGAGCCCAAATCAGTTGTTTGTTTACAGTTATTGAAAACAGTGTTATACGGTTCATTATGTCTTGTACGATCAATTCTAATTTCGTTTATACTGTAATTTTATGTATTGTACTGACTATGTGAACTGACTAAAAAATAACATTTTCAAGATTTAAATTGTGTTTCTATGTTAATTTAACAAATAAACGCATGTATTTAAAGTGGTTTGTTGTTTGTAACCCATTTAAACAGTTTTTACCTCGTTTTACCCTTTCCCGAGAGGTTATTTAGTATTTTTATAATGATACCTCCAGTAATCTATAATCTTCTATAATCCAACAGGGTCCTGGTCCAATGTGTGTTGGATTATCGAACGTCTACTGTATTGGACGGAGAAGCTATGTGTATTATGCCAAAAAAAATATGATTTACCTAAAGAGTTTTTAAAAAAAATCTAAGAGTAAATAAAAAAGTGCTTAAAAAAAGTTAGAGAAAATTAGAGACATTATTATTGGTCAACTAAAAATATTAGTCTATCATGGGGATGGACTTTTTTCTTGTCTTTCATTGTTTATTGTTTGTTACTTGTTTTATATATAATTTAAAATTGTTGAATTAAATGAAAAATCGTTTACTTTTTTTATATTAAGTAAGTATAAATATTAATCGGAGGACCAACCTATGTATGGGCATTTATGCCTCTATAGATCCTTTAAGTGTAATTATTATTGTATGTAAAGAAACTTTTGGTAAATAAGTACTTTTCAGCTAAAGTAGCCTGGCTAAAGTAGTTGTAGGCAGTGCAACAGCCAGATTTGTTAACACAGCTCTAGGCATCTAAACTTGTTACGTTCTAATTATTTGTTTGGGTTTTTAATTACGTACCTAAGAGTGAGATTTAACCCCTACTCTTGAAATGTGGTACATTACTTCCATATACACAAATGATACTTTTGATTGCAAAGTAGAAGATTCTGAAACCGGTTTTGTCTTATTATCAAACCAAATGACAAGATAAAATACAATACAGTGGTAACCCGGTTAACAGTCCCTTAAGTCATTCCAGAACTAAGACGGTTATCTAAGCTGATTGCTGTGCGAGTCAGCATTTACAAAAAAGTTATGGAAAACATTTTAATTTGTTACATATAAAAAAATAATCGAGTACTCGCTATTAATATGTCAAAGATGAAGAATGAAAAAAATTCACAGAGTAGAAGTTACACAACTAAATTCATACAAATGTAATTATCTCACATATATACACACAGGACAAATCAATATTGTATATTTTTTTAGTTCGTACTAGTTCAATAGCCAAAGTTTGTCTTTTACTTCAACTACCACAAGCACTTCTTTTAGGACTCATTTAATTAATTTTACAAAAAAAATTGAAAACAGGATTTAAACAACAATATGAAACTCGCACACAAAGTCACTTAAAGTTTTGTTAAATTTAAAAATCAAAAGTATCTAACAGGCTAACAAATTAAACACACAGTAAAAGAGTTGATGACACTAAATAAAATTAGGTACAATGATGGAAAAGGGAATAGTGAGCATTCTGAGAACAGGTAACAAAGAAATATTGTAGAAGTTATTGCCCTTCATAAACCAAACACCATTCAATTAAAGGCTTGTTTGTGTTAACTCAGCACAAAGTTGATTTCTGTAGCACAGCACAATGTTATCTCTGTATTTACACATCTGCTTAGAAATAATTTAACAAATGAAAACACTTATAATATGTTCAGCCCTTTATCCAAAACCTAAACTGTTATGCGGGTCAATTTTCACTTCGTGATTTAGACCGTTGTCTACGCCAACTGTATATGTGATCTTATTTATTGTTCCATAAAAACTGTTTTAAAGCATTAATTTGTTTTACAGTATGAATATGAACACCGCCAATCTGCACAGCATCATAGTGGACAGTCTAGTCAGTTACGCAGACTGGTTCTTTCCTGGAGGTGAGTATTTGGAATAGTTAGCTGCTTGTTCAGTGTTACCAGTTTAACAGAGCCAGTGACTCAAAATTAGTTTAACGGATTTCATGCACATTTAAAACATGAATAGTAAATTATGCATACGAGTGATCCTGCATGATCAGCAGAATTCCATGTCTTTTTACTTTGCGTTGTGTGGCATAAGTTTGTTGATAATCAGATCACTAGCTTACATAAGATGGGAATTGCGTTTGTGATAAGGAAAATTAAGTGTTCCCTCAAAATACAATGCCCAGATGAATTAAATGTCTCAGCTTTGGTCCACACTAACTCAGATAAAAGAGATTGTGCTGTACTGAAAATAATTTTTAAATATACTATTTTCACAAAGCATCATCGGTTAACTTTTAATATTTTCTTACAGATTTCAACGTCTACCTAACTTTAACCAGAGAGGGTTTGATGAACGGGCACACGAGGTCAAGCAGTGGAGACACGCAGCTGATCACTGTCAATGAAAGTGAAATGAAACGGACACAATCTAGCAGCAGTTTATCGGAAGACCACAGGTAAATTTATTGCTCATAAAAGTAAAGGGTTGTAACTACAGTGGTACTCTGGCTAATGGTTCCAGATCTAAGACTATCTGTTATCTGAACAGACTGCTGTGCAAGTCAGGGTTTACAATAGAGGCTTATGGAAAACATTGTAACCCATTGGAAACTGGATTTTACAAACATGCTATTGGCCTTCAGTACTGAATTTTTTCAGTAGTTTACACTATGATTATGTGCAATAATAAAAGCAAGTAACCTACCAATTTTATCCTACATAATGTTGTTGTAATTGTTAACACATATTTAGCCAACACTTTTAACACTATATTAACTTTTTTTTTATGTTTATGTTATATATTTACACTATGTACATTTTGTTTACTTTTTTTAAAATTTGTCCGACTATGATAAATTTCAAAACAATTTTCCAAATGCAAAGGAACACTACATTTTTTGCACTGGTAAATTGTTTCAGACCTTTTTCCTTTTGCAGTACATACTCTACACTTTCTAGATGGCCTTGCTTTGCTTGTTGGGGGGATTTTTCCTATAAAATGTCATAGAATTTTAGTTATATTTGGATTAGAAGTCCACTGCCAATCATTTACTTGTAGGTTATGTGTAGTATTGTCTGCAATTAGGCCTATTTTCACAGATCTCATCATCACTGTTATCACTATCACTACTGTCATTTTCAACAATATCTTCTTGCTCTTCATTATCACTAATCTCACAACTACTTTCATTTAAAATATCCCCAACAAACTCACTAAATGCACTCGAAGAAATAATGCCTCACGAGAAGCCATGTTTCTACAATTATCAAATTCGTACACAACTTCACAAAGAAACTGGCGGAAATTAACGAGTAACAATGGAAATAAACGAAGGAAAAATATCTCATAGATTTATATTTCTATATTCGACTTTTAGGCTAGAAACATATGGCAAAGAGATCAGGGAAGTAGAGGACGGGACATTGCTTTAGTACTTCATTGAAGTCATTCAAAGACATTGAAGTCTTTAGTACTTCAGCCATTGAGAGAGAAGGACGGGCAATATATGTTTTTCGTTACCAATGTGTTAATGTATCACAAAGAAAAAATAATTGCATACTCACTATAATATGTCAAAAATGAATGAAGAAAATAACAGAACATAAGTCACACTTTATTTTAACTAAATTCATACAAATGTAATTATGTCACATATACACACAGGACAAATCAGTACTGTATATTTTTTATAGTTCATACTGTAGCTTTTTTTAGTTCAATAGTCAAAAGTTTGTCTTTTACTTCCACTACCACAAGCACTTCTTTTAGCACCCATTTAATTAATATTCAAAAAAAGTTGAAAACAGGATTTAAAGAACAGTTTGAAACTCACACACAAAGATACTTAACATTTTGTTAAGTTTCAAAATCAAAAGTATGTAATACGGTAATATTGTAACTGTTTAAATTTTTTAACGAGCTAACAAATTAAACGCACAGTAAAAGAGTTGATAAGTAAAATTAGGTACGATGATGGAAAAGGGAATAGGAGTGGGCATTCTGAGAACTGAGAACTAAGAAATATTGTGTGTTATTGCCTTACAAAAACCAAACACCTATCAATCAAAGGCTTGTTTGTATTAACTCAGCACAATGTTTATTTCTGTAGCACAGTACAATGTTATCTCTATATTTACACAACTGCTTAGAAATAATTTAACAAAATAAAAACACTCATAATATGTTCAGTCCTTTATTCGAAACCTAAACTGTTATGGGGGTCATTTTTCATTCCGTGAATTAGACAACTATGGTCCAGGTCGACTGTAAGCCGGGGTATCACTGTAATCCTTTTTAGGAGAGTTATTTTAAAAGTAAAGAAAGTGTTTTTCTATAAAAAAAAGTTTTAAGATCATGAGACTAAACTTACAATACATTTGAAACCTTAACTTTCTCTGTAGTTGCCGTACGAACCTGAACATTTGCTGTATTGTTTCACCGTCTTTTCTAAGCGTTTTGTATACTCCTTTACCCCCAAGTTAAACCAGTCGCTAACACCCTTTTTCAGTTCTTAATCTCTTCCAAAGTGGTTTCCACCTAAAAAAAATCTTACAGTCCGGGGGGAATATGTTCTATAAAGTGGATGTTAAACAACGTCCTACTTAAATTACTGAAGCAAGTTCTTCATCATCACAGCAGTATATGGATGTGCATTAGATGCTATCCACCATTAAACATGAAGGTCAGTGACATGGGAGGTGGTGGGAGAACTTCATGATTTTTTTAGACGAAAATGTTCTTTAATTCTAGAATGACTTGTATACCAAACTGTTGAACAAGAACAATTTGAAAATCGCACACAAAGACACTTCACGTTTTGTTAAATTTCAAAATCAAAAGTATGTAACACAATAATATTCTAATTAGCACGTTTTCATATTTTAGTCAAGCCAGTTTTCCTGTTCTGTGCTTTATCTTCAGGCTTGAATTACAAGATATTGGGTGTATCTTTTGTTGGATACGTGGTCACTGGAATAGGTCGAAGCATTAGAATGGATATTGCAACAAAGGAAGCTAGTCTGCGACTGCCAAGCATATGAAAAGTGATTTTTAAAATTTTGCAAGTGAAACAAAACGTGTAATTTTATTACAGTGGGAAAGGTAATAAATTCAGGGTAATTAAAATACTGTTTGTCCTGAGAAGTTACCAATGCATGCATGTGTCATAGAGAAGTAGTTTCTCGTCTTCACATTGTTTATTCCTTGTTAACACATGGGTTTCTAATGGGATGCAGAGACCAACTCATTGTGAGTTCTGTAGATCATCACCTCATGACTGAACATGTACTAGAAGACTGCATTTTTGACATTTTTACATTGCTGAGTACTGCTTACTGACTTTTTTACATTGCCTGAATAATTTGATCAAATTTTAAGGGCCTCATTTGGTGTAGAGCCATTTTACATTTAAAACAAGCCATTTACTAAGGTGTTATTTTTTGTGATGTTACTGAAGAAACTTTTATTCTTCTTAACTAGTTTTAATTAAATGCACTATGTTTTGTTATTGTTTATTCATTTATGTTGCAGTATATATTTGTTTACATTTTTAAACAATGTTTTTTTTATTAGCTATGTAGCTTTTTCCAGATTTTTGGGTTACCTACTACAGTTTTTAGTTGTTCTAGTTAACTCCAAGCAGTGATAACCTTGTAAGGTTTTTCACCTACAAAAATGTATTTCATAAAAAAAATAAATCGATCGCTTATGTTCCAGTCCGCCTCAGGGTAGTCCAAAACCGATCGCACGAAACCGTAAGAGTAAACCCGCACCTGTGCCTCCTGTTAGCCGAGAGTTAATATCCGATAAATATCCTGCAAAGGACATGCAAACACCGTCAGTGACAGGAGATGTAGCTGAGTCCACACCACCAGTTGGCACTCCTGCGTTGATTGGATTCGAGAGGCTTTTGGAGACTGATGATGATAAGGATGCACGGCGCGAGGGAGAAGGAAATACCAGTATGGCAGCAGAAGCGGACATATCATCTAAATTTATAGAGTATGTACAAGTTATGGTTTATAGAACATTAGTATCCAAAATAATTGTTGCGTGGTAATTATGGATAATTGATAATTTGTATAACTGATTTTAAATCTAGAGTACTAGAACAAAGTATAGTGTATAACTTGCTTGTTATCTTAATACATTGGGGAAGGGATGATCAGACCTCACACTATATTCTTAATCACGTAGCCACCACTGTGCAGTGCTACTTTAACAGGTAACTGTAATGTGAAAAATTTTACTGGACCAACTTTTAATAAGTTAAAACAATAATAACTTAATAGTTGGAATTTTGTGCTTTTTTTTCACGATTGTCAAAATTGTGATCACACTAGCTGCTCAGTCAGTATTGTAGCGAATAACCAGCAAGTACTGTCATCCTCATTAAATCAAACACTGCCTTCTTGAAACTATGTAGTGAATGAAGAGAAAAGATCTTACACATACGTTGTTCGGACTTTATTCAAGGTATCTTGGTACCAAATTTCAAAACATTTGGTCATTGCGTTTGGCCAAGACTACATAACAAACGAAAACACAAACAAAATGTTGTACAGTGGAGTTGAAACAGAGAAATATGTACATTCATTTAAACAATCAGGCCGACCGACCAAGAGCAGTGCTACCAGTCTATAATGCAGTACTATAATTTCTTTATTTTAATCTTACTGATACTTGGGTAAATAACCATTCAAATTACCTATATTCAGATAATTGATGCTTTATTTTATTTCTATTTTTTTCCTATTGTTCCTGTGTAAGTGTAATAAAGACGAGATATCAGTGTTAACGGTAAGAGTAAAGCACCGGAAGTAACTACATCTCACACCCACAATTTTGAGGTGTATAGTTCAGAGACGCAGCAGATTGACTATTGATTTAGATACGACCACCAAGCCCTATAAACCTTCATGTAATATAAATAATTAAAGTCGACTTCGTAATTTTTAGAACTATTTGACCAAAATAATTTTTTTTTTTTTAAATTTAAAAATAGTTCAAGGTATGGACACACCACACCTACTTGCCACAAATCAAATGTCGTTGAAATAGTAAATTTGCTTAGTCTTAAAAAAAAAACACATCTAAGTAAAAACATTGTTTCTGGATTATGGACATGAAAACGAATATAACCATTTTCAGATCAGTATTTTTATGATCACTGTATAATAGTGCTCTTTGTAGTAAGAAAGATAATTTATCTTTTCAGAACGGAAATTCTTACACAATCACCAGAAGTGACTAGTCCTAAACCATCGCCCAATCCAAAGCCAGAACCTAGCTCACGCATGGCGGACGTAGTGTACAGCACGCTAGAAAGGAAAAGACCACCGAGACCTACACCGGCACCGAGGACGTTTGTCGAGGCACAGAGTGACGATGTAGTTCTAAGGAAACCCGTAGTGCCTGAGCGACCTGCGATGTTGCAGCGACCTTTGAGTTCGTCCTTTAGATTTTCAAGGAATATGGAGACAGCAGCCAGCGAGACCAGTGACAAGTCAGGATCGGATGTAAGTGTTCATCCGAGAGAAAAATGAAGATTATTAATAATACAGTGGTACTTGGTTAACAGTCTTAATTCGTTCCAGAACTAAGACTGTTATCCGAGCAGACTATTGTGCGAGTCAGCATGTACAAATGACTTATGGAAACATTTTGTTATATAAAAAAAAATAATTGAAGTCTCACCATTAATATGTCAAAAATGAAGAAAATTCGTAGAACAGAAGTCAAACTTTTCTTTTAACTACATTCATACAAATTTAATTATGTCATGTATGTATGTATGTATGTATGTATGTATATATATATATATATATATATATATATATATATATATATATATATATATATATATATATATATATACACACACACACACACACACAGGGTAAATCAGTACTGTATATTTTTTTTAGTTCATACTGTAGCATCTTTAGTTCAATAGTCAAAGTTTGTCTTTTACTTCCAATACTACAAACACTTCTTTTAGGAGCCATTTAATTAATATTAACAAAATAAAATTGAAAACAGAATTTAAATAACAATTTGAGACTCGCAAACACTAAATGTTTTAATTCAACTGTTAACATTTTTTAACGAGCAAACAAATACACAGTAAAAGAGTTGATGATGTACTAAGTAAAATTAGGTACAGTGACAGAAAAGGGAATTAGAGTGGGTATTCAGAAAACAGCGAAGAAATATCGTGTAAGTTATTGCCCTACAAAAACCAAACCCCCAGCAATCAAAGGCTTGTTTGTGTTAACACAATGTTTATTTCTGTAACATAGCAAAATGTTACCTCTATATTTATATGTCTGCTTAAAAACAATTTATATGTTCAATATATATATATATATATATATATATATATAATTGTTTTTATAGATACATATATAAGGAGTTACAAATATATAGAGGAAGTGCCTCTCTGTGCTCAGGAGCCACAGCCTAATAACAAAACTTAATAAAAAGAAAAACAAAAAAAAACTTGTATTTTTATATATAGAACATTATAATATGTTCAGCCCTTTATCTGAAATCTAAACTGTTGTGCAGGTCATTTTCATTCCATGACTTAGACAATGATGTGACCATTGTCTATAAAACAATTTTTTTTAAATTTCAAGTAAAAATAGTATTAAAAACAAATTGTATAAAAACGGCCGTATAGGTCATAGTGGGTAGTGTCATGGTACAATGCTTGTGAAAATAATCTTTGTGGCATTCGATACAACTTTTCGAGCAGGGCATGGCAGTCAAAGGGTTAACTATTATTATGTAGTTGTATATGTATAGATTTTTGGCATCTATTTTTTTATACGAAAAAATATAAACTTATAACTTTTGGTATTTGTGTTTTCACAGGGTGACAGGGGTCCTGTATCTTTGGAGAGGACCCACATGTACTCTGTGGACAAACAGCAAGTGTCCATCATTCAAGTGGGCACTGAGAAGCCAGCACAAGGTATGCATAATAAAAGACTAGTTCAATGGAAGTATGTTAAAATATAATTGTAACAAAGGGACTATAAAGTTTTGGAAGCGTTTGAAATCTGAATTTATAAGTAGGATAAGTGGTTACACTGAAAAAGACATGAATAGGTTTCGAGGAACCATGAAGTAGTAATCAAAATAATCAAAACTAGAAAACTGTCTTTTTTTGGTTATATCTGGAGAAGTACTGTTCTCTAACTTATAATGCAAGATAAAATTGCTGGTAAACAGAGTATCGTAAGACAAAGAATATACTGGCTTAGGTTGGATGG
Organism: Callitettix versicolor; assembly: GCA_022606455.1. Classification (NCBI taxonomy): domain Eukaryota; kingdom Metazoa; phylum Arthropoda; class Insecta; order Hemiptera; family Cercopidae; genus Callitettix; species Callitettix versicolor. The sequence continues at coordinate 1,148,465 of CM040186.1, forward strand.
CCACCGCTGAGCTGAGCAGAATAAAGTTGAACGGCAACCAAAAGCAGAGTTGTCAGTTTAAACAGTGTTTGTTTCATTAAATATTTAGGCGTACCGTAACGGATTCTTGGAAACAACTATGTTTAAAAACAGTTACCTAGATAACGAGAAATAATGAGTTTGGAGGCGTGCTCAACATGGTGGAAGAAGCGGAATCAGCTTGAAAACTGAAGCCAGATTGAGTCGAAGTTGCACAGAGAGAAGCTTACTGATGCAGCTTCATTCCACTCAGCTCCGTTATGCTTTCAGTAGTACTTACATTAAAACAGTAGATGAAGTTTTGAATGTGAATTCTGCTAAGGTCAGCGTCACTCCACTCTGCATTTGGTGGCTGCACGAGCTTAAAAACCTACATCACTGGTTCAACATAACAGCATCTCTATGGCAGCAGTAAATATAATCATGATTGATAATTAACCCTTTGCTGGCTCAAGTGCTCTAAATGTAAATGTCCCCTGCTGCCTAAATGGTCTAAAATGCTCCTATTGCAACCTTAGGAAATCAATTGCGTAGTAACAAGGAAAGAGAAGATATCTCTTTTCTGACACAATATAATTGCTTAGCATGCATGCCTGCACGTGTATAAATATGAATCACACTTGGTGAATCAGCTGATAGCAACATTTTCGTTTCATAAGCGTACAAGCAGGAAGAGAAGGTTAGCCACAGGTACAGCATCCCCTATAATGCTTCACACCCTAGAAAAAATATTAAGCCATGCAAAAGTGTGTGCTATGTGTACAGAAAAAAAAGATAGAAGCCCCATTTGGAGGGGATAAACAGACAACATACAAGTATAAACAATGTGACCTTGTATTGTGCTGTTTGGGGTGTTTTTTAGAATACTGTCAACAGTGAAATGTGGAGGTTCAAAATTAGGTGAGTACCACTTGCATAAATCTATTATGAATCAAATAAAAAAAGGATTATAGGTCTATCTCTTATAGTTTAATTATTATGATTTTTTTCCGAAGGGAGAGCATATTTTCTGCTATAGCTACATGTAACTTCAAAAAACGCAGCCATCTTGTCCTAGCGGCGGAACTTTAAATAGGAGCGGCAATGAGTTAAACAGTGGAAGAGAAGACGAGCAGCTGATGTGATAGAGCTAAATCTATCAAAATAATAACATTGCATTTGAATTGAATTGAATGCATAAGAGAAAATTTCAATACAAGAAAATCATCTTTGTACACAAATTTATTTTGGTTTGTTTCCAGCAAAATCTGTCCATTTGTTTCTGATGACTAAAATTTTATTGAGAATCAGGAAAATAATTCTGTCTGCTCCTCATGAAGGAAAAAAGAAGATGGATACAATGTTATAACAACCATCCACTTAAACTTGTTTTATAATATATTAACTCTATTTATAGTATGACATATGTTGTTTAAGTATAAACTTAAATAATGTTATTCGTTGTTATAGAGAAGAAAGATAATCAAGAAAAACCTGAACGACCACCAAAACCTGAAGCACTCACGCTTCCGGCTAACCCTCCTGGCCATCAGCGTACTGCTTCCGAAGGCTCCATTATAGACCAAGGTAAGTTAGAGTAGTATTTATCTAGGTTAATGTGTAAATATTATTAACAAACAGTTTGCAGTATGGAACATTAGCTTGGATGTATGTTTCACATCGTGGACGGGTATTTTTCCAGTTGCGGGTTTTAAGATAATAGAACTCGTATTTCTGAAATAAAGGAGCTGAACCTATGTTGGATACATGTATATGTGTTCAAATTTAGCAGTAAGTATGCAAATATAATAGATTTTTTGTTGCTTATCCTACTTTATTGCCAGTTAGACTAATTACTGGGTAAGAAGTTGGCATTATCGGCAGTAACTGCATGTCTCGAACCTTTGACATTGAGGTGCGTAGTTCAGTGCTGCTGTCTGAGCCAACTCGATCATCAGGCTGTCAGATACCATTGTATGCTATTGTAGTTTCTGGGAGAAATAGAAGTCCGGTTGTTTTATCACATTGAGCCAGGACTGGCAAGGCACTTTTCCAGTTCGGAATGGTAAAAGAAATTCTTGTTTGGTTGGATTCCTCCTATTTCCTGTGGTTGTTTAGTTGTTCCGGGTGTGGTAGGCTTAATTTACTTATTTTGTAGTGGCTGGTCCTCTTCACTGTTCTACTGAACAATGATTTTCGGGTTTTAGCCGCCTCGGTGACCTAGTTGATAGCGTACTGGGCTTTCACCCCGAGGACCCGGGTTCGATTCCCGGCGAGGGCTTGGCATTTTCATACGCTATAAATTATCCCATTGTGCATTATCCCAAGTGTGCACAATAGTCGGACGTTAAACACAAAAAAAAAAAGATTTTCCGGATTGTATTTATACTCAAAATTATGGCGGGAACTATAATTTCTCAGAATTCTATTGTTAGAACTAGAATGTTGTTAGAACTCCAATAGCATACAATGGTATCTGACAGCCTGATGATCGAGTTGATTCAGGCAGCATCACTGAACTACGCACCTCAAGGTCAAAGGTTCGAGACGTGCAGTTACTGCTGATAATGCCAACTTCTTATCCAGTAATTAGTCTAACTGGCAATAAAGTAGGATAAGCAACAAAAAAATATATTATATTTGCATACTTACTGCTAAATTTGAACACATATACATGCATCCAAGATAGGTTCAGCTCCTTTATTTCAGAAATAGGAGGTTCTATTTCTGAACAATCAGAATGAAACTGTTGCATACGATATATGCAAGGTGATGCCTGGGCAGAAATCTATTCATCTAGTATAGTATAGACCTGCAAACCAATGGGAAATGAGTATTGGTTGACAGGAGTAAACTAGGTTTTGCAGTCATAGGCTGTTTCAGAACTGGGAGAGAAGTTTAGGGATTTTTAGAGTGGTCGGTCAGGTTTTAGTAAGCAGTGTGTTTGTGACTCAGTCCGTGTATTGTTTAGGCAATTACATTGTGAGTTGGAAACATGCTCTATATCCACAGTATAAGTTGTCCACTATATAGTACTAATTAAGTACACATACAGTGAATAAGTCATGGGATTTCATATACCACGGTAAATCTTGGAATAAGCGGTGACTTTTGTTGTTAACCTTGAAAATGTATAAAAAAAAATTAAAGAAATAATGAAAATTTATAAGAAGTTTAGGTTAGACTTTCTGTTTTCTCAACCTTTTAGCAAGTAAGTCATACTGGCACCTGTACATAGTGTCTGTGCATTAATTAAACAGTGAATATCTTCCTTGTGCAATAAAACAGGCATACATATATACAAAGATTGCTTCCATCGGGCATAGCAATTACACTGTACCTCTAACTTTCTCTACTCTCTTATCTATTCAAAACACACAAACACTCACTCTACAATACTCTACTTAGCTTGGCTAACTAATTATGAAGTGACCTGTGTTGGTGGCGTGAATAACACTGGCCTAATGGTGTATCAAACAGAGCCATAGATTACAAATATCACAGTGCAATAGTAACTGTAAAATTCTTTCTTTACAACAATTGATCATTTAATATCATTTATTGAAGTATTTAATCAAGTTTTATTATTTTATTTATTTATTTTTTTAATGAAATTCAAAAATGATGAAATATTTGAATTTTCACCTAAAAACACTTAGAAATTACTATTTATTTCATTGACTTTTCTGTTGTTACAGGAGGAGTAATACCGAGCTCGCCACGCACCTTAACACGTCCACCTCGCCCTACACCACCGCCTCCGCCACCAGCCAAAACAAGAGAGAGTACCGATCTTTGACCCTCTCTTGCTACGCTACTTCCTTCCTCAAAGTGTCTTGGTTGCAGTTGTCATAGGTTGTTTCTGTTGTTTGAATTGCAATAAGGTGAGAATGCGGATGTTTTGAAAATCGACAAAATGGCTGCCGGAAGGGGAAAATCTAATCACAAAACATTTCATTATTCTATCTTGGGACTCGGGCTTCCATAAATTACAATCATCTACTTTATCATCTCAACAAAGAGTTATTGATGAAAATTTGGAATTGTCACACTATTTTGTGAACGTTTAAGTTTATCAGTTATTTTGCAACTTTGGTATCATAAACAGGGTATTTCAGAAGGAAATTATATTAGGTTGGAAAATACGAAAAATCATTGTATTAAAAAAATCATTTTTTAGTAGGAAATTGAGCACCAATCTGTATGTTATTAAAACATGTTGATTTTAATTTTGTAGATAAATTTACTGGGATAAAATTGGTGCATTTATCAGTTGGTGAAAAATCAAAATTGGAATTTCGAGTTTATAATTTTTAAAATTACTTGCTAATGTTAGAATCAGTTTTCAAAATACTTAACTTCTGAAAGATCCCAGAATCATATTTTACTAATGAAATACATATCAATGGATATCCTTCGATAAGATTATACGGTGAAGTAAGGTTGTTGATTACAATTTAATAAGGTTTTTCATTGGTCAAAGCATTTTTAACAATTAATTTCTGTCGGCAACTAATTTTGTTGTTTTCAAAGCTTTACCAATTGATTTTTGAGTGTTTTTACTTTAATTGTAAGGTTATGTTTTCAATTAGGATCGCAAGTATTCAATTATGTGATTTATAAAAATGTGCTGTGTTTGTGTTGTTTTACGATGCAGGGTGCTACGATATTGTAGATTTTTTTTAATCGAATGACAAATTTAATTAAGATTTTGTTGTTGGAAATTTTATACAAATTTAAATAAATCTTTAACGCGTAGTTAGTTCTATATAAGTAGAATCCAAATGAACATGTTGTTTGCTAATGTCGGGTCATGTTAGTTCATTATGATCAACAGGCTGCAATAAGTGTATTGACAGTTTTAATTGTGCGATCTGAAACGATGTAAATGGCAAATTTATGGAGAATATACAATTGGTTGTTTGTTGATCGATCTTTCACGTAATTAGTAATAGTAAGGTCTCCGAATGTACAATGTCAAATGAGTACGTAAAATACAAACAACATGTTCGTTCGCTGTATAGTATTATGATTAACAGGAAATCCTAATTATTACCTTAATGTATTTTAACGCAAATAAATAAAACGATTCTTGGATTTAGTTACAAAAATTTTAAGAATTCATTAACCCTGTCTGATAGGTAAAATTCAAAACATAACCTCACTATGTTTTTTTATAGTGTAAATGAAGAACTAGTCGTAAGTCAAGACAAAAAGCACAATTTCTCTCTTTGTAATCTAGGAATTGTATTATTAAAGTGTAGGGTCGAACTCGCTGGATCGATAAGTTAAAAAAATGTGTTTTACAAATAATAGTCTGAATAATGTAAATTGACTATATCACAATGAAAACATTATACTTTCAGAAATTTTGCATGTTTAAACTTTTCTTATGCACTTAATTAAAAATCATTCTAGTCTTTAACTATAAATAAGTTGACAGTGTTTGTGGAGAGGGTGTTTATATCTGTTGTCCATCTTCATTTGTCTGACGGAAATAAGTAACACCAAATAAATTAGCATTTTAAGCATTTAATAAGTCTGTAGAATTAAGTCTAGTATTTTTTTTATTTTTATAATTATTTTTTACCTTTTTCGTGACTTATTTTTGCAGAAAACACATTTTAAAATACAGGCTTTAGTTTAGAAATGATAATCTTACCAGCAGACTATCGGTCCTGCGAGATTGACATACCAAATATTGTTATATATGACAAGTTTTATTATATAAAATATATATTTAGATAACCATTGTTATTATGAAATAGGTTTTATTCGTATTATTTTAATGTTAGCAGTTGCTATTTATTTAATGTTACGCGCAACATCAAGGTCGCTTATGGCTTAACTTTAATATATATGCTTAATTAAGTAAAGTACAGATATTGCATTTTTGTTTTTTCAAGTTCAGTTTCTGTGAGAAGGGAAGTCAGTTTGAGTGTTTATTAATTTATAAAGTGAATTGTTTTTTTTTTACTTTTTTGCTGCAACTGTTCCTAACAGCTAGTTTGAATTGGAGGTCCAATACGTAACGGTATTAGAATATACAACACAAATTGTAATATCAATTTGCTATTGTTGTTTCTTGTTTTAACTCAAAACGCTGTTTTAATTGAGTATTTGTTTTTGTGTAATTCTTCAAGTACAGTAGAGTCTCGCAAACTTGGCGTAATGTGGATAAGAATGACACCAAGTTATTGATAATTAGGACTTGAAATAAGAAATACGTACTTTTTTTTTAAGATAACGAGTTAACGAATATGATTTAAATTAAACGTAAATAAATGTTATAATCATTACAGATTTCACGAATTATGGGCTATAACAATCCAGTCATAGATCTGTAGTCATTTCTGTGCTGAAGTGTAGTCTGATAAAATAGACATACAGCTTGAGTACAAATATACAATTCAGCAGAATGACAAATGTTGACAATTGAGTCTTGTCTCAGCAGTAGGCCTACATTATAATTTGTATGACGCTATCAATCAGCTGTCTGATAATTCCTTAACTGTCAGCTAACACCTTCCATTCCGTTCTGAATTAGTCGTCTCAGTGGCATAGTTGATAACATACTGGGCTTTCACCCCGAGGACCTGGGTTCGATTCCGAGCCAGTGTTTGGCATTTTCATACGCTATAAATTATCCCATCGTGTGCACAATAATCGGACGTTAAACAAAAAAAAAAAAAATCCATTCTGAATTTTCTTCTAATGCTAGAGACATGGGCAATTCAAAACATTCAACTGCTTTTGATATATGGCACGCTAAACCATTCAGTACGACCACTGCACTTACACTCGTATGCTGTACAACAAATCGATGCTCCATAAAACGAAACTGTATTACTATGGGATTGGGAAACAGTGGTATGTATTGTATTTATTGCAGATTTTTAATTTTGTTTATAAACATTTTACAATAGGTAGGTAATTTTAAATGATATGGCATAAACAGGAAAAGTGCAGAAAAATTAAAATAATTCAGAAGAAAATTTATTATAATTATATTGAAACTATAGGAACTGAATATTTTTTTTTAAATATTTGAAACTATTAGTACCATTCTATAACAATGTCCTACTAAAAGAAAATATTTACAATAAAATTAATCATTGTACTTGTATAGGTGTCACACGGCACAAGGGACATGTGTTGCTAATGTATTATATTGTTTTTTTATTTGATTTTGATACTTTAAACTTAACTCGTTGGACATTAAATGCTTTGTCCAAAGCGGAGCTTCCAAAGTTGTTTTGAAGAAAAGATGTTTCCAGCCCATGTGCAGTGTCTGCCTACTGTATACTGTATGCTGTATATTATCTAGTGCCAAGCCTTCAGTTGTAAAACGGCAATACTTTACAACATTACTGCTTTGATACAATCATGAAAACAGTGCTCATGTATCGAAACAGTGTTTCGGCCGACACGCACAGTGCCCATCACTAGTCTGCAAGTTCTGGCTATCTTACCAATCGTACATTATTAATGATTTTGTTTGTAAAAAAAACAACAACCTGTAGAGGTTGCCTTCTGGGTTATCGAGTACAGAGTTTGCAAGACTACCGTATTACTAGCCAAACAAAATTTATAAAGCAATAATCTTTGTGCTTGACTTTTAAAGGAACTGCCATTTTAGGCGACTATTTTTTCTTAGTTATTCTGTTGATAAACCATAAAGTCGAAGCAGTAACATTCTTTCTTGGATTTACACATTTATTTGAACCCATGATTCTTAGTTGTCACATCTTAATTCTCTGATTATTTTTATCAAATTCTACTTGAATTTGAAACACACATCAAATACACGTTATTCCTAAAGGACCTGCCTTAATAAACTTGACTGCCTCATTATGAACGGCACATATTCATGCTGCGTTAACCAGATAATAAGCATTTCAGAAAACTAATTTTAAACGTATCATTAGCAATAACTGTCACAGAAAAACCGAAAATATTTACTAAAAAGGAATACAAAATACTCTGCGTTGAAAGTGGCCTTAGAGGTTTCTGTGTTATGGTTATTTTATCTGTGATGGCCAGTTTTTATTTTTGTATCTAATCTTGATAAAGTGATTACATAATATTAATGAATTTATAAATATATTCATGTTTAGTTAAGTTCTTATTGAAATGTTTTAATGTAATTAATATCTTTAACGGATCTTGTAAAAATAAACATTTTTCAATTAGTTATTGGTTTTATTATCAAATAATGAACTTCCTACTGTTTGGTAATTTTTTCCTTTCTCCTTCCATTTTCTCTAGTTTTTCTCTTTTCTCCAATTCCGTGCAACATTTTTTCATGTATTTTATGTACTTCCTTAAAGTTTATGATAATGCAAACACTAGGCAGTCCTACTTGAAAGGTAGGAAAGAATATTTTTCAGAGAGGAACAAAAAAGTCATTTGTATGTCGGTGGCTCTTAAATTGTTTTTGTTGCCGTCACTTGTTGCTCTTGAAAGCTGTTACATTGATACCATTGATATTTTGAAATATACTTCAACGTAGATTTATTAAACAAAATTAACTTAAAAACAGAACTGTTTAATTGGTTTCAAAGTGACTTGTTGTTTTTAGTTTCAAGTAGACAAATCAGTTTTATTCCGTCGTACAACTAGCAATTTAAAAAAAAAATTCAGTCCCCACAAAAATTGTTTACCAAAATATTCAGAATAACGTTTATTTAAAAAACAAAATTAAAATTCTCGGATAATGATGGTCATTCTGTTCTCCACCAAGTGTAATTACGGTACTTAGTAAAATCCATTCAACACTCAAAATTTTAAAGCGGTGTTTTTAAAATTTAGTGATCTTATCTTAACAGTATAAAAAAAATTAATTTCATTATTCCAGTTAGCATTAATTACTGGGGAAGGTAGAACATACGGCTAAGGTAAAGGGCATAATGCATAAACTCTTTATAGTTATAAAAAACTTATCGGGTATTTACATAGAAATAATTAATTACATGACATAACTGTCTTGCTGATGTGATAGAAGCAAATTTCCAACAATTTTTTATAATACATTATTTTGAAAATTTAATTTCACCAATGTAATCTCTCTCTCTCTCTCTCTCTCTCTCTCTCTCTCTCTCTCTCTATATATATATATATATATATATATATATATATATATATATATATATATATATATATATATATATATATATATAAACACTTTAAACTTTCAAATTACATTTTAAAAAATCAATCCTGACTGCCATTAGGTTCAATTTCTATGAAATGCTAATTCATACAGGTTGTAATGTTAACCTGCTACATAGTGAAGTAAGTTTTTCAAAAAATTGGGAATTTTTTAAAATTGAAAGTGACCATTTTGAAACTAACCGGATTTTGCTGGGTAAAAAATTGAAACAAATTGGACCAAAATTTTGAATTTGAAAGTTATAAAAGATGATAAAGACAATCGTACTATATTTAGCCAAATATTGTGAAGTAGTTACAATATAATTTTGTAGATGGCGAAATTTGTTCTATCAGCTGCACATTAAATTTGTTGATGTTGCCATAGAAACGCCAGTTCCAAACATTCAAGAAATTAACCTAAAACATTATTTTGAATTAATGTTTCTTTTATTGTAAAAGTAGGAGATTTGTAATCAATTCTACTTAAAGTGCCAGATGTTGAATAATTTATTTATATAGTTTTGTTTTCAGTTCTGTACATGTTAATAATTTGTTGATACATAATTGTGTTACAAAATTTTATTTAATATAGTTATATCTAAGTTACTGTAATAATTTGACTATCGTTTTATATATTAGAAAATGGAAACTGACTGTAAATTGTACGAAAAACTGTGCAAAACTTACAAAATTCCTTTAGATGATAGAGTATCTACAGCAATTTCTGGTTCAAGGTAAGAATGATATCTAGGCTTTTTTGTGTTTTTAAATATAACATAAGGTTGCATAATATAATAATTAGAATCTTATGTTGTATTTAAAAATAAATAAAAAAGTTATATCAGATGCTATAATAATCTTTGGTGTACACCCTGGAAGTACAAGACATCGATAAACGTCCTTTACTTATGGAATAGCTCCAAAAATAAGACCTGAATTGGCAACCTTAACCTCTAAGTTCAATTGGTACATTGATTTTTTAAAATTTTATACAGCTATCTGTGGACTACAATTACACAACTTTCTTCCTTGTTAACCCCTGTTTCCTCCTAAGCCAGTACTCCATTCTCTGGCTCATTCTATGATGTTCCGCCTCCGAGCGTCATTGATTGTTATGTTAATAAAATTAATTTTAATGTTTTTAAAATTATACATATTCATTAAAAATAAAATCATTAATTTTTTTTTCATTTCTAATCTAGTAAGTCAGTTCTCGTAAATAATAACATTCTAAAAACATTGGCTTGCTACTAAAAACATAATTAAAAAAAAAAATATTATGATTAAGTAATTAATATTGTTTTATAATATTAAAACCTGACTTTTGCAACAGTCCACTCCTAACTGTGTAAAGTCAGCATTAATATTATTTCTTTGATTAAATAATGATTTTAATTTTTTGAAAATTGGCTCTAATAATTTTACTGAACTATAGTGTAATCTTTGAGTCTATAATTCATAGACTCAAGGGTGTAATGCAAAAACCAAAAAGTTTTTAGGCGTATACAAAAACTATAGTTGTATATGAATAAAAAGGGATGAGTTTGTACCCCTAAAAAATCTTGTTCATGAGCTACTAACAAAGAAAGGAATAAGTCTTTTATTTTTAAGAATCAAGTTTTTTTAAGATTTTGCCAAAATATTAGTAATGACATGAAAGTTCATATCAAACCAATATACCGAATTTTAATAGATGACAGGGTTCGCTGTTAGATGTGGTTAAGGCACTGATCAGTATGCTATGTGTTTGAACTGCTTCTAGTTGTAGTTACTGCCGTTGCTTTATCTTTAACATTAACTCTGAGTTTTTGTCCTCCTTAGTTTAACTAGCATAAAGTATTTATGTTAAGCAAATAAATAAATAGATGACATTTATAGTTTGTGAATAAATTGACAAAAAAAAATCATATAATCACCATCATAGCACTTTATTTATCAATAATTTTTTATAATTTATTTATCAATAATTTTTATCATTAATCACAGCAATTTATTATCAAATAATTTTAAGACTAGACTAATTTTCCTGTTTTGTAGTTAATAGCGTCTGTACTGGATTTTTTGGAACAGTAGTAACATATTTGATAGTTTGCTTTAGTGTTAAAGCCTCTTCAATAATTTAATTTTATGGAAGTTTTTGCACTGTATAAGTATAATTTATTTTGGTATAATTTATAGGAATTCAGTCATTGTATTGACATATTTCTTATAATAATATATACACTACAATAACTTGATTCCAAAGCTATAATAATTTTTAATCTAAAATTATGTTTTTTAAAGTACACTCCTCCCACTTGTCTGTCTGTCTGTCTCTCTCTCTTTCTCTCCCCCTCTCTCTCTATCAAAAATGTTAGGCTACTTGTGAATAATCAATAAAATTTTATTCTTGTAGTTCAACTGGAGAATTATCTCTTACTGGAACGTCTTTAACAAGTCAGACGTGCGAAGTAATCGGCAAGTTGTTGCAGCAGTCGAAAGTTATATTGAAACTTGACTTCAGCGATTGTTTACTGCCACATCAAGGTTTAAGTGCCATTTTGAATGCAGTTCCAACTTCAAAAGTTCATAGTCTTCAATTGAAAGGCAATAATATCAACGCATCTACTACGACAGTTTTGTCAAGAATGATTTCTCGAAGTAATCAGATTAAAATGTGAGTAATCTGTTTGGAGTTTTAAAAATATGTAACCGTTTAATTTTTTTTCTTTATAACCGTAATGTTTTACTTGGACATGATGTCTATTTGTATAAAACGTAAGTTGGAGATAGCTAAATTGATTGGTTGTTTTGGCCTTGGTGCCCTAAATAAAAAATACGTTATCACTTCAACTTTGTTGTACCATTTAAGTTTGTTAGTCTTGAAAAATTAATAACAGAGATGATATTTCCAAATTAAAATTATGAACAGCCTGGCATTGTGTAAGTAAACATTTCAATACAAAGAAGCAAAATTGAACAATAATTGTTTTTTTAAATAGTTCAGACAGTTCGTACTCTGTTAAATCCATTGTTCTAGTTAAAAATGGCGGCCATTTTAAACACTAACTTTTCTGACTTATACTGTTTTCAAAACCTGATTTGATGTCTTAAACAGTGTTAAAATTTGTATTAATTACAATTTTCAGTTTAATAATTTAAAATTGTAATTAATGCAGGTTTTAGTAGTGACGAAACTAGATTTAAAATGAAACAAATTATTTCAGTTTTTTGCACAAAAATTAATGAAATCAGTTTTTGTGCAAAGATTCAATTGAATCAGATCAAATTTAATTGTAATTGTTAAAGTTTTTTCTAGCAATTTTTCAAACTTTCTAGTAACTCAGTGTATACTTCATATGTCTGGGTAATTACTGTGATAAATGCTTCACTAAGTAATTTTTATGTTTTCAATGAAATTAGAAGTTTAAATTGTGAACTTATGTGTAAGATGAAAATCTTACTTAGTAAAATATTATTTCTTGGAAATTCGTTTACCATCACATCAACGAGACGCTGTGTGCTGCGACTATATTCACTTATAACTTCTAGGTTAGGCTTGGAATGGAACAATATTGGTGTTTGCAGCGATGCTATGGAAGAGTTTTGCAATGCGATCTCAAAGAACTCTTGCATCGAAGTTTTAGACTTACGTAACAATCAGTGTGACGCTGAATGTGCCCTACTTATCGGAAATGCTCTTAAGATAAACGTAGTGTTAAGAGCTTTGGGTAAGGTTGACAGTTAGCTTTAAATATAACTTATTTCCTTTATAAGTGATATATCTTTATTTTATTTTGTAATTTTTAATCTATTGTACCATTTAAGTTTGTTAGTCTTGAAACATTAACAACAGATATTCCAAAAAAAAAAAAAATTAGCAGCCTAGAATTATGTAAACGAAGATTTCAATACGATAAAAACAAAGTTGAACAATAATTGATTTTTTAAAAAGTTCAGACAAGTTCTTACTCTGTTTGATCTATTTTTCCAATTCGAAATGGTGGCCATTTTAAACTATAACTATAACTAAGTTTTGCAAATAATTATGGGGGAGTTGCAACATTTGCAAAAATGGTTCTTGTAATAATTTTTGCACAGTTTATTTTATTTTTGATTGTATGTTTCATTACGACCATTTTATTTTTATTTTGCAGACATCAGATGGAACTGTATTGGACAAGAAGGAGCACAGCACTTACTGGTAGCCATGCAAGACAATAAGACACTGACGTCTTTAAAAGTAGCTGGCAACTCTGTGCCAGTCGGTTTAGTGACAGCGTTAGGTAAGTTATGTTCAGTAGAAGTAAAAATTTATAGTAGTTATATGATTTGTAATAGGCTATGATTACAGCTTACACGAGTTTAGATGTTTTGTTCTGGCTATTCACATTGTTCTCTTTATTTGCTTCACCCAACTTTGGTATACACTAAATCAATCACTTTTTAATGTTCTGTGCCTTCCTTGTAGCCCAGTATTGCTTCATTCGTTGTGATCTTGCTTTTATTTTCTTCGTCAGAGATTTGAATCGTTCGCTTGGATTCGACTTTTCCTTGGAACCGTTGCTTCTTGTCCTTAGTTATTGTTTTGGCTGTTCTGTCCATGAGCATAGTGTCAGTGATTTGTAGTTCTGTTATGTCTCTGTTTTTCTAAACCAAAGTAGTTTGGCTCTTTTATTGCGAAAGTAGTCAACTATTTTTTTGGTTAGTCTATTTTTGTCCATTCGGAGGATGTGCCCATAAAAATCAATTCTCCTTTTTCTTATTGTGTCTGATAGTGTTTCAGTTTTTTGGTAAAGAGTTTCATTCCTGATGTGGAGTTTCAAAGATATTACAAAAAATCTTAGGCCCCAAATTCCGTAACAACCAATTATTCGAAATCAGGAATGAAACTCTTTACCAAAAAACTGAAACACTATCAGACACAATAAGAAAAAGGAGAATTGATTTTTATGGACACATCGTCCGAATGGACAAAAATAGACAGTTTTTGTGTACATTTCTTCCCCTTTTTGTCTTTTTGGTTAAAACAAATTGCGGCATAGGTTTCCAGAGAGGATCTTGGTATATATTTCAAGGGAAATATTTTGACAGAGTAATACAATAGTGTTCATACTTGGGGTTGTCATTAACTGTACTGATAGACGTAACAACATAAGAATAATGTAATATAATTAAGGGGGCTTTTGATTTTTTAGAGGACTCGGGTTAGGAGAGATCTCAAATCCCTAACACAACAATAGGACATGTGATTACAAATTCATGTCTTTTGATATTGGCAATATGATTATATTGGATAACAGAATATTAGCACTTCTACTGAAAGTTTGTGAATAAGAAGAAGAGCAAGACAAGTTACTGATCTTTGTACTATATCTGATGAGGTGATTTTAAAAAATTAGTTTGGTATTTCACTATTTTTTGTCAATAGGTTTTGAAGTTGTATCTTCTTATTATGAAAATGTTTGCATTATATTTTTTTATAAAATACAGATACATGATAAAGTTAATGACAAACATATTTCTTACAGAACTTGCCACCAAACACAACCTGTCGCTGTACCAAGTAAGAAGCGAGTGTGATGCCCGGACACAGTTACTCGCCAAGCATGTACGAGTGATATCTGAACAGCGAGCGCAGGAGTTAAAACAGTGGACAGAGAGAAGTCAGCAGAGCCTGAGGTAAAATTGTAAATAATGTGCTGCTTTTTTCAATACAATAATTATAAAACTGATATTCAACATTTACGTTTGTTTTACTGTATTAACTTGTGTTTGTCAGAGAGACTGAAAGACGTCTGCTAGAGTTGGAGACAATGAATGCTACAAAGCAGAGCAGAATTGAAACATTGGAGAAGGAGAGAAGTACAACAGAAATGGTGAAGGTTAGGTTAGTGGAAGTAGAGTCTGAGCTTAAAGAGAAACAAAGGGTGTATAATGAGGCGAGGAAAGAAATAGAGGAATATGCAAAAGAGTTGGAAAAGGTTAGGGTAGTTAAATGGATTAATAGTAGTTATTTTTATAGGGAATAACAGTAATTATTGTTATTTTTAAGTAATTATAAAATTATTAAGTAATATTAGTGAATGCTATACATACTTATGTATAATCTAATACATAAAGTGTAACATATAATGGAAATCCTTTAATCTTTGTCGGTTTTGAGGAAACAATCTTCAAATAAAAAGCGAAAATGCCACCTGATCATGTAACACTAACAAAAGTAAGAATCCTACAAACATAAAATGTACTGTAGAGAAAAACAAAACATAGTTAAACTTTAAAATAAATCAAGAATTACAGCGATGATGACCTTGATGGTTTTAATGCCGGAAAAGAAGTAATCAAAAACCAAACGAATATTAAGGTGTGGGCTTTATTTCTGACCATATTTCCTTTAGCCAGTTAATATAAGGTGTATAAAAAGTTATTTATTTAACGACATACCAAACTTTTATACTTTTAATTTAAAAATGTTGTTTTCAAAAACAGATGAAAGATGAACATAAAACAAACATTGCAAAAGTGCAGACAACTTTGAATAAAGAAAGAGAGAAAGAGACGCAACGAGCAGATGAAGCGGAACATCATTTACATCGAGCAACGCAAGAAATAATGAGCCTGAAGGGTGATCTTGAAGCTTTGCAAATAAATCATGAAGGTAATAAAACCTATGCTCAAGCGTTAGATTGTTATTGTTACTTTGCTTCAGGTAGGATTGTCAAAATCAAAAATTCCAAACTTACTTTGAACGGAAATAGACAAATTGTTAACAGTATAATAAAATTTTCATGCACTTTTGGTCCTGCAATATTTTCCGCCAATAAATTGGCAGGCTTGGAAAGTACACAGTGTAATGCACAAACCACATAAAATGTTTAAACTGAGTTTATGCATGGCATCAAGAAAAAAATTATTAATCAATCCGAGAATGTTTGACTAAGGAAGGAATGCGTAAGTGTGTTATGTTTCAACAAGGGTGTGTAGGACAATTAAAACAATAATTGCCAAGTGGTTCAACAGGGCTTGACTGCTAGATAGCCATTGTCAAAGACTGACACAGCCTTGTATAATGTCAAGATAAAATAAAAGCTTTTTATTCGACAAATCCATATATATTTTTTTCAAAACAGTTTGCTATTGGTGATCATAAACACAATTGTCAGAAACAATTCCAGAAATTACTGATCTTGAAACTTGAGGTAATCTTTGATCATACACATATATAATTCTGTAGCCACAAGCTTATAATTATATGCTTTGTTTCTTTCAAAGTTTCAATACATTTATAATAATCGAATCCAAACATTTATGTTTACTTTTCAAAAATAAGTTTAAATTGTACGCAATGTTTTATAGTGAACTTAAAAGGGAGCCAGCAGAAACAATTACATTAACTACAAATTGAATTTTGTAAAAAATTATTGCACAGTTTTTTTACCCAAAGTATAATTATTGTATTACTGTCTACGGGTGATATACTTTATATGCGATTTGAAGTCATTCATCTATAGGTGTGTTTATACAAAATTATTTTATTGAAATGATTAACACTGATTAGAATGGATACTGTTTATGGTTAGTGTTAGTGTTACAAATTGAGCACTCTTTGATCACAAGGTTTAAAAAAAATGCATTTGTTCTTTAAACACATTGGCTACAGAATGTCCCATATTTGGGATGCAGTTTGTTTTCAGCAGACCTGTCCAAAATACTAGAACTCCACTACAGCTGACCGGATATTAACTGAGACCAAACAGAAAATTGTTTAAAGAATATTTACCTAATATAATAATAAACACACCTCCAAGCAAAAGAACACTTTATTTATACTTTTATTTATATTTTTTTACATCCTAAATGTGGGACATCAGTCTGTAGCTGCTTGTCTATTGTGTTTAAATTATAGGTTTTACTGGTAAATACTAGTAAACACCTGATTCCCAATTTAAACATGGCAGTCTCTGATTTAACTATAACGAGTATAATTACTAGCTATTTCCACTAATACTGGCTGAACGGTAAGACTTATAAATTTGGCCATTCATAGAGAAATAGCATACAATTTCCAAAATAGTTGGTCCAACTACATTTGCTATATACATTGTTGGTAACTACATTTTTCATAAATATTACGGTTACCAGTTAAGTTGGTGGGAAAGTTTATGAGTGTCAGAGCATTGCTCAAGCAATTAAGATTTGTGTGTGTGTGTGTATGTATGATGTACAACTAAATCTATGGCACGCAGAGATCAGAATTTTTTAACATGTATAGAAGAACGTCAGACAATACCTTAAAACCGGATGTTCAAATTTCGTATTAGATTTTTTTAAATTAAATATATGACTTAAAATTGTACCTGGTGTTATCTAACTATAAGTTCAGCCCTTCTTCTAATATCGATAACTATAATATCCTTCTTCTTCTTCTGGCCCTCATTTACCATAGACTTTTCCCTGGAGAACGGATTTCAGATGGGGGCATTTGCTTTCGTTTCTCATAATTTTTATTTATTTATTTATTTGTGTACTTATTTATTTATTTATTTGTTTATTTATTTATTTATTGGCTTTATATATACATATTTCTCTGTAAAGAGCTACATATATCCTGAAGAGAGAGGAAGTGTCTCTCTATGCTCAGGAGTCATAACTCTAAGAATTAAACAACAAACTTAAGAAAAAAATAAAACAAAAGATTTGTATACATGTACACTATAGTAAACTCCTGTTTCACAATTTATATGCCTGTGTTCATGGTTTGTTTATAAATTATACTTAAAGTATTTCAAAATTATTTTCTTTTTTGTCTTGTCAGACACTTTTAGATCATTCGGTAATAAATTGAAATATTTTATTGCAGCGTATATACAATTTTTTTCATATATGGTTTTTTTATGTTTACGATATGCAATGCCCTTATTTCTTGATCTGCTGGTAGAGTTACAAAAAGTAGCACTTAAGTATTTATAGTGGAACATAACACACTTGGCTGCATACAGCTCTTCGATAGTTGGAATATTACTGTTATTTAACAACTTAATAAATTTATTTTGTAGATTTACAAACTGTTTAAGTTCCGATATATACGCACCAACCCAAATAATTAGACCATAGTTAATAAAACGGTACACATACACATTAAATGGATAGTTTCTAAAACTTTAGTAGCTAGGTAAGGCAAATTATATGCTAAGTATAAGTAGTATCTAGCTTTTTTTATTACATATTGTATATGAATATTCCAATTTAAATTGTAATCCATGAAAATACCTAAATATTTGGTAATATAAGTTTTTTTAATAGGAGTATCATTTATTGTTATTTTTGTACAAGGTGAGACACTATCAGCGTAACAACCAAATGTCATATGTTCTATTTTATTTACATTCAAAGTTAATTTGTTACTTGTGAACCAGTCTTTAAGTTTCTGTAATATTTGGTTCATATTGATCTCAGCAAGAGCCCAAGTATTATTAAAAGATAAAACAACAGTGAATTCAGCAAAAGCAAACATATCTTCACAGTATATTTCCTCTTATTTCTTTTCAAAGTTATTATTTATATCAAACATTAATTTTGTTAGGCCTATTATATTATATAACTTTATACTATATAAATTTACAAATATGTGATAGATTTCTTGATTTTTGAGTCTGACAACAAGAGTTTTGTATAGTTACATTTGATATTCTCTCATGCATCACTGAATAACACCACATAATGTTTTATTACTGTGCAGATAATTTAGAAGCCGAACGCAAATTATGCAGGGAGAAGTTACAAAGAGCAGAGAAGAATTTTGAGTCGAGGCTTAGCGATGCGGCAAATGAGGCCAGTAGAGAAGTACAGTCGTTGAAAGATAAAATAGTTTCGTTGGAATCAAATGTGGAATCTTTACATAGGAGTAAGTGTGAATTAAACACTCAACTATTGAACGAAAGGGCGAAGTGGAAAGAAGAAAAGTGTGTTGTGTTAAGCGAAGCCAAGGAGAAAGAGGTAAGTGATAAGGTTCATAAAATAAAACTGTTGATATGAACATTTTCATATTTTACAAAATGGCAGCTGTTTAAGATCTTAGCATTACAAGCAGTTGTCTTTCTGACATGGCTTAAAAGTATTTTCAAAATGTTAACATTATTTAAAAATGATTTAATTAATTTTACACTATAATTTTATTAATATATTATAAAAATATATTATTACACTATATTATATAATAATATAATATAATAATAATATACATAATGTTTATATTATATAATATAATGTATAATATAATATAGTTTTGTTACACTATAATAAAAATTAATTTAGAAAGTGCTAAGTTGCATTTTAATTTTTTATAGATTTTTACACAGATTATAGGGGTGAATCATATTTTCAAAAAAAGTTAAGAGTATTTTTTAGAAATTTGGAATGTTGAATGGTTTTTTTGCTAAGTGATATGTACATGTCCAAGCTGTTAAAAAAAAAAAAATAATAACACCTCAATTGATTGAGAGGTTTAGAATCGGTGATCATTTTAAATGCTTGGGTTGTGACTTACTATTATAACAGCTCCAATAGCTCATTTTCCAATGAATAATTGCTGAAAAATTTATGACTTTGTAAGAATGAATCCAGTTTAGCTGTAATGATTTTGATTAAATTTTATGAAAATGTAATCCTTAAGTATTTATACAAAATGTACGCATCGCTATATCTCAAAAACATCAAGTCAAAAGCTTGATAAAAATTGGCCTAATTTTTAAAAATTGGTTCATCATATTTTGCTCAACATTTGGTCTTAAATGAAGAATAATGACTTAGATCAGAGAAGTAAATTTAAAAATAAGAGAAATTAACAATTCAAGACTAAAAAAAACAAAAACTGAAAGAATTCTGAATACATTTTGATTCTTTTGTGTCCTCAGTTTACAATAATAAATTTAACCATAAATTTATTTTATTTAAAATTTAAGGAATGATTTTTCATATCCGAGTGAAGTCTGATAACCGATTTTAAAAAATCAGGCCATTTTTCTGGATTTTTCATCTTCAGCTTTTTTGCACTATATTTTCAGGGAAATAATTTAATGT
Organism: Callitettix versicolor; assembly: GCA_022606455.1. NCBI lineage: Eukaryota > Metazoa > Arthropoda > Insecta > Hemiptera > Cercopidae > Callitettix > Callitettix versicolor. The sequence continues at coordinate 1,168,676 of CM040186.1, forward strand.
AAAAGTTTGTGTTATATTTTTGTACCAATAATTGTAATTCTTACAATAACTTTGCATTCAGGAGTACAAATTTACAATGTTGAACGAAAAATTGGAATATGCAAAGGAAGACAAACTGGCGCTAGAAGGGCAACTAGCGGCTGCCAATGCTACAACGGCTCAGCTACATAGGGACTACGCTGCGATGTTGGCAGAAGTGGGAGATGTGAATCGCAAACTGTCTCACACTCAGGAGGTAGCTTTGTTCGTTTAAGCTAAATGATTGTTCAATCATTGATCATTGTTCTCTGTAATCATTAAGCTGAAAGAGATGGAATTTTGTTTGAAGTTTTCTTTTTCTATCCTAAAGAAAATACTGCTTCTACCATATTCTGTAACTCGGAAATATTTTTCATTTATTTAAATTTTTATCAATGATTTTGATTTTGAATAATTTCTCTACTAATTGAAAATTTTTTATTCGACATGTAGATAGTTTTTGTTTTATTGTGTTGTTTTAGCAAATTTCCACACACACACACACACACACACACACACACACACACACAAAAGATCATGTTTTAACTTTCATTTTCATGAAATAAAATAATATACAGTAGTATAATGCTATAAAGCAGCTGTTAGGTAGAAAAACTGTAGTTGTAAAGGCCATTTAATTGTGTTGTGTACAGCGCAGTACTGTATAGAAAGAAGGTCGACCAACGGAAGCCGTTAAAGCCTGGTCAAAAAGTATTTAATTGCCGCTGGACACATGCACGTAAAAACAAATGTCATGAGACTCACATTTTTAGAAATGCAGCTTGAATGGAAAAGAGAATGCAGAAAGAGTAGTACACATTTTGATACACCACCCGAAAACATTTTGATGTTGCGGCAACTTCGTAGTAGAACAGCAAAAATGTGTGGCACAGTTAGAAAATAAAAGATTTTAAAAGACTCTTGTAAACTTTTGTAAGTTTATAACAGCACTATATATTATTTGATTTACATAGGTGTTTTTTACATTATTTTCTAAAATTTTTGCTTTTTAAAGACTTCTATTTGTTTCTTTATACACTACACTGTAAATATCACGTTAAATTTTAGTTTTCAATAAAATATGTATTTAAATTTTTCTTCATGGAGTATTTTAGCGATTTTTCATTGTTAATTTAAAACTTTAATTAATTATTTAAAGCCAAATAAAGTAGATTTTTATATAAGTATGACTACAAATTATCCTGTATAGATGTAAATGCCACATGCTGAGGGAAATTTCACCTCGGTGGTTTTCTTTTATGATCCACTGTGTAATGTTAGGTTTAGCTTAAGCAAGGTGTGCCAATTACAAAACATAATCAAGGTTTTACTGTGTTTCAATAATCTGTGCTTATTAATTTAATAAATATTAAAACTGTGTTATTTGTAATACATTTACATGGCTGATGTAATATATTTTTTGTGTATATTTTAATGATTGGTTTAAACTTGATCCACACTGTGCATAATATTTTAGAAAAAAAATCTGTACACCCAACTAGATTAACAATGATGACCGCTTGATTTCAAACCATGCCACTGGTGGTATTATATTTGTTTCAGCTAATATTGGAGTTCATTAAGTGATAACAGTCTTAAAACAACAATAATTATTAAATTGAAAATTTATTTTTTAAAATAGCTAAATGGTTAGTACCGAATATGTATGAAGAAGTTAATAAAACCAGGTAAATATTTTTTAATTTTCTTTTTCTCTAATTGTTGTAAGAAAAAAGGTTTTGCATTTATATTTTTAGGATCTTGCGGCAGAACGACTTGTAACACAACGTTTGCGTTTGGAGAAAACTGAAGACAGTCGTAATTTGGAAACTGTTAAATGTGATTCTGAGAAATTACGAAACGAACTGTTGTTTTTGGAAAGGAAAATGTCGGAAATGAACGAATCACATGATAAAAATATGCAACATGTGAAAAGCGAAATGGAGAAAATTCAAGTCAAACTTGAAGCGAAAGAAAAGGAAATTTTAGCAGTAAGGTGAGTAAATCTTATCTTTGTGTGATAAGATTTAAAGTTCGTAAGTACAGTCATGGACTGAAATAGTTCCTCTCGCAGAGATTTGAAACGGTTAATTGTTATGAAAACAAATGGGATAAATAATACACTGTAGGAAATAAAAACCAATGCATTTATTAAAAATATTCAACACTGAGGCTATAATATTCAACAATGACATTAAAATGACTTCTATAAACTTTTACTGGAAAATGAGTTATTTGAGTATCAGTTCAGGTGGCCACCAAATGCTGAGCTGAGCTGAGTGAAGCGGAGCCGAGCAGAAGATGAACTGCAACCAGAAGCAGAGTTCAGTCAAATTAAGGAATGCATTTGTGTTTTTTAAATCTAAATTTTTAGGCCAACTGTAATGGATCCTAGGAAAATACTATGTTTAAAAAACAGTATCCTATTCAATTGTAAACTAAGTAAGGAGAAATAATAAGTTTGGAGACATGTTCAACAAGGTGGAGGACCTAAACAGAGTCGAAGCTACATGGAGAGGAGCTCAGCCATGCTGCTTGACTCCATTACATTGCTTGTGGCTGTACTTACATTAAACAAAACAGATTAGGTTTTGAACATGTAGTCCACTCCGCATTTGGTGGCTACCCAGCCTAAGCTTACTATACATGTCATCATAGTAAGCTTTAAACCTTAGAATGAGCACCAATTTTTACTTAATATTGTAACTTGTGTGTGTGTGCGCGCGCGCATTCATGCTTTATTTATTTTAATTTGTACTGCAGTCAGGTTTCATATTTGTACTTTTAATGAAATTTAAAATGTTAATTTATGCAGATTTTAATGCTGCTTATATGATGATGAAATTAGATTTTCAAAAATGTGTAACAAACTGAACAGCACACCTCAAAGTCATAAATTTGGGGCTGTAAGTAATGCTATAAGCTTTACTCTTTCATTTAACACCAATCCTTCATCCTCAATATTCTAGGGAAAGAAAAAGGAAGAACAGCAAAACAGCTGCGTACTGCTGTTATTTATTTTAAAATAATCTGTTTCTTTTTACTGTAAGTGCAAATAAAATTAAAAAACTTTGTTATTTTGCAGGGCAGAGGAGGCCCATCGTGCGGGTCTACTTTTTTCTGCGTTCAACAAATATTTTGGAGAATTGCCTTTAACACGTTAATTTTTTTTACATAATTTCATGTATTACTATTGGCAACTTGTTATTTTTTATTTATTTAATTCAAAATTAATTCACAGAGAAATTTGTATAATTTTTATATGTGAGAAAGTAATATAAAAGGAACAGTTCTAAAAATAAGACAGTTAATAATTAAAGAAGTCCTAAATAAGGCACTTGTACAGCCGTATGGTGAAGTATGTACAGCTAAAGCATATTTTGGCAGACTTTTGTTAGCGAGGATCTATGAAGGTTATATCATTTTTTTTGTGAAAAAAATGCACTGATATTTTTTATTAATCCATATATTTTATTTCTTAGAATATAAGATTTAATTTTTTTAGGTTTAAGAATAATAGATTGATATTTAATAAAGTTGGAGATATATATTTTAATAAATAAATAAATTTATTAATCCCTTTACCCGATGGAAAAATTTTAATTACAATAAAAAACAGTGTACATGTCTTTAAGAAAACCGTTTATGAAAAAAAATGTATCTGCATTTTACATGACACCATTCTCTCCACTTTGCCATTTATATGAAGGTGTGAATGTGTTATTAGGTTACTATAAATTATTTCAGTACAGTTGGTCTTTGAATTATTTAAATAAATATACTTTTAACACACCTGCACTTAATCTTTAATTGTTGATTTACGATTACGTTATTAATTTAGAAAAACATATAATGTGTTAGTTTTACTTTGTTTTTATCATATTCTTTGCATTAAATGATACAGGTTAACTGAGTAACAAGAAAAAGTACATTAAAAAATGCAGAATTTATTTTAAAATCTAACTGCCAGTTCAGTAATTAATTTTGAGTTATTGTTGTTTTTTAATGAATTGTTAAAACAACTTATAATAATATTTAGGTACAGTTATATTTTCTGACTGTACCCCCTTCAATTATCAACATATTCAAGACAGTTTTGATTAAAAGTATAATGAATGCTGTCAACATAAGTGTTTAGCCAAAAGCAGCAATGAATTCTCGCTTTTTTTGTTTTTAAAACATTAAAATCTAATTTAATTTAAAGTTGAACTTCAAAATTTAATTTTTCCTTAAAAATGTTTCCATTTGATCTACAAAAAATTTCAATAAAATTATTAATAATAATTGTCTGCTATCTGGTGGCAAAAATGCAAACTAAAATAAGAGAAAAGATTGTACAGTACAATCATACTGTTTAATACCTCTAACATACAGTGTTAAAAAAAAATACCACAAGCCTCTATACTTATAGTAGCAGTGGTCATAGATAATAGAACAAAGTCAAAACAGTCATCAGAGATAATTTAGTACGACTACAGATGGCAGTGTCACATTCGCAATAGAAACAGAAATACAGTACATACAGTAGTGTTGGGCATTTCTGCTATTTTTACAAAATATCAACGAACTTTTTGTTGAAAAAAAAACTGTTTGGAAAAACAGTTGGAAAAAAACAGGTTTATAACACTGAAAACTCGTTCAGTTTTCTAAGACTACTTTTTCATTCCCTTTACCACCATGTCCTTAACTGTTTTTGGGTGTAAAGCATTTAAAAAAAAATAATCCTTGTAAGTGTAATAATAATTAAATTACATTCTCAAAACGTAATAATTATGTAAGCCATTTTATATTTACAAAATGCAATGAATTTCTAATAGAAGCATTCTTTTTTTTTACTTAAAAATTAAATAGTCCTTTGCATATTTACTGAAATGCAAACAATTTAGAATATTTTTAGTTGATTAAAAAATATTTAAACAACTCGCAACAAAATAGAGATAAACTTTGACAACGCCCAAACAGTTTTTACTTCACTACGTTGCAACAAGAAACTTTGAAATAGAGGGGAAAAAGTATAGCAGGTTAAAGAAAAGGTGTTTGCAGGAAAACAGTTAGCAGAAAAATAGCAGGAATAAAGTTTTAGCGCTTGCGGCAACGTTCGAATAGAACGTAGGTGGTGGGGAAGTCCAAACTGCTGTTCCTTGTTTAACAAATGACGTCCAGTCCAATTCAAACTGCTCGTTTCCGTTTTGAAAAGCAGTTTGTTTTTCGTATATAGAAAAACAGTTTGTTTTAACAGTTTAATGTTTTCTTACCCATCTCTACATTATAATTGAAATTCGTGTTTAGCAGACGGTGATCTCTCTCTCTCTCTCTCTCTCTCTCTCTCTCTCTCTCTCTCTCTCTCTCTCTCTCTCTTACACACACACACACACACACACACATATCACGCACATTTTTTGCAACTTTATGCAATTTAAAGATCTATCACAATCTTTTTTATTTCTTAAAAATTATTTATTAAATTTTAATAAAGAAATTTATTTAGACAACAAAAATTGTATTAACATCCATATTATATTTCTATGAAGGAAATGAAATCTATTTACTTTTCTTTTTTTCAAAAGATTATATATAGCTAGTATGACTATTAAATTATATCTTTTTTTTATACAAGCACTTTTTATTTAACATTAATAACACACATCCCTTAAATATTTCACAATATAGTTACACATATTTTTGAACAACTAAATTTTTGTTTTTGCATAAAAGTTGTAGTTAATATGAGAATATAACCTTACTAAAATATTTTGTTATGTACTGCCTATGAATGATATGAGATCAAATCATCATTGGCAAGTATTCCTTTTCAGTAATCGTATATATATATATATATATATATATATATATATATATATGTATACGGTATAGACATTCTTTTTTTTAACAAACAATTTGTTTTGACCTGTTATTAAACAAATAATTAAATTTTTGTTAGCCCAAACAAAAAGTACATTGTCAGTTTTATAATTGAAAATAATTATTTATCAAATCATCACTAGCAACTATACATATTATTATTATTTGTATACATGCATTCTTTTTTTCCTCTCTATAAGTATTGCATTATTATAAACGAATATGTTGCATTAAAACTGAAAATCATTTTTTACATGAATATTTTGCATTATTTATTTTTTTTATAAACATGTAACAAATTAAAGTAGATGATTTGGCAAACCTAATTGGGATGAGATTATCGTTATGAGTAAAGTTTTAATTTCAATTGAATTATTTTTTATTAATTAAAGACCATTCAGCACTATGAGCCATCCTCTGCATTAGCCCAAGTGTGCACAATAGTCGGACGTTAAACACAAAAAAAAACTATAAGCAATACTAGCTCCGTTGTCACTTTTTAATTTTTAAGCAAAAAAATCACATAATAAACAAGAAGTAGTAAACAGTCCATTATAAATGTTAAATCGCTTTGAATTAAAAAACATTGTACAGTTAAACACATTGTATATAAATAAGTTTATTAATAAATATTAAAATTACTAACAAACGCCATTATACTACATGCCCTATCAGAGCATTAACAGTTGCTCTAATGTAATGTACAAGATTGATGTTTTATATTTCTATATGATGTGTTAATTTTTTTTAATATCAGTTGTGTAAAATGTAAGCTTAACAATAAGATTAGTTATTTAATTTCTGCTGATTAAAGTAGCACATTCCCCGAATGCCGCATTTCTTTTTTACTTTATAGCCTTCAATTTTTTAAAATCAATTTTCGAAAGTTTTTTTATTAAAAAGTAAAACAGTGTATTCAGTAGACTATATTAATCATTATAAATACTAAGCTTGTGTATATCAATTGGGCTGTGGCATTAATTAAGTTTCAGAGCTTAAGTAGTTGGGAAGTGAGTTTAGGTTGTAAGACCCCGCAGTGCAGATTAGCTGTACCTTTGAGAGGATTTAGACGTTGCTCGCGGTACCCGAGTCTAACACACACTACACACTTACAACATTAAACTTACGACTTTAATACTTTACTCTCACACTTACATTTAGAGAGGCGATAATAGCCTCAATGTTGCTTTTCGCCTTAAAATTAAAAAAAAAAATAGATTGTAAGAATCGATCCACATTTACGTTAGACTGTATAATATTTATGACTGAAAATTGTATTGTCATCGGGTATATGAACGTTTGTAAAATTTGAGAGCTCCAGGTAGTCGGAAAATTAGTTTAATTTAGGTTTTAAAATTTGACCCGGACATACAATACAGTAAGCTTGTGATGAAATAGTGTAAAATATAGTTATTTGTCTGTTAATGGACTGAATAAAGATACAAAAATATAAAGACATTAGAGTGAACAGGAAATAGGCCCTGCTGTAAGTTCCTTTGCGAGAGCGATAACAATGACAGAATACTGCAGACTGTCGTTTCCTGTTTGGTCGCTTGAATAGCTAGACACGAAAAAACAAACTTGTGATAGACAGAGACTGCAACGCAGCGTTATGCCATGACGCCTGTTTGTACTGTCTTTTCCTTGTAGGAAAGCGATGTGTATGTTATACTAACCAAGCAAATAGTACAATAAATAATACTTATAGACCTGTTATAAAAATATCGCGGCACGCAACTGTCTCGCTGACGTGATGGCAATCATTTGAAAAAATCTGATTTTACCTACATAATCAAGCATTAATCTCTCTGCACAACTTAGCACTCTAAACTTCCGTCGTAAAATTCATTTTTGAAAATTTCAACGGATTTTGAAAATTTAAACTGTTAACATACGGCGGTGAAATCGTATTCTCAAAAAAAAGTGTAAGGTAGAAAAGCTACGGTTTAAAAATTAGAATATCTGTCAAAACGAAGGATTTTGCTGGGTAATTTCGTCAAGCTATTTCCAAAATCGATTTTTGAACCACATTTGAATAAAATCGGATCAGAATTGCACGTAGGATACTTATAGCGGTAAATGGAGTACCATAGTTGAAAAAAACAACACTATTTCAATGTTAAGTTAGTACCTCGGATACAAGCCGTCTGTTTTAAATTTAGGTACAATTTTAAGTAGTAGTAATAGTAAAAAAAAACAACACTGTAGGGGTATTGTAGAGGGGAAGGGGTAATAAGAAGTCATCCCCCTCGTCTATGTCAAGGTCATGTTACCTACCACTTCAGTAGGCTACAGCACTGGACAGTTAGCAAACTTGTCAATTATGTCATGTCTCATTGGTTTATTGGGTGTGTTTCACACTTCTTGGTTTGGACGTTTGGTTTGTAAATGTGTTGTGTGTTTTGTGTTGGTAATGTGTTATGTGTTGTGTAAGTGTGTTTAACAACAGATAGTGAGTAAAATAAAAGTGTCTCAATACATCTGTAAGTACAACAGTTAAAATTAATTATAGTTAATTTATAAAACTACAAATTTAACCTAATCAACACAAAGTGCCACTAATTCAAAACGTTGTTTTTTTACAAATTTGTTAAATCAAAGAATTAATACAGTAATATTACACTGAAAATATTTCAACCACATAAAATAGATCCTAAACGATGTTTCAAAACACACTTCTTGCTTGTTTAGAAATGTGCTTCTTATTTTACTTAGTTGTAGATTTAAAATGTATACTAGACATAATAAAAAGTGTTACATTTTCAAACAATTTAAACGTTTTGAAGTGCGAACAAAACCATTTTAAAATTCGTCAATGTAAAAAACAGCTGTTGTGTTTAACATACATTGAAGCATTGAAATAGCAAGCACACACACTCTATGAACACTTGATTGAACTAGTGATTAATTTAAACTACAACACAAGATGAGAATACAGTGTTTATAAACATACGAAAGCATTTAATGAACTATCTATTTATATGCACATAAATTAATAGTAAAATTATAGATTTTTAACGGAATTAAGTATTTTATAATTTCGGATTGGTTATTCACAATCGACAGTTGGATTCACAATATAGGTTAATTCTGTTAAGCCTAGGAAATTATATTTTTAATGTATTCCACACGTTTGTTTGCAAATTGTTCTGAAATACAGAATCGAATTATAGGTTAGGTAATCAAGTAATTTCTTTTTAAACAGTTTAAAAACCACTTACCATTATAATAAAATTTTTCCGTTGTACACAACTATAAAGCACACTGCAATATTTTCTTTAAACTTAAAATCATTGCATTGCATCAAGCCTTGTTGCAACATTTCCCCTTGTTAAACTGATTAAAGAATCGACCAATCAGATTTCAGATTTTTTTAATTGGTTTTTTTACTTTAGAAAATAACTTATATATATATTCATATATTGTATATCTGAATGTATCGTATTCGTAGATATTACAATATTGTAAAACTTAGGATAAAGTATGCACATAATTAAAAAAAACATGGTACTATTTTTTTTAACTTGTTTCTAATAGTGTTTAATTTATGCACAAAAGTTTATGAAGAAAATTAAAGTAACAATTTCGATAGTGTTTTAATTTTTGTGTTGGAAAAATTAATTATAAAATTTCTTAAAGAACTATTTAAATAAAAACAAAAACATGATATTGTTAATACATATATTATGTTTAAATGTAATTATTTTTATCTATGGTACAATTAAAAATTTGCAGTAAATGTGACAACCTTGTTTTTCCAGTCTTTCGTCAACCGGCTTCTGCAAATTTATAGATAAAGATGGAAGGCGAAAGTGATGTGAAAGTGAAAGTGAAGTTTCATTAAAAAAATAAGTGATTATCGTAGAACTTCCGAAAATTTTGTATAAATCATATGTCCTTAGCTACCTTACGGTGTCAACTTGTAGGGATTATAAGGTTTCTACCAAAATTTGAGTTCTTTATTGTGTGTGAAGAACCAAGTCCCAAGTCTGCAGCTCCTACATTAGGCTAGCCAACTTCCATAATAAGGTAAATATGTACCCGGTAAAATTATACAGAATTCATAGTTTTAGTGTTTAAACGACAATAATATGTTATTCATCACATTCAAATATGTTTACTATAATTATTGGTGAATTGTTTTCTTTATTTTTTGTGAATAAAACTTTTATAAATTACATTTTAACTCAGACTTGGTTAGTAAAAAAGGCGCTTAAAATTAGCCAGTGAAATTAGCATTAGTAAAGATCAATTATTAATGTTGGAAAATAATTCAAGTTAATTTTTGTTTATAAGGATTAAAATACAAGTGGGATATTTATGTCAATTTATTATTTAACTACATGAAGTAAATTTAGTAGGATTTTATAAATATTTGTTTAAAAAAAAAGTGTTAACCAAAACAAAAACTATATAGTTTTATTTTCTGTTTTGTTGAATAGGCTCAATGAAAGTTTGAAGTAAAAATTTATATTTAAAATTTTAAGGAGTTTTTTTGTCTCATGAAAAATTTTAATCATATTTTATAATTTTATTTCTAAGATTTTACAAGTCATAATTATGAATTTAATAAATACACTGATAGGCTTCTACAATTATTGGGAAATTTTTATTTTGGTTTAATAAATAAAATAAGTAAATTAAAATAAAATATGTAAATGTAACTACAGTTTAAAAACCACTTACCATTATAATAAAATTAAACATTATAATAAAAATAAAATTAAACCATTATAGTAAAAATAAACATTAAATATTTCTGTATTCTGTATTGTTTATTTTTTGCAGGCTTTACTGGGAGAGTAGAGCATTTACAAAATCATTGTTAATAAATTAAATAATTTTAATTTAATCTAATTTTGTGTAATTTATTCTTTATTTAAATACTTAATTCTATTTCAGGTTTGTGGTATTCTCAAGCCCAGAGCTTTGGACTTGAGGTAAGTGGGTAGCATACACAACATGTCAGCTAAATTTGCGTCCATCATGCCTTTGTTTTTTTTTTTTACCCCTGCTTCACAGAGGAGAGGAGGCTTTTCTATAGGCCTTATTAGGCCTCATTGCTTTGTGTACTTTTCAGGTCCGGAGAAGCCCACCCTTTAATAAATGTGTGACCCCTAGGTTAACGTAAAATTAAGTTACCACCTCTTCTCTGTTTCCCTTAATAATTTTTACAAAGGTCTGATGGAATTCCCTGAAATGTAATGAAATGGAAGTTTACTAACTGTAATCGATAACTAACTGTAATCGGTTTTGAATAATTCGTGAATAACGTAATCGTGGCCAGTGTTTCCATCGATTTGATGCTACATTAATCGGTTGTTTCCTCCATTCTACCTGTTTTATTTAATGTATTTGCACTATTACTTTCTTTTAAACTTCTATTTCATTACAAAAAACTTTTATTAAATGTTTGAATTTGAATTTTTTTCATAAAGAATCTAATTGGTCTTTAATTTTTTTAAATTTTATATTTTTAAGTGCTTAGAGCCCAGTAAAAAAAAGTAAAATATGTCATGCTTAAATGTGTTTAATAAATTAAAATTAATTAATTAGGGAACAATGATTGTACACTGTTTAAAAATATTATATTACTGTATTTAGGAACACATAGCCTAATAAACATTTTCTTAATTACAAAATTAATAATTCCATTTAATTGACTTTGATTTAGATAAAAATGTATTTGTTTACATAAAAATTTAATATTTGATCAATATTTAAAAAAGTATTAGTTTTTAATTTAGTTTTCTAATAATAATATTAGTTTGGAAAGGTCAAAATGGAAAATGTAGTGTAAAGATCAATGTTACAAACACATTTGTTATATTTGCTGTCTGAAGTTATATATGACTGCTGTTACAGAGGTGCTTTATTATGGTTTTGAGGTTTATAGTGCTGTTGTAGAGGTTGCTTTGATTCTTTCAGGTTCTTTATTTGTAGGTTATTAAGGATCTAATAGTTTCATTGTTGTTAGGGAGTTCAGCTTTGGTTATGCTGCCAGAAGACCTGGAAGCTGTGAAGATATTTTTGGCTGATATTCCTTTGGTTTAGGTGGTTTAGTTGTTGTTTCCAGTTAATGTTGTCTATAGGCTTGGCTAGGGAGTGTTTTAAACATGATTTTGCACCTTTTTTATTTTTCCTTTCAATAACTAATTAAATGTTTTCTTAATACCTATTTGTTTTTGCATTTACTTTGCAGAAATGTCATAACATTTTTTCTTATGATTTACTTTTAACATTTATAACCTGTACAATTTTGTATTAAACAAGTCTTTACTGCTCCATAATAATAATATATTTTAAATTCTGTTTTAAAAATATAAAATATTTTTGAAAGTAGCATTGTAAATATAATGTATAATATCAATTTTTAAATTAACAAAAATTTTAATATTTTATGTATAACTAATTTTTTGAAGCAAAATAGTAAAAAGAAACCTTTAAATATAATAATAATATTTCCTTGATTATAAATTTTAATTTAATTTAAAACTTTTATAATAAAAACCAATTATTCAAATATTGCATTTTGTTTTGTTTTTTTGGTAGATGTTATTATGTGTTAATTGTTTCCCTGCAGAATTAGCTGGCATGTTATTAGTAATTAGTTCGGCAAACTTAGTGGAATTAATAATACAGTAAAATTAAAATACTTAAGAAGTTAATATTTCAAAAAAAAAAAACAAAATGCACTTTCAGCTTTTTTCAAGACACACGTTTTGTGTCTGAGTATCAAGACATCAATCACCTCAGTCACAGGAAGAAATATGTAAGGTATGTGGTTTGTATAATTTTAGAAGAATAGCATTTTTTAATGTTAGGTTTTTTTAATCAGAATTCATTTGCAGTTTGCACTTTTATCATGAGGCAACATATATAAGAAGAGATGTTATGTATTATATAAGGAATAATACTTATTCTAGGATCAAAATTCACTTAAACTTTTATTAATGGGTGTGGTACATACAAATAAGAAGAGCTGTTGTATATTTTGTTAGGAATAATATTTATTATGGGTTCTGGATCAGAATTCACTTAATATTTTTATTAATGGGGGTGGTGCATACAAATAAGAAGAGCTGTTGTATACTTTGTTACAAATAATATTTATTGTGGGTTCTGGATCAGAATTCACTTAAGCTTTTTATTAATGGGGGTGGTACATACAAATAAGAAGAGCTGTTACATATTTTGTTAGGAATAATATTTATTGTGGGTTCTGGATCAGAATTCACTTAAGCTTTTTATTAATGGGGGTGGTACATAAAAATAAGAAGAGCTGTTGTATATTTTGTTACAAATAATATTTATTGTAGGTTCTGGATCAGAATTCACTTAAGCTTTTTATTAATGGGGGTGGTACATACAAATAAGAAGAGCTGTTACATATTTTGTTAGGAATAATATTTATTGTGGGTTCTGGATCAGAATTCACTTAAACTTTTATTAATGGGGGTGGTACATACAAATAAGAAGAGCTGTTATATATTTTGTTAGGAATAATATTTATTGTGGGTTCTGGATCAGAATTCACTTAAACTTTTATTAATGGGGGTGGTACATAAAAATAAGAAGAGCTGTTGTATATTTTGTTACAAATAATATTTATTGTAGGTTCTGGATCAGAATTCACTTAAGCTTTTTATTAATGGGGGTGGTACATACAAATAAGAAGAGCTGTTATATATTTTGTTAGGAATAATATTTATTGTGGGTTCTGGATCAAAATTCACTTAAACTTTTATTAATGGGGGTGGTACATACAAATAAGAAGAGCTGTTACATATTTTGTTAGGAATAATATTTATTGTGGGTTCTGGATCAAAATTCACTTAAACTTTTATTAATGGGGGTGGTACATACAAATAAGAAGAGCTGTTACATATTTTGTTAGGAATAATATTTATTGTGGGTTCTGGATCAGAATTCACTTAAACTTTTATTAATGGGGGTGGTGCAGACAAATAAGAAGAGCTGTTGTATATTTTGTTAGGAATAATATTTATTGTGGGTTCTGGATCAGAATTCACTTAAACTTTTATTAATGGGGGTGGTGCATACAAATAAGAAGAGCTGTTGTATATTTTGTTAGGAATAATATTTATTGTGGGTTCTGGATCAGAATTCACTTAAACTTTTATTAATAGGGGTGGTACATACAAATAAGAAGAGCGGTTAAATATTTTGTTAGGAATAATATTTATTGTGGGTTCTGGATCAGAATTCACTTAAGCTTTTTATTAATGGGGGTGGTACATAAAAATAAGAAGAGCTGTTATATATTTTGTTACAAATAATATTTATTGTGGGTTCTGGATCAGAATTCACTTAAGCTTTTTATTAATGGGGGTGGTACATACAAATAAGAAGAGCTGTTACATATTTTGTTAGGAATAATATTTATTGTGGGTTCTGGATCAGAATTCACTTAAGCTTTTTATTAATGGGGGTGGTACATACAAATAAGAAGAGCTGTTACATATTTTGTTAGGAATAATATTTATTGTGGGTTCTGGATCAGAATTCACTTAAACTTTTATTATTAGGGGTGGTACATACAAATAAGAAGAGCTGTTATATATTTTGTTACAAGTAATATTTATGGTGGGTTCTGGATCAGAATTCACTTAAACTTTTATTAATAGGGGTGGTACATACAAATAAGAAGAGCGGTTAAATATTTTGTTAGGAATAATATTTATTGTGGGTTCTGGATCAGAATTCATGTGAATTTTAAACTCTTTTTATTACTGATATTATATAAAAGGACGTATTATATTTTTGTTAGGAAATAGTATTTATTATGATTTTTTTAATCAGAATTTATATTATTTTAAAATTAATTGTTGTATGTGTACTTTGTTATATTGCAGGTATGTTTTTCAGGTTATTTTCTTTTTTAGCCAATTGCACAAGATGTTTCTTAGAAGATTTATTAAATGATGTACACACACCCACACACAGCACTTTTATAAATGCTAGGTTTTTTTGGTTTTTTTATTAAGTTTTAAAAAGTTTTGTTTTCAATATTTTGCTTACACTTTACATTTTTAATAAGTTCCACTATTTTTGCTGAAATTTAGAGATAAGGTAGTACTTTGCATTGAGATAAGTTAAGGTTTGACTAACCAATGTATCTCTTTCAGGCCACCCATACTCTGGCCCAGGGGGACACTTGGTTTCCCTGCTGGGTTCATCGCACTACACACACTTACACTACCACTGTGTTTACACTTTTTGCACTGTCGTAATTCCTCAACACTTATTAGAGGTTGACGTTGACTTGGGGGGTGAAATTATAGTCCCGCGTTAAGAGTCGCATTAGACTCTGTTAGGATGTTTTTCTGTTTCAGATTTGTAATGTAACTGCTTGATATATTTCAAGCTATTGTTACCACGCATGGGCTCTTTTAGTTTTAAGTTCTGTTTTTGTTTAATATGTTCGGTTACATTTAAATATTTTTCCAATGAAGAAAAAGAAGATTTTAATTTTGGTTTTAAATTGAAGAATGAACAAGACAGTGAAATGACTACAAAAACAGGTCAGTTCAGGTTCTATTAGTGTCAATTCATACTCTAACATACATATTATAATGTGTATGGATTTTTTGTGTAGTTATAATACTTTGCAAACTTATATATGAGTAGCATACTTATTTAAAACTGTGTGATTATATGTTTCTTTTTGTATTAATCTTGATGAGAAATTACACTTAATTAAGCTTATTTATGTATCCTAAGTGAAGTTGTTACAGAAACAGATCTACATTGGAGTCCATTGGTCCCTGCTTCACTTCCAATTGCATAGAAACGTCAGCGACATTGTTAAAGGTGACTAAGTAGATCTGCTGGGAGCTACGTACGGCGAGGGTCAGGTTAAAATGGGTTAGTATTATTGTATGTGCATTATTAAATTTAAGAAGAATTAACTTTTTCCTGAATTATTTTAAATTAAGTAATGTTTACTTTCTTACTATTTGAAGTGTACAAAAGTTTGGTGGTTTTTCAGATTTTGATAGATCTATCCATTTTAAAAACCCCTGAGTAAAAAAAAAAATGTGTTTTATGTAGGCGTTTTTCAGTCTATGTATCTTGCACATTGCTGGATACTAAACTAGTATGTAGATTTGGTTTGCCCATATTTTCTTACCTTGGGAGCCATTCTTTTAATTTTTCATAGAAGTATTTTGAAGCCCGTTTTTAGTGAACAAAATTGTTAAAAAATAAAATGTCTCAAAAGATTTTAATGATTTTGATAAAATGTTTTTCATAAATGTTCAGACAAAAGTTGTTAGTTGCTATACACTCAAAAAATTGAGTTTGGGAGCTATCTGTCTAAAGTAGAAATTTGGTGTAATTTTTTAGATTCATTAGTTAATCTGATGATTCACTTATATTGATTAGATCACAAAGAACGGATTCCATTTATAAATTAACATTACTTTTATGGCAGTTATTATGAATAATACGGCAGGTGTCACCGCATACTACGGTCAAAATTTCTTTAGATATGCTATCTAAATGCAGCCTATATACACTAAGATAAAAGGATTTTTCTGTGCAATTATATTTGAATAGAATTGCAGTGACTGACCACATTTTTTTGAAGTAGGGAAACAAGATAAAGCTGTACACAGTATATTTAGCAAAGATGGGGTATGTAAACAAAGAACAAATACAAAATGACAGTTTATTTAGGACCACTGATAGCCTAGTGATATAGGATAGCGATACCATTCACCAATCATTAATAAAATCCTTATGCTAGCAAACAAGTCATCTTCCTACAGTACAGTTGCTTTGTATTTATTGCTGACCAGTAATTTTGTACAGGTTACATGAGAATAATTGCGACTGTATGTTTTGCGATAAATACAGTAGAATAAGAGACATAAAGGCTATCACACTGTTTTACTTTGCAACATTATTTTTCCTTTTCTGTCACACAATCAGTTAATAAGACATCAATTTGTTGATTGGCGATTTCACACTAATTTTTATACGATATACAATAAAACCTTGGTTAATCGAACTCATGTCAACTGAAACCCGGGTTATCTGAAATGCATCTAAAATCACAAATACCATAAAAAATGATGGGAAATAAATAAAATATAGAGGGCGACATTGTGTCTAATACCACGGTCTTAACCAAGAAAACCATTGTCTGATATGGCTTCTCCCTTTATCTTGGATAACCGAGGATGTACTATAGTATGTGCAGTGATTACTGATCATACAGTCAGTGTATGTTGTGTGTGTATATGTTACATTTTTTGTTGTTGTTATTTTAAGGCAAAAAGCACATTATCACCTCCCTAAATGTAAGTGTGTGTGTAAAGTGTTAAAGTCGTAAGTGTAGTATTATAAGTGTAAATGTGTGTTACACTCGGGTAATGCGAGGGGCATTTAAATCCTCTCGATAGGTGCAGCTAGTCTGCACCCCCTGCACAGATTAATTAATACTATGTAATGAAATTTGGCTGGGTAAGTAGTATGATGGCATTTAAATACTTGAATGTATATGTTACAGTTAGTGTAGCCTCATTTATGTACTTTTTTATCTCCGTTTGAAAATGTCCAGTGTTTTTTTTTTAAATTAATTAAAATTTTCAAAAAGTTTGATAAATAAAATTTAAATTATTTTGATTTTACATTATTTAATTTTTATTGACAGTATGTCTTGACCATTATCACAAATAATTGAGTTGGCTGCATAGTAACATTCTTGGTAGGCTAGATTTTATGTAATATATGTATATATACTATTGTACTGATTCTAATAGCAACTACAATACTATAGTTCACTATATACAAAAATTACCTATTCTATAAAAAAATACTTTTTAAATTCATCAAACAATTTTATAAACAAAGCCCAAAGGAATTTTTGTATTTTAAGAATCGGGGTTGTGGAATGTAACACCAAGAACTCCAGCCTGCACTGTGCATCATGTTTCCTAATTGCCACTTACTACATTCACCACTTACTATGTTCAAAACATGCAATACCCAATGTGATCACAATAAGCAAATTTTAAATACAATAAATTTATGGTTCAGGAGTAAATAAAAAAAAATAAAAAAATCTAAAATTAAAAACCTTTCTGCTTTTTAATTCTAAATGAGTCTTAGAATAATCAAGTAACAGAATTTATTTTTTCAAGTAACTCACAATTTGTAAATTTAAAAATTGTAATACACTGGCCTGATGAAATATAATAATTTTTTTATGAATAAGATCTAGTGAGCCAATTTTGAAAAATTAGCAGGATTTTCTAGTTTTTTCCTGTATGTTTTGAGCTAAATTTTGTGGAAATAATTGAATGTAAGGAAGTTTGTGTGATGTTTTTGCAATCATTTATTTTTTGTACGGTCTTAGAGACTAGATCTCTTTCTACTTGTGCGTTGATTGCTAGCAAATTTCCATTTAAATAAATATATGTATTTATATATACAATATTTATATATACATATATGTATTTATATATGTATATATATATATATATACAAAGGTCATTGTAATAGAAACAACAAACACAAGGATTTGTATAGTTTTAAATTTATTATTCCTGCATACTGTTTATATGCTTTGCACCTATAGTTTGGTTTTAACTCATTTTAATTTCTCATACAAAAAAAGTATAAATCTAGTAGAATGATTGTGAAAAAAAATCCATAGTAGTTATGGGCTATATTTGATAAAAATAATTAGAATGGATTTTAAGAAAATCCCATATTGGCAAAAAATCAAGCTTGGACAAGTTTTGTTACCCAGTGTGTGTGTGTGTGTGTGTGTGTGTGTGTGTGTGTGTGTGTGTGTGTGTGTGTGTGTGTGTGTGTGTGTGTGTGTGTGTGTGTGTGTGTGTGTGTGTGTGTGTGTGTGTGTGTGTGTGTGTGTGTGTGTGTGTGTGTGTGTGTGTGTGTGTGTGTGTGTGTGTGTGTGTGTGTGTGTGTGTGTGTGTGTGTGTGTGTGTGTGTGTGTGTGTGTGTGTGTGTGTGTGTGTGTGTGTGTGTGTGTGTGTGTGTGTGTGTGTGTGTGTGTGTGTGTGTGTGTGTGTGTGTGTGTGTGTGTGTGTGTATTTCATGATATTAAAAAAAATATGTATTAAGAAAAATATAATATGCAAATTTGTTGATGAAATGTAATATTTACTTAATTCTTATGTCATGAATGAAGTCAGTGTTTTCAACAGAACTACTTCAAACTACATTTTGTTAATTTAATTTGTATTTGTGGGATTCCAGTTCAGGAGTTTCCTGTAACCAAGTGTCCTTAATGTTTCGACTGGTTGCTGTTTGCTCAATTGTAAGTTTTTATTTTGGTTATTTCAAAAATATCTATAGTAATGGGCTCATAAGTTTCATAAACACCCTTTTGTGTTGTTTGTTTGTTTCTTGATAGTAACCCTTTTATTTTTCAAATGGTGAAGCTAAAAAACGTTTCAGTTTACAAGTTTAAATTTACGAAAATAATATATTGTCACTACATTTAATTTTAAAATTGGGAAATAAAGCCTACAAGTTAAAATAAACTTTTGATTTATACAAAAAATTCTTTGATTTTTTATAATATGAGCAACAAATTATGCATTTAAGGTAATTTTATTATAATTTTATTGTGCCATTAGAGTATACAAAAATTAACTAGAGCATAACATTGATAATCCAAACCAATTTAGGCATAAATAACTTTTGCTGCAGTTGCACACAATTTTGTGCTAAACATCAGGGGTATAGCTGTTCAGAAGCAACTGAATATGCTTTGTTAAAATAAAATATTGTACGAATAAACCTTGCAAGAATAATTTTAAAATGTTCTGAAATCAATAATTTGTTTTTGTTATTCAATAGAAATGGCATAAGCAAAAAACCTTAAAAATAAAATTTAGTGACGCAAATTAAAAAATCAAAGTTATTTATATAGAGTCTCATGACACATTTATAACTCTCAAATGTCTTTTCGCTTTTTTTGTAATTTCTTTTTCTTTCTACCAGAGTTTCTGGGTTAATCACCTGTTGCATAGGAATTGCTGATTTTACCCTTCTCAAAATAATGTTCTAATGTTCTCTGATTTTGATTTAATGTTCTCATGTTCTCTCAAATTATTAAATAAAAGGATGTTCTCTCATTCTGTGGCACTTTATTCTGTAGGTCTATTATTATTTCTAAACCCCATTGAAGTACACTCCTGTACAATTAATGATGTCATTAGCATTAAATACATTTAGTCTATGTTTGATAATCCCAATGATTTGGTTAATTGAATCACCTCCAGTCCCAATTAGGGTTAGGATTATCAAGGTTTCACTGTATTACTCGAATGGATCAACACTTTAATTTATATAAAACTTGCCTAAAATTTTGACTTTAGAAATATTATTAGATAATTTTATCAGTGATGTAGGTACAAGACCCCAATCAGGGGGATATATCCTTCTCTTTAAACCTGGTAAGGGATAAATTGTTAGAAGGGAATAAGAAAATAAAAAATATATGTAAAAGCACCTAATTTATGGTTTTTTTGTTAGAATGTTATTTGCATGCTATAGGAGTAACACTAATTTTTCTATCCTCTGATTATCCTACCTTTTTTGTGTTTGATCAAGGCATAGAAGGGGTTCTACCATTCTTAATCTCTCTAAGTGTTATATAAGGTAGAAATATATTTTTGGTTATATTTTGCAATATTTAGTCTAATTACAAACTATTATCAATGAAGTGTGCACTTTTCCAATATTTCTATACTCCATTTAGACGTATTTTTTAAAATGTATGAATTCTTTTTTAAATCGATTAATAAGGAAAAGGGAAAAAGCAAATTTGGGTCCTACATAATATATTTTTTAAAATCTAAACAATACTGTAATGTTTGTTAATCATGCACCTTTAAATTTAGGTTTTGATGTATAAGAAATCTCAGGGGAGAATTCCTGTACTTCTTCTCTTCAGGTTGAAGGCACCCCTAAGACCCACTGGTACTTTGTTTATTTCAAATAGGATATCCTCCCTTAACAAAAGTGTATTTTTTATTGATTTTTTTAAATAAAAAACACCAGTATAAGTTACTATGTTTTGGAAAGTGTAATCAATAATTTTAAGGCTTTGAAAAAGAAAAAAATACAATTTTATCCACAAAACGGGTAATTTATGAATGGCTATTTAGAGGCACTGTTGTATTTCTGAATGCAAAAGTCATTGTAAATAAAAACAAAATGCTTTATACAGTTTTTAAATTAATTACTCCTGCTTGCTGTTTGTGTTATTTCAAAATGTTCTTTGCACCTACAGTTTGGTTTAACTCATTTTAATTTCTTACCAAAAAACGTACATTGATTGTGGAAAAAAATCTGTAGTACTTATGAACTATATTTAGTCAAAACTATGAGAATGGATTTTGAAAAAAACGATTTTAAGCCATTTTATGAAAAAAAGTGTTTAACTTTTGAGCAGAATGTGATGAGCTGGCTGAGAAATTAAATAGGTTTAAAATTTTTGTTGTTAACTTCTGAACTGAATTTGTTTCTGGTAAATCATTGAATGGAGAAAATTTGTGTAATTTTGTAAACCATTTTATTTAAACATATGTATTTACAATTAGACACTAGGTAATGCATTGCAATAACTTTGTGTTTTATGGTACTTCAGCCTGGAGTATGTAGTTTTGCTTGTGTGAATGTATTTTTTATTACATTTTGTCTTTATCTAAAACATAATGATTTACTAAATTTGTGCATTCCCTTGATAGATGATTAAACATGTTTCCTACCTTCCTTATTCCTGCATGTGAATGTATATCCATCAACGTCTGAAGATATTGGACACTGGCCTGACCCTCGTAAGTAAAATAATGTTTGTCATGTGAAATACAATAAACCCAGGGATGTAGTGGTTACAATACAAGGAAGTAAATTTTTATTATAATATAAACTATGTCAACATCTAAATATAAAACAAAAGAGGTTTGTAATTCTTCCTAAAAAGTTCGTTAGAAAATGTATTTTGTTATTCAGATGTGCTAAAAACATTATTTTGTCTAAACTTGCGAGATATAATTTACTTCATTTAATTTTTGATTTGAGTAAGGTGTCTACAGCTTTATCTACATTCAATAAATATCAGAAATAACAGCAGCCTTATACCCATTGTTTAAGATAAATTAATCAACAGCTTTTAATGCCCTAATGGTGCTATTCTTGCTTTCCCATTTGCAAACTCGTTCACTAGAATTGTTGAATCTATTAGTCTAGCTAACTCACATTCAGTAAACATTGTAGCTAAACCCACAAGTTTTTCTTGATGCATTGTATTACAAAGATATGTTTTAATTTGGAAAAACCTTGTTCTGCACTTGCTACTGACAGCAGTAGTAACTTGCAAAATACAAAGAGCTACTCATAAGTTAGGAAATCCATTTTCAAGACCATGGTGGTATATGTATAGCTTATGACTTCTGCAAGAAATCATACTGCCACTAGGATAATACAAAATACCGCTCTGATCTCAGAACATAAATATGGTTGACATGTTGGAAACTCAATTATCAGTCAAAGGTGGAGCAGAGTGCAGATTTGCCAGACTAAAAAAATTGTTATTCCCAATTGTTATACCAGTTGACTTTGACTTCCTGTTGTTATACTTATAAGGTGCTGGTTTAGGTTAATTTTGATAAACCACATGTAAAAAAAAAATGTTCACCATTCTGCCCTAGGCAGTTGCTTAAGTAAGTCATTATATATGGATGACCTAAGTATGTAAGATTATAAACTAAAATTTTTAAACAGTCATGACATCACTAATTGCCAGCAGCAAGAATTTAAGAATAATTCCAGTATGTAAACTTAACTATACGTATATAGGAACTTTTACAATTAATTCTAGCTTTTTGTCATTCAGCTTATTGCAAGAGCCAACAAGTTTGCTGGTAGAATGTGTGCAAATGGTCAGAAGTAAGTTGGCTGTACCTGGTGATATAAGACGTATACACAGATAAAACTTGCACAAACCTTTTAATTATACACATGTAAGAAATAATAGTAGGCCTACACCTTGGCCTTCTTTGTGATATAAAATTAAAGTGATATTTAATTCATCTTCAATTAATGTGACAATTGACTGTATAATTAATATATAATTGAATAAGGCCACATTGTAATTTGTGAAAAATTAAAACCATAGTGTAGCAAAGAATCTTTTAAAAAATATTATTTTTTTTTATTTAGAATAAATAGTTCTGTATTTTTTAAGTAAGTAGTTAATAATGGATTATTTATGCTACAAATTAACTTTTTTTTAGACATAAACACTACCTTTTGGCTCATAAAAACCATAGATCATTCAAATGACATGTTAAAAACTGTAGTCATCATGTAAGGGTATCACTTTGTATATATACACACACAATATTATACGTTATAACCATCATTACTACTCTTGGAGTAGGAAGTTTTTTTTTATAACAAAAAGTAAATATCAGTGAAAATTACAGTGGCATGAGGTTGTGACAAGTAGCGCTTCAAAACCCATCACCCAAATGTGTGTGGCAATTGTGGCCAAATGACTAAGCTCCTGCACTCTACCGGCTTCCATGACCAAAATAGGTTTCTGCTTATCGAAAACAACTGGCAAGCTTGTTAGACATATACTATAACCCACATTAAGCCAGATTTGATTTGAGAAGGTTTACTGTACATTATCAGTCTTGCTGGCTACTGTTAAAAAAAAGTCTTACCTGCTTCTACAGATATTGCGAGTAAAGAAATTAGTTGTCATATTGTGTTTTTCAAATAACTGGTTCACAAATAATTCCATCTATTTTGTGATAACTGATACTTTGTTGTCACTGGGAATCAAGTGTTTGTGAAATTACGATTACATTTTGCAAAAATTATTATTATTAAAGTAATAAATAACCTGTTGGACAGGCTATGGAAAATACAATGTTTTTTTCGTGACTTTTTCACAGTTCTGATGTAGCAATAAGTGACTAACACTTTAAAAATAAAATAATTTTTTTGGTTTGTTATCTACTATTTTCAGCACAATTTTGACTAATGTTTTGTATATGACATTCAAGTAGAGGTTAGAGTGTAAATAGTTTAATAGTTTGTAAAGTTGAAGAGAGAAAATATGGTCATATATATTATATAATGTACAACTTTGAAATATATTGTTGCAGGGGGTGTGAAGTCGGCGCCTCCTCGCGGTGCACCCTGGGTAACGCTAAACGTCCGACAGCTAAGGACGCTATACCAACAATGCGTCTTCTTCTGATACAGGGCTCTTCCAACAAAGGTAATTTTTGTAATAATTACTTAATAACATAGACAAACTTTTTTTTGACAATGATTAAGTTTAGAAAAAAAATTATTAATTAGGATCAAAGTATTTTAAGGTTTAAAAAATGTGCATTTTCCCATTAAGAAAAAAAGACAAGATCTGTCAATGTAGATGTTAAACATTTCTGACAATCCCAGATTCAACTGACAGCAAACAAAGGCAGATAAAGGTTAAAAATACAAAAGTGACCACTTCATGCACATATAATGGATACTCTTGACTTTGTAACAGTAATGTCATCCTCACACCAACATGATGTGTTTGGTAAAGAAATTAAGGATTGTTTTAATAATCATTAACTTTACAGTGCTTTATAAAGCATTAACTGTGTACTCGTGCTTTGCTATATTATCAGTTTTTTAGGGAATAAAAATTACTGTTGATTTATTTGAAAGCTGACAAAGTTTTTGTTTCAATGTTAACTATTATAAGTTTATATTATTGAGAGACAAGCTTTTGTTATTAAAAAGCAAGTTATTGTTACCTGTAGAACATATGTAGTAATGAACAGATTTTTGGTAGAACTCACCCCGCCATCTCAAACCCAGAACACTGTGTAGCCTATGATTTGTCATTGCAGTCTGTGGTGCCAGAGAACTTGAATTGAAAATGATTTTTGATATTGGTAACAGTACAATATTTTTGTTACTAGCTAGTTTCATAATGGAAAAAATAAAAATAATAAAAGAATTTTTTTGTTAGTCTAGCTTTGCGATCTAATAAATAAAAATTGTAAAAACATTATTTTTTTTTAAAAACTGTTTAAAAATTAAGGTTCGTTTTATAGTCTGTAGCATTTTATAGTCTGTAAAACATGGCAAATACAAATACCTCTGTCATTAAGATATTGTAACCAGATAACTGACATTTTACACAAAGAAATCATACAGTGGCATTGTTGGTTAGTCAACTTATTTGGTGGTTAGAGTTTGTAGAAATAACCTGTTTGAAAATAAATCAGCCATTTTTTGTTTGTGCGCCATTTATATATATATGAGTACAAAAGTTTGAGGTAGCCTAAAAGTACTGACAATGTTTTTACATTTAACATATAAATGTTTCATTTTAAATCTGTCGTTGCACCATAGACAGCGGATATTGGCATTTTAAGGTTACAGACAGAAATTTTTAACATCAGTTTTGGCTTTTCCAATGCATTAAGTGAAAAACTGAACTAAAGAATGTTTAAACAAATCTGTTTTCTTTCTAGAACTCATGAAAATATAAAGTTTTAAAATAACTCATGCATTTTGAGTGGCCACCATTTTGTTTTAAATAACTATCTATTTACATTTCTTTTTTTCAAAAGATTATATATGGCTAGTATGACTATTAAATTATATCTTCTTTTTTATACAGGCACTTTTTGATTTAACATTAATAACACACATCCCTTAAATATTTCACAATATAGTTATACATTTTAGACATTCTTTTTTTTTACCAAACAATTTGTTTTGACCTTTGTTAGCCTGTTTAATTTTTTGTTAGTCCGAATAAAAAGCTACACATTGTCATTTCTATAATTGAAAATACATTTTATTATTATTTCTATACATACATTCCTTTTTTCCCCTCTATAAGTATTACATTGTTATAAATGAATACGTTGCATTAAAACTGAAAATCATTTTTTACATGAATATTTTGCATTATTTATTTTTTTTATAAACATGTAAGGAATTAAAGTAGATGATTTGGCAAACCTAATTGGGAAAGTAAAGTTTTAATTTCAATTGAATTAATTTTTATTAATTAGAAACCATTCAGCACTAATTTGAGCAATACTAGGAGCAATACTAGCTCGGTCGTCGTTTTTTAATTCAAAACGATTTAACATTTATAATGAACTGTTTACTACTTCTTGTTTGTTATGTAATTTTTTGTTTAAAAATTAAAAAGTGACGACCAAACTAGTATTGCTCATAGTGCTAAATAGTCTTTAATTAATAAAAATTAATTCAATTGAAATTAAAACTTTACTCATAACCTTCATAACTTAACTCATAATTTCAGATTTTGAAATTTTAAGATGCTGAAATCAGACTTTCAAAAAAGTACAAGATAAATAATTTATGATCTTTTTTAGGTTATTAAAAGCTGTCATTTTGAAACTGATAAATAGATTTTTTTTTAAAACAAAATAATGCAAGCTGTGTATTATCAAAACAAATTTTTGAACCAAGTTTGAATCAAATCTGACCAAAATTGCAAACATGAGAGTGCTCACACACATGCAATTTTATGGATTCTCAAAAAGTGATCTAGAGGTCACAATCAGTGCTCCTTTCAAAGTCCAAGTTTCAGTTGGGTTTTCCAACTGAAATTCACTACATAATAAAACCACATGTACAGTTTCACTACCCTTACCATTATTTTTTCAATGACAGTTGTAAATTTTGCTAGCCTTCTCCAGATAACCATTTGTTGCTCCAGTTCTCTGTCCTCAAATTTTCCTCTTCACTTTCTAACAGGGCAAAGAAAAGCTGTGCCTATTCCTTAATACAAATCTGAACTTTGAAACAATTAAAACAATGGATATTATGATGATTAGAGTTGAAGTTAATTTTTCTGAAGTTCCAAATCAGTAAAGGAATAGAGGAAATAAAATATTAATATGAAAATAGACTTATGTTTAAATAAATATAAGAATGTTTAGTTTTGAACTAACATTTTAAAAAAATAGTGTTGTTATTTTATGATTTAATAAAAAGTTTTCAAATAATTTATTTAAGGCTTGGATTTTTTTCCAATCTGTTAGAGATTGCTTTAGCATCTAAGATATCTTTTCCATATAGGGGTGGGTAAACACACTATAATAATAAGACAAAGTTTGTATCATATTCTAAAATATTTGTATGCGATGTTTGTGCATACATTTTGCTGGAAGGGAAGCTAAAATCATACTGATTTTCATTATAACTGGTTTGATTTGCTTATATTTGGAAAGATTTTTTGTCAAATCTCATTCAATATTATCAGAAGAAGGATTTTTTTATATCAGTTGTTCACTTAATAATTTTGATAAGATATTGTTTAAACATATCTATTTAGTACTGTATAAGAAACTCATAGGCCAGAAATCCAGTTCAACAGGAGTTATCTTAAAAAAAACTGGAAAATAATCCTAATCTCTCTCTCAAAATATATATATAACGTCCAAACTGGTTTTTGAGGAAGTAACAACATTGCCACAAAGAAATGTCACACTTGTTGGTTTGTTAAAGTATGTCATTGTTTGAATCTCTTTTTTGTGTAATTTCAATGAATCTAAGAAATGTTTTGTATCATTTATTTGTTGAAAACAAATTATATTGTATCACTTTTTTTGTAGCAACAAGACCAATAATTCAGACCCAAGACCTGAAGACTAATAATTCAAAACCTAAATTGTCTTAGGTAAAAAAGACCACACAAAAAAAAAAAGATTAATATGTGCCTCATAATGCAAAATCATCAAACATTACTGTATTTCCACAGTATAGGTAAGTAAATAAAAAAATTGTTTTGAAATATTCGAAAATTTAAAAGAAATTAAGTCATAAATTGTATGTATAAGTTTTTAAGTGTTTATAAAACATACATGTTTTAAGTATGTACTAGGGATGGGACCTTCTGCTAATTTTAAAAAATATCAACGAACTGTTTGTTGGAAAAAAATAACTGTTTGGAAAAACAGTTTGAAAAAACAGGTTTAGAAAAAATGAAACTCGAAGTTGTATTAGCAGCTAAAACATAAGCACAAACGATCAGTTTTCTAAGACTACTTTTTCATTCCCATTATCACCATGTCCTTAACTGTTTTTGGATGTAAAACATTTAGAAAAAAAAAATTAAATGTAGTAAGAATTAAATTACATTCTCAAAACGTAATATGCCATTTTATATTTACAAAATGCAATGTATTTGTAATAGAAGCATTATTATTTTTTACTTAAAAATTAAATAGCCTTTGCATATTTACTGAAATGCAAACAATTTAGAATATTTTTAGTTGATTAAAAAATATTGATGATTGATAATAAATATAAAAAATACGTTTAAATAAAATTAGGTTACGTATTTACAAATTAGGTTATGTATTAAAATTAGGTTATGTAAGATGTTACTGTCATATTTTTATTTGGGAGAAAGTAGGTTTTCATTTTTCAACACTGAAAAAAGTAACGTTAATAAGTAAAATATAGTAATAAGAACATAGGCCAAATATGTTTAAATAAAATTGGCTCTATATAGTTACAAAATTATAGGTTATTAACATTAGGTTATTACAGGTTAATGATAGGTTATTAACCTAAAATTATTCAAGATATATACAAGAGTAGATATTGTGAATTTTAAAAAGTCCACACATCCAATAAATAATTAAAAACTATGCACTTGATTGTAAAAACATAAAAAAAGTAAAAGAAAACTTTCAGAATTGTCCACTAAATATTTTTAAATTTCTAAACACAAAGTAAACTACGGAGAAAAACTAATATAAAACACAATTATGGCTGTTTTTACAGTTTAAAAAATGTTTGAACAACAAATTTTACATTTAAAACTTTCAAACAACTCGCAACAAAATAGAGATAAACTTTGACAACGCCCAAACAGTTCTTACTTCACTACGTTGCAACAAGAAATAGAGGGAAAAATTATAGCAAATAGCAAGTTAAAGAAAATGTGTTTGTACTGTTTGAAGGAAAACAGTTTAACAGGAAACTAGCAAGAAAAATGTTGTAGCGCTTGCGGCAACGTTCGAATAGAACGTAGGTGGTAGGGAAGTCCAAACTGTTGTTCCTTGTTTAACAAATCACGATCCAGTCCATTCAAACTGCTAGTTTCCGTTTGGCAAAGCAGTTTGTTTTTCGTAAATAGAATAACAGTTTGTTTTAACAGTTTGGAGTTTTCTTACCCATCTCTAGTACATACTCTGACTAGTGAGAGGTTTTGGTTTCTTATTAGTTGTATTTTTAATTTTTATTTGTAGTATAAATAATTAAGTTATTGAATGCAATTAGAAATATTAACACGTCTTGAATTGGCAATTCTGAGTAAGTAACTTGAAGAAAGTTGGTTTTAGTATTTCACCATAAAAAATAATTTAAACAGGTTTGAAGAACTTAACCTACAAATTTTTCCCCAACCAAAACTTTTTTTTTGGAAAGAAATTGCTTATTAAATCCTTAAAAATTTAATTTCTTTAAATCAAAATTAAATATAAACTTTAACCATATATAAATATACTAATATAGTTAAAATAGTAATAATAGCCCTTGTATGGCTGGCTACATTGTAGAAGATATAAATGTTAGCCTATGTAGTGAGAATTATTGTGTAAAATTATAGACTTAACTACCAATTAATATTCCGTAAAAGAAGTTAAACACAATCTCTTGACTTGTATTTGATTTACAGCAATTTTAAAAATGTAGGTCAAGGACTTGTGAATTACAGCATGAGGCTTAAGAGTGTAAATAATTAGAGTGTGTGTGTTGATATAGGAAACACTATGATTAAATGCTATGATTTTACCCTTATTGACCATGATATTTTTTTGTATTTTTGCACTTTCACTCCTTATGCTAAAGTAATGATTTCATAATTTTTTTTTATTATGGACTATTATTACAGTAACTCATATTCACCCACAAAAGATTCCATTTATTACAATTTAAAATTTTAAGCCTTTTTTAACAAACTATATTGAGACGTCATTGCTGTCATTGTGTACATGGAACGTGCTAGATTTTGTATGCAAGGTTACTACACTTATGTTACTCAGCGAGGTACTGTTCATGAATGTTATCTCAGTATAGTAAATCATTAATACCTTGACAGTTCTTGTAGTGGTAACATGACAGCCGTTATTTTACCCTACAACTGTGTTTTCACCCACCTACTTAGTCGAGTTAGTTTTTAAAGTTTTTTTTTTATATTACACATAAAAATGTAGTGGAGATATGTTCTAATTGCCGTTAGGGCATACAAATTATAATAACATGAAATCTCAAATAGTTATAGAATATTATTGTTATTATTACCAGTCTAATTTATATACTACTAACTAATGTTCCTAATTATTTAATTTTAGGTACTATTTTCCAATTCTTATTTTTTATTTTATTTTATTTATTTTTTTTTTTGCTTTTGCTTTATGAATTACCATAAATTATAATTTATATTACAATAATGTTCTGACGTTATTAATTTATCTTGATTTGAGATATGTATTTATTTTTCTATGTTGTAATATGTAATATAACAGTGATTAGGCCTGTAATATAATAGTATTAGGCCATACCGTACCTATTAATAACAATGAAAGTGTATACTTCAAGAACTGTGGAAACAATAACATGGAAAATTGTAGAACTCTAGAAGAGCATAATCAACAATGTGTACGTAGCTACTATTACAAATATGTAATAGATAATTAACATTACATATTATTATAGCTTAGTGGGTAAATATGACATTAAAGCATTTGGATCAGTTATTGTATTTGTTTGCCAAAACACTTTATTATATGCCTATTGGTAATAATCCAAAACATAAAAGACGGAAACTATGGGAAATTAAAACAAAAGAAAACATAAAAGTGACCTGCATAACCTCAAAATCAGTACTGGATAAAAGTAGGTAACATGTTTTTCATCATGAAAACCATTAATTGTATGCATGTTAATAACAAAAAAAATAAGAACTTTAAAAAATACTTAAGAACCTAACATGCTTTTGTATCGGAACGCGAATATGATATATGACCGTATATGAACACTACGAAGTGACACACTGTAATGACATCACTTGCTGTACTAACCTTTCATACTCCATGCAATGTAAACAGCAATGACGTCACAGTATAGTTCCATTAAAAATATTATAAAATTATAAGTTATCGTAATAAATTTAATATTTTGCGGATGAATATCTCTTAATTTAATAAAAGAAAAATGTGATCAAAAATCATTACTTTAGTAAAATGGCTTTAATGTCATAATTACCAATTAATGTACTATCACAATTTTTGTAAAATGTGTTTTTGTCACTAAGGACCAAGTAGTAATTCTTTGTAGATGTTAAAAATATGCAGTAGGCCTATTATAGTAATTACATAGGTCCTTAATGTTTTATAAATTTGTTTTGGTACTACTTTACAAGTGTAGGATATGATGAAGTATGTGCTTGATTTGGTAATATGCCTTATATGTAACTCAATTTTAACTTAGGTATTTTACTTCTATTACCACAAGCACTTATTTTAGAACCCATTTAATTAATATTCACAACAACAAAAATGAAAACAGGATTTAAACAACAATTTGAAACTTGTACTCAAAGATATTTAACATTTTGTTAAATTTAAAAATCAAAGTGTGTAACATGATAATATCATAACTGTTTAAATTTTTAACAGGCTAACAAACACACAGTAAAAGAGTTGATGACATGTTAAGTAAAATTAGGTACAATGACAGAAAAGGGAGTAGGATTGGGAATTCTGAGAAAGGAAGTTATTGGCCTACAAAAACCATTTGTTTGTGTTAGTTAACTCAGCACAATGTTTATTTCTGTAGCACAGCACAAGGTCGTCTCTATGTTTACACATGTGCTTAGAAATAATTTAATAAAATTAAAATACTCTTTATAATATATTCAGCCCTTTATCTGAAACCTAAACTGTTATGCGGGTCATTTTCATTCTGTGTATTAGACTTTTGTCCAATATGGTTGTTATACAGGTCAATCGTTAGCCAAAGTATCACTGTATTCTGAAAAATAATACTTTCAGAAAAAATAATCGAAATTAAGCTATATAATTGGTCATATTATTTTAGAGGAAAATACCTGTTTAGTCTAACAAATATTTTTAAATTACAAGCAGTGCCTAATAACATTATATTTTAAACTAAACTGTTACACATTGTCAGTGTCCAGAAGTTAGGCCTACAACATAACTAAACTGAAACAGTATCTAGATTTTTAGAATAGGTTTTTTCAGATTTCCTAAAAATTGCTATACGCACCATCAATTTTGGGATTTTTAGTTGACGTAATTAAACATTATCATGTTAAATAATTTTTTTTATAATGTTTTTAGTAACCTAATATTTTAGCCTATTTATAAATTTAAATATATGATATAAAATACATTTTCTTATATAGTTGAAGTAACTGCTAAGTTCAAGTAGGCAAATTGTTGTTGTTTGTTTAGAATGAGAGTCATTATATGATGATGTAGAATTAGGCTATCTGTAATTATACGTTTTTACTAGGTCTATTAAATTTATAAGTATTAATAAATTATGAAGTAGGTCAACGTTGTAATAAATAAATAAAAAATCTTAATTATTAGGCCTAAAATAATCAATCAAATGATTGATTACTTGTGTGATTAAGAATAAGAACTTGTTATCAGTTAGGCTGTTGTTTTTTTTAAATTATGTTTTATGACCATTTTATATCAGTACAGTATTGTTTTTGTTTTTGTTACTTTGAAATGTGTTTGGTCTAGTAGGTTTGACTGTTGAGTGCACACTTTACAAATATGCAAATTTTGGATTCCAATATGTGGATTTATTCTTGTGTCCTGATGAAAATTTCTTCTCTAAATTGTATTTTCTAGTCTAGTTCTATTTAGCAAGTTATTTTGTAGACAATATTTGATAGGTTTATAAATATAATAAGTTATTTGGTTGTTGATTTTAATACATATTATTGCCAACAGGATGAGTGCAATGATGATGGAAGAAGAAAACAATTTAGAATCAAAAAATGGAGCAATGGAGTTGTTAAACGGAGTTGGTGATCGCTCACTAGATATAAGCGCTCTAGGAGGCTTACAATTACCACCTGGTCAGTCAAAATACGCTCAACTGTTAAGCGTAATAGAAGAAATGGGAAGAGATTTGCGACCTACTTACGCTGGCAGCAATTCTTCAAAAGAAAGACTCAAACGAGGAATTGTTCATGCTCGGATCCTTGTGCGCGAATGTTTAATGGAGACGGAAAGAAGTGCAAGACAGTAATTAATAGTGCATTCAGTCTGTGTAAGATAATGTGTTTTAGGCTGTGCGTAAGTATTTTTTGGACAGGTTTTTTGTTTTTTTTTTGTTTGAGCATTTATTAAATTCAGTAGCAGTTAAAAATTAGGTTAGGTTTTTGATTTTTCTAGGTCCAAGGTGCACAATTTTATCTATTAAGCCCATGTCATATATAAGATGTATGTATCATGTGAGTAACACGATTTGTAATCAGTCAGTACATTAGGTTAAATCGTGTGCCTTGAATGTTCCAAGTAACTGGTCATATCTAGCATAAAATAACTACCAAATTGAAATGGAACTGTGTACCTGATCATAAAAAATATGTTTTTAACTCTTTTTATTGATTTGTCACCTAACATTTAACTTTAAAAAGGTTAATTGTCTTACAAAAGTAGCCTACATTGACCTAATAGACAAGATACTAACTATTTTATGTTATTTCTCCATTTATGACAATTCTACAGTAGAACCTTGATTATACAGGATTTAATTAATGGGGTTTAAATAAACTGGGGTAAAACAAAATTATGTTTTAACTAAAAATGTTTTTTTAAGTTAATCTTATAGAAAATATTCTTATTTTGTATTCATAAGATATATTCATAACTTATTATAGCCTTGTTAGAGGCTTGCAAGAGTTAAACATTATGGTTAGCAGATAAGAACGCAATGCTTAATGTGTATAAGGATTTTATTGTAGTTACAGTGGTGAAATGACAGTGTCTTGTAGATATTAATTGTACAGTAAGGTGAAGAGGGGATGAAAATAATAAATAACAGGGTGACAGGAAGAATAACATAGTGTTGGCCAAAATAAGTAACTGTTATTTTAGTTGGTATTAAACTTATAGTTTATTTTGTACATGTCTCTAAAAGATAAATTGAGGCAACAATGTTGCAAGTGTTATTGAGAAGTTACATTTAGTTGCCACTGTTGGGTATTATAGAGAAGTGTATAAGGGGTACAGACATATAAGGGTCAAATTAAGGGCTGATAATTTAATTTTTTCCTACTAAGGTATTGAAGGCAAAAGAAAATGTAATTTGGTATTTATGTACTGTTTAATATCAACAAATGTGTTTATTTTTATAGTTACATTTTTTAATTCATTGAAACATTTTCTTTCTTTGCTGTTTCTGAGCATTATTTCATTATTAGTACCTTAACAATGTAAGGTACATTTACATTTGGTACCTTAACAAGGTAACCTTATTGGTACCTTACTCAGGGTTACCCCACATAATCCAGGTTCTATTGTAGACTACATTTACTTATTGTTCCTTATCTCCTTAAAAATATTGATAACAATCACTTGATAAGATTCATTGTGTTAAAGCATTTAGGTAGTTTTACAATCGACTATTAAGCTCAATAAGATGTTCCATTTTTGTTAATTTATACAATGAAAAGCTAAGATTTTAAGGCTCAGTTTAAAAGTAATTTTGTTATTAGTTTGGTTTTGTTGTGTTCAGTTTGAATTTTTTTATTAATGCAATTCACATTATACCTAAGAGTGAATTGAATCACTTTGGTGATTATTGTGTTTATAATTCTAAATTTGTATTGACTATATTTTAATGAGGAATTAAAATTATTGTTTAGGATGCATTTTAACAGAATTTGAGAAGATTAATATAATGTCAATTCCTATTTTCCTGTACAAGTCTTTGTCATTCTGTGTCTTAAAAAGGAATTGCTAAACTAAGAATTCAGTACATTGCCAAAACACCACATTTTTTAAATAATGTTTGCGCTTTGCAAGTACTAATATTTATAGATATAGATTGGTGTTTCAGAAAACAAAAAATACAATACATTTTTATGGCATGTTAATATAAAAATTATCGTATGAATGGAGATTCATAAAAGTAGGTTTTTAAAAAGAAATTAAACGTAGTCACTATTTTTAATTGTAATTTATATTGTGAAACTTTCGAGCAATGAGCCATATAAAATGTCCTCTATTGTGAGGAATACAGTATGCAGCTATTTACTTATGGCAAATTGTTTAATAGGCATCTTGTGATTATATTGGAAATGTTTTTTCTTATTTCGACAATGACCTACAAAAAATGGAACAGATTTCGTTTTCTTAACATTAATTTTAGATAAAGCACATTTTTCAAGATAAATGGGATTTTTAATTTAATAAAACCTCTCACAGTATTACAGTAATTAATAAAGAAATGTTCAAATTACAATACAGTAGATCCAGTTATAACTGACTTGTGTCCAATTGTTTGGCATGGTTCACCTGTGACATTTCAGTAGTTCCAGGAAAGTAGAAAGTTCCGCTCTGATCACGAGACAGTTTAAAAGCACAAAATAATAGTAAGTGCAAAAAAACTAAGTAGAACAGTTGTAATTTTTTCTAACAGTCTGTGATGAGCTAATGTAATTGTAATTCCTGATGATAATAGAATTATTGTGATATAATGGGATTTGTATTGGATCAAATGAAACGATTCTTTTAGGGTGTCAATTTATTCTAATTTCTTTTCGTTTGTTCCAATTTCATGTTTAAACGACAACAATCAGACCAAATCGAACTCACATGATTAGTTCTATGTTGTCATTAAACACAGGTCTGAATGCTTATCTTATCAAATGCTGGAGCATTTGAATGAATTTTTCTCAAAACTATGCAAAAACAAGATTTGTATAGTCGTATGCTTGGGGCTTCAAAATAAATATAGCTTGTTCTTGCAAAGAAAAAGATGTGCAAGCATCGTTATTAACGCCATTTCCTTGCTACTCATATACGCAATATAGCATCATTTCTGTTTCCCTTCTGCTACATGTGTTCTTTCCAAACTTGTCCACCAGGAAAACTGCAGAGTACAATTTTATTTTGTTTACATTTGTATTTAAACAATTTCCAAGAAAAAACTGACATTGTGCTCCGTTATCAGGTATTAAGCCTGTGTATGATTGATTTAATGTTCGGTTCTGAGAATGTCCACTATTTTTTAAAGTTGTTCTAAGCCAGCTCATCTCGGTGAGGGAATACAAAAGTATGTGTTATTTAAATGTTTTTTAAGGGAAGTTTCACTGTAAGTACCTTGTAACAACCAGAAAGAACGATCATTGCACTTTTTTTTATTGTCTGAGACTCATTGACAGAATTTTGTAGAGATTTTTTTAAAATTATCTTATTCAGCAAATATACATAAATTATTATTTAATAATAATAAAGTTCTTTAGGTGCTTTGGACATTTTTTAATATATACAATAGAATTATGACTTAATTTATGTATTAATTTAATCATTGTATCTGTGGATCTTTTCTGTTATCTAAATACAGTAGGTGTTATCCGTATTATTAGGCTAACAAGTCATATACATTTTTTTAAAGTCAATTCCTACTTTGGTCAACAATTTATTCCTATATTTATATCCTGCTACATATCTTATGTAAGAGAAATTTTTTCTCCCATATAAACTAAAATTAATTAATTTATTTTAATTAATGCATTAATCTTTGGAAAAACTGTATTAACAGCAAGTGTCATCCACTACAAGTTTAAAAAAATGTATTTGAACTTGAGTGGATGAATAGAAAGTATTTTATTAATGATTGAAAATTTGAACAAGATATATAAATATATGTAGGGAGAGTATGAACTAATAAGTAGGAATTGAATGAATTGGTGATTTTGAGTCAAGAACGCAATTGACGATAAAAATACTGCAAGATACTGCAAATAGTGACCATTTAAAAGCGTACAGCTAGTAATATTACCATCTGCATTTATATACCCTTGCCATCATAATATGAGATATATTATATCCTGATATTATCCTACTACCCTGCAATGGTATTAAAATAAAGACTGTAATGTATTCAGACAACTTTACTTCTTAACTTGTGCATCCGACATTATATGAAATCGATTGTGTAATGTACTCTTCACATACCTGGGCAGCCATTGTTAAAGTGTGATGTGCTCGACATCCGCTCCAACAATCAGCTCAACTGCTCCGTCACAACAGTGGTTTTTTTTTTAGAATTTGTTTCATTCTGTCTTGGTTTAGTGTTTTAGTGTAGTGTAATACCTCTATGTTTACAGAGTGTGGGACATGCATACTTGCATTTCAGTAGTAGGCCTACTTGATCTGAACTTTTCTCCTTAATTTTGTATCTTTTACATATTGCAAACAATGCAAGTATTCTTCAGTAATTATCCTTGCTCGAGATATAAAAGTATGTTTGTTTCTGTTTGTGTTTTTGTGTAATTCTAGGTTATTTGGTATCTGTTATATGTTGTAATGCATTTTCAGTTAGGGTGATTTGGTTCCAAGCTCGATGCAGTTATAACCAGTTCATCTGATATTTCATTGCCAGCTCCGCATGGGGGTGCAGACTACCTGCACCTATTGAGAGGATTTAGACGTCCCTCATGGTACCCGAGTCTAACACACATTTATACTTAACAACACTACACTTACACTCACACTTACATTTAGGGAAACGATAATAGCCTCAATGTGCTTTTCGCCTTAAAATAAAAAAAAAAAAAAAAAAAAAATCGTGTGTTTGTATTGCTTTGGCTTGGAATGCACAGCAAATATACTTTTTACTTCTTGATGTAGAGTAGCTACTGAATACTTTGAAAATAGTAAAAATATGATGGTGGTTTGCTTGATGAAATTGCATCAGGAAAGACTTGGAATATGTCAAAATACAAATCCGATGAACTGGAACTCTTGGAACAGTTGAAGGGTTGTATTGTAATCAGGTCAGTTTCCTTACTTGACAATAACAGTGATAGAACGGATTACTTGACATCGTCTTGGGGTATACAAACACCAGAAACGAGATAATTTTTAATGTTGCTTTTTCTTATCTAGCATATTATTGCATAAAATGGGTTGACTAAGTTATAAGTAAAGAAACAGTGGTTTTCAGTTCACATCTGATGTTAGATGCTATCCAAGAGTAAGATCTTAGACCAACCAATTTCACCCTTGTATAGATAACAGAAAAGATCAATTATAACTAGCACTATCAGGTTAGGTTAGGTGTGCACTGATTTTTGGTGAAGATTATTAGTGCCTAAACAGTTTTTTTAAAAATAGATTTACATTTTATTGTAAGAAATATTGTAAACAGTTTTTACTTTAACGAAATGTACAAATTAGTGTTAGTTGACTCGCTAGCGAGACTATTGTCAATCGCATTAAAGGTTTTGGGGAATTTAGGAGTAGTAATATATACATCGAGTAATATATTTTTGTAAGTTTGTATTTTGTAAATCATTAGCAAAACAATCAACACTGTATTAAGGATTAGTTTTGCTTTACGTTTGAAAGTGATTAAATTTTATTCGCCAAGAAAATCATGTTTAATACATCCATAAGAAAATATTTTTGCAGCTTCAAATACTGACAGATTTTATTTGGAGTTGTTCATGTGAACTATAAGTTTACTGTCATAAACAGGCATGAATATCTCTGGAGATTTTATCTAATTTTTGCATTAATGTATATTATAAAGTGTTTACTTTAAGTACTTATTGTGTTAAAAGATCGATGCCGGCATACTTTTGTTGTTTATATTGTTTACAGCTATAATTATATATAATTAAGAGAGTGCCTTATTTAAATTTTATTACCTTTTAAAGAGAAAAAAACAGTATTCATCTTTTATACCTAGTTAATTAGATTTTTAACAAAGAAAAATAAATAAGTTTAAATGTTTTATAGGATTGGCACTTTAAAATGCAGTGTTTATAAATTGCCTTATTATTTAAGAATAGTTTAAGGAAACAATTAGCATAAAATATATACATAATTTTTTTAATATAAAGATCAAAAAAGAAAATGAATAGCTAAAATTTATACAATGTTTGTAACTTGCTAAGAATTATAGTCCAATAAACTCAGGTATTTCTTAGTACAGAATGTTTTATTTAGTAAACCAATGTTCTGTAAACTTTCATCTCCTGTATAAATTTCCTTCAGCTCTTTGGTTCCTCATCTGTGATCATATGTTTCCTTCCGTTTTTGTATTCCTGCAGTAGCCTCTTGAATAGGCTTACAATAATCCATTACAGGTTTCACAAAATTAGTGGAGATAACGATCCAGTTATCTTTTTTCCAGCAAAAGAAAGGGCGCAAATTGCTTATTAAACCTGATTGTATGAGAATAGATTAAAAAATAAACATACAGTTCAGTCTTGAGAACAACTTTGTATTTCAGGAATATAAAAGTTTGCACTTAATTATTACGTCTTTATCAGCAGTAGTATTTATAATGAGACTTACCTGCCGGCTGGCTAATTACATTCCACTCTGACTTTTCTTCTTATCGGTTTCAACACAACAAATTTTTGACACTAAACCTGAAAAGTTAAATATTTATTGTTGCTAAAAATAGGGTTTTCTTACATTAAAAACAAACATTTGGACAGTCTTTGAGAAAATTACACTTATAAAAAAGTTCAACTGTATTTATGTACACAATTGCTTTTTACAATTTTGTTTATTCAATGTTGTACTCGTCTTTCTTTTTTAAAAGTAGGAAATCTTCAAGAATTGGAAGAGTTACATTTGTGTCCCTTTCAGTATTTTTTCCAACAAATAAAGTCTTTGCTTTGCTGTTAAGTAAAACTATTTTTTTTTCACTATAGTGCGTAAGAAAATTCAAGGTCCGAGTACTTTTTAGACAGGCCTCGTATACAGTGATCCAATCATTTTCCCCCCAAGAGTCCAAACATATTTGAAAGTTATATTGGAATATTCTTTGATCTTTTTTTTTTGTGTGTGTTTAACGTCCGACTATTGTGCACACTTGGGCTAATGCAGACGATGAGATGATTTATAGCGTATGAAAATGCCAAGCCCTGGCCGGGAATCAAACCCGGGTGAAAGCCCAGTATGCTATCAACTAGGCCACCAAGGCGGCTTAAGTAAAACTAAATCATCAAAATGTGTAAATGAAAAATGAATACATTAAAGGAGAAAATAAAATCAGTCATTGTGTTTTGATGTAATAGTCGGCTTCACAGTACTTACTTCTCCCTTGTTGTTAAATAGGCTACGATTCAAGGTTAGCGACAAGTCGCTATAGGTTGAATGGTTCAACGTTTTCTGTAAAATAAAATAATCATTATTTCTTTGTAAGTGTGAATTAAGGATGTTTAAAAAGAGGACATTTATTAGATTATTGTTATAAATTAATATTTCTGAAAATAGGATTTACCCTATGGATTTAAATAGGATTTAACGTATGACGTAACTACAACCATTTGTGCGTAGTAATAAATATAACAATAATCTAGATTCACAAACATTACTTTAAAAGTGTAGAACTTATAATTTTTTTTTTTTTTGGTGTTTAACGTTCGACTATTGTGAACACTTGGGCTAATGCAGTAGAACTTATAAAATTGAATAGCGAATGCTGCATACAGTGTTTCTGTTTACAGTAGTTTTAATTCAGTAACACAGTTGTATTCATTTAAGCGTAGTCCGATTTCTGTTTTATTAAAATTTTGCAAAAATTAAATTAGTAAAATTAATTAGTAATAGTTAGATAAAAATTTGACTGCTATGAATTAAATAATAAATGCTGAGTATTTAAGCGAGTCTTTGAAATCTACATAATTACAGTGTTCTGAACAAAATTGTAAGTAATTAGTTTGAGATACTGAGAGATTTGAATCGAACAAAAAGTAAGCAAACAATAAGCCATCAATTTACAATTATAAAGGTAAATACTGAGTTAATTTCAATAAGTAAGATTACGTACGGTTTGATATTAACAAGACACGATTTGTAAACTTTTACAAATTTTTCAATTAGAAAATTACAGTATATAATTTATGTAATGATATAAGCTAAGTTAGTAAAAAGCTAATTTATATTGTTTTATTTGAAAATATTACGTAAGACATTTGATGCAATTTCTTTTTTTATTTTCTTCTTGTTAAAGGAGGAGGTATTAGTAAATTTTATTTAACTTGAAAAATCGAATCAGTAAATAAGAGTTTTTTGGATCTACAGTAGAGCGTCGATTATCCGAAGCCCAGTCATCCGAAACGTCGGTTAACCGAAAGCGGTGGCGCGGCGGCCTGACAGCGCAGCGGCCAGACAGTGCCGGCGCGGCAGCTCGACAGCAGTACAGTCTCAATATAGAGTGTGCACTAGCACATACAGTGACGAGTCAGTCTCCGTGTTGTTTAGACCGTTTGTGCTTCTGTTTGTTTTGCTGTGTAATTACCGAACTGCAACCATAGACAATGTCAACAAAACGAAAACGTGTTGTGCTCAGTCTTTCTGACAAACTTAAAATAATAGAGAAGTTGAAAAAAGGTGCTAGTGGGGCAAGCTTAGCTCGGGAGTACGGTGTTGGTAACGCAACGATAACGGACATTAAGAGGAGAAGTGACGAGGACGATGATGATGGCGTTCCAGAAAATGAAGGTCCATCCCATGAAGAAGCGCTCCACTGCTTAGAGACTGCTTTGAAGTGGTTGGAACGACAAGACGAGTGTAATGCTGTTCAGTTGCTCTCTTTAAAACGTTTGCGGGACTTAGCAGCTAAGAAACGAATGTCAATGCTAAAGCAAAAAAGGATTATGGACTTTTTCTTTTAGAGATTATGTGTTACAAATTTCATATGTGTTATTCATCATGAACATACAGTATTCTAAGTCTCTGAAAACCAAACCAAAAAATGTTAATGTTTCTTTACCAAATGTTATTCTTTCTTTACCGAATGTTTAACTTTACTTTACCTAATGTTTATTTTTTCATTATCAAAGAGTTGTTTTACTGTACAGAACACTGTATACTGTACTGCTTATATTTATCATATGTCATTAAACAACTGGATGAATTTATGTGCTGTACGTGTCTACTTGCTCCTTAAATTGGTTCTACCACTGTTAAATTATATCACACTACCTTTTTTCGAATATGTTCGTTTATCCGAAAAATCGATTATCCGAACACCCCCTGCACCAATTGTTTCGGATAATCGACTCTCTACTGTATATTAAATTGTGTCGATTAATTAGAATCCAGCCTCGTTATCGTTCATGTACATCGTTGTACTTATAAAACCCGAGATAGCAATATGCAGTATTTGAAAAGGAAAAACAAATTTCAAATACTGTATAAGCTCTGCAATTAGTTTAGTGATACAAAAGTAACAAAATCACCAGGTTCCAAGATCGGTTGTCCTGCAAGAACCGAACCAAAGCCATACGGGAATGTTACTGACAGAAGGTTAAAGTCACACTTAAAATAAAACGTTAATATTGATGAAACTAAAACACGCAATGGATGGTGGCTGTTGTTGGTAATTAGTATACCATAACTTCTTGCTGTATAGTGGCAATGGATAGATGAGCCAGTATTGTGGGTTAAAAATTCTGTTGCGTAGTATAAGAGAAAATGATTCTTGAATATAAAGTGCATATTTAATACAAAGTATTTTTTATTGAAATATTAATTTTCTTTCAACTTTCAATACACTTGAATTGATACATTTTAAATAAATAGCTGTAAAATTTAGAATAAGGAAGAAATATCTAGTTTACTCAAGGATGTATAATCATTTAATGAACAAATTCATCTTCCTGGCCCTGATTGGGCAAACAGAGATATATGATTAATTCTGCAAACCAACAAACAAGTGTTTAAATAAAAGTTTCCTAGCTTTTTCAGTATTTTTTTTTAACATCCTTATTTTATGTCAGACTAAAAAGGACTGGGGATCGGCATTTATAGACAGAGTAAAGCTTACTGCAGACTTGAACCAACGTTCTTGAAGTCCAAATTCAGAGATGCTGACTTGTATCTTATCACCTCAGACAATAGTCTTGTTTTGGTCTGTAATGGATGTTTCCATTACTTTTAGGTGAATTAGCACATTCTTTAAAAAAAATATTATGCTCTGCATATTTAATGTCTATCTCCCCGAGGACCCGGGTTCGATTCCCGGCCAGGGCTTGACATTTTCATACGCTATAAATCATCCCATTGTCTGCATTAGCCCAAGTGTGCACAATAGTCAGATGTTAAAAAAAAAAAAAATAATAAAATAAAATAATATACACTTCTGAACAGATGTATATAACAAGACTTTACTGTTTTGACCTATTTAGAACAAATAAAACCACTTAATTCCATTTCTGTTTTGTCTAATCACGTATCCAATATAGTTTCCCTGTACGTTGCTGTTTCAGAATGTGCGAGTTACAGACATTAAGCACGTTTGACACAGTCTACAGTGCGGACTCAGTTGAGTGGTGTCCAATTTCACCGCACCAGGACATCTTCGTGTGCGGTACATACCAACTGAACAAAGGTACAGAAAGTGAGGAAAAGACAAAACGAGATGGCTATTTGTACTTGATGGCTTTGAAACAATCGGAGATATTGTGCCTAGAGCGCATTGATATGCACGCAGTACTGGATAGCAAGTGGTGCCATGCGGAAGTATCTGGGAAGGTGTTGTTAGCAGTGGCCACTGCGGCTGGGGAAGTTATTGTGTTTGCTTTAAAAAATGGTAAGTTATATTTTAAATCAAAAATAAAATTGCTGGATTGTATTTAACATGGCTTAGTAGCAGTTGTTATAAGTAATGTAGAAAGCTATTTCCAAAGTATTGATCAAAACTGGGTTTAGTTGCATTGTGTTTCATTAACCTTTAATTTCATATTCTGTTTTGTTATGTTATATAAGGTATTTATTTTTTTAATGTTCAGTTTGCATAGCATTACATTTTTATTATTCAAATATTAATTACTGAGAACTTCATTCAGAAATATTTTAAAATAGTTTTTCATTTTCAAAATTTTTTTATTCCACTACAGTCAACCCAAGACTCTTAGCTTAACTTTGAAGTTTCCTTCTTCTTTCACCAGTATTCCTCCTCCTGTCTTTCTTTATCAGATGTTATTGTTTCTTCTTCAAGTCGTTTACTTTTTTATCACCTTATCACTGTTATTAATTTCATTATCTCCCACTTCAGTGTTTTCTAAATTTGTATTTCCTCTTTACCCAAACAATTCATAAAGTTTTTTTTTATCCCTTAATTTATATACTTATACATAGTTTTACCCGATTTAATTGGACCAAAGATATTAATTTCAACCTTAGGTATTTAATTTCAGTTTTTGTCAAACTTATTTTTTTGTGATTGTTCTACTTTGTTGAAGACTTCCTGGGTTTACTATTATGTTTTATTGTCAGTAATTTTAATAAATTACTTACAGTACTTTAAAGAAAATGTTTATAGGAAGTTGACAAATTGTCACACTCAAATGCCACCAGCTTGATTTTTCTAAAGTTTTTTTCTAAAGATTTTTCTAAAATAACAATATTGTCTTTTTGAAAAAGTAATTCTTTTTTAATTTCCATTTAGAAAATAAAAATATTTTTGTAATTGCACTTGGATAGTAAAATACCTGATGCAGCCATTTATTTTCAGCTGTAACTATTGTTTCCATCTAAAGGTTACTATAATCTAGAATTACTATTAGACTAACAGAGAATTTCTAAAATTATTCTGTATAAAATACCAGTCAAATTTGTTTTTGAAAATCAGATCTAAACGCAGAACC
Source organism: Callitettix versicolor (assembly GCA_022606455.1). Taxonomy (NCBI): domain Eukaryota; kingdom Metazoa; phylum Arthropoda; class Insecta; order Hemiptera; family Cercopidae; genus Callitettix; species Callitettix versicolor. The sequence goes on from CM040186.1 coordinate 1,213,515, forward strand.
AAAACTTCTGCGACTAACATCCTGTTCCGTCAGCGAAAAGGAAAGCAATTGCTTGGCATTATCACTGGATTGGTCGACAGGCCGTGGTTCAGTTGAAGAAGTCTGTATAGCCGTAAGTGATTCTAAAGGCTGCATAAGTCTTCTGCAGTTTACTGGAGATTCTCTAGTGCTCAAACAGGATTGGAAAGCTCACAACTTTGAAGCATGGATTGTGGAGTATGATTATTGGAACACATCTGTTGTTTTTACAGGTTAGTTAATATTTTCTAGTTCCTATTGGTGGTATTCTGTTTGGCTTACACTGAGATATGCGATGATTGAAAATTAACAAAATCTAGGAGAATTCAAAGAATTGTACAATAAATTTTGAGCATATGACTTTGTGTACCAAATCTGAAAGAAAAGGAAACTCGTGGGTAAATCTTGAATCAACTGCCACTGTTTATTTTGAGTTTTTCAAATTATTTACTAGCATTACTATCAAATGTATAGAATATAAATTAGATTATTTTATGTATTAATGAAATTTTGCATATTGTTGAGTTTAAGTTATTTTTTAATTATTAGAAAGTTCAAATAAGAATATAGGGTTGCCAACTCTTCATTCTTTCACTACCATAGCAATTTAAAAACTAAAATGTTCTATTTTTGCACACAGGAGGAGATGACTGCAAACTACTTGTGTTTGATATAAGAGTGTCCACAATGAACCCCATGCTAACAAGCCGAGCACATTCTGCTGGCGTTACTTCTTTAAGGAGTAGTGAAAAGATGGAACATACACTTCTTTCTGGAAGGTTAGTTCTTCAGACTAAAATAAAAATAAAAATGGTTTTTTATGTAGAAGTAATAAAAAAAATCTTGTAATAAAGTGAAGTTTAGACCATCAAGTTTGGGCTCTTTCCGTTAACAGAAAAATGATTGGAACAAAAAGAATCTTGTCAGAGAAATGGGTTCAATTTGAGGTCAAATTGATTACCAATAATTAGGCTATGTTTTGTCTGTATATGTAATATCTTTTTTACATTTGCAGTTATGACGAATCTCTATTGCTATGGGACACACGACAAATGCGTCGATCACTAAACAGTGTAAATGTCGGAGGTGGTGTTTGGAGAATGAAATGGAGACCATATACACATGATTACATACTTGTAGCATGCATGTACAATGGTTTCAAAATACTGAGCGACAAATTGACAATAGATGTTGACTATAATGAACATGAGAGCATTGCGTATGGAGCAGATTGGTCATGGGAGGCCGGATCAGATGTTGTTGCAACGTGTTCCTTTTACGATCACAAATTATGTGTTTCTAAGTTAAAATTATAATACATGATCTTTTTTTATTGTTTAATCTTTTATTTCCACTGACCACTGAATGAAGACAATATACGTTTAAGTATTGTTAAGTTATAAGTTGAAGACAAATTTAACAAATATTATCAAAAATTATAATTAGAACAATTATATTTTTTTCTTTGTGAAGTGAAGATTTGAAAAGTAGAACGGTATTTAATACTCTAATCAAAAAATGATGTATATTGATATTTATTTATCATTAGTTTTTATTATTATATATACACATTAAATAGTGTTTACAAAAAAATCTTAGTAACTTTTGCGCAGTAAATGTTAGATTATGAAGGCAATTTTTTCAATCATCTGGTACTTTCCTCCCTCACCTTTATATTTTGTGTTATATATAGTTTTTCTGCAATTTCGGGTGATTTATTGAAATGATTTTTAACATTTTTCATATTACGACTTTATTATTGAATTGAGATTAAATTCAATTAATCACTTGAAAAAGATTAAATTTTTCACTTTAATTTACGATTTTCTACAATTTTTAACGGAACTGTATTGTAACATCATTTCTGCTTAGAAAACGGCTGACCTTTAATCTTTTAATACAACTACAAAAATTGAGTTAAAGATTCATTTGATATATTTACATCGGTCAAACTTCTTTGTAGTTTCCGTAGTGTATTGGTTATTACGTGCGTCTCACACATGAAAGGTACCCGGTTCGTTCCCGGCGGCAACACGGGAAATTTTAATTATAAGTAATTTAATATGAGACGACGCGCAACATGTGTTATTGTATATTAATATACATGTTTCTCGCATCACACGACGCGCAAATTCCAACACAACGAGCCCTAAACACATGATACATGTTAAACACTTTTTTTATGGCCCAAATTACAATTTATTCAACATACAACATAACCATGCCAACAAAATGTAAACAAGTGAGGAAGAACAATACTTCTGAAGCCCGGGAAGAATAGTGAACAGGTAACGAACTAATTGTATCAAAGCAGCAAAAAATACCTTACCCTTAATTTTTTTTTTTTTTTATTTATTAGACTGTTTAATGTATTATTATCATTAAGAGCATAATAAATTGTTACATTATACATATAAAATATTTCCAAAAATCATTACTTCTATTCTTAAATAACATTTTTTTATAATGTAAATACATGCATATCTTGTATTTAAATTCATAATTTATTTCAACAATAGTAAAACGTTATATGACTTTTATGAAAATGAAGGAATTTTAAAATAAAATTATACATGTTTTAAGCACTATAAATTTTACGTGGTAGTATAAAATAATGTGAAGTAAATATTATTTAAGTATTTATATTTACGGTTGGTCACAGTGTTGTTTATCAATATTTCTCTCAGACAAATAGTATAATAGATTAAAATTTCAAACGTAACATATGTTACTGATAAGCTTATATTAATTTAATTGTAAACAGTATTCTGTGTACGTTGTTGTCTTGTAGAATGTGGTGTAAGCATCTTTATATTTATTTTAAAGAATGTGAATAATCTGCTTAATTGGATTTAAACCAACCTGTAAATTAAAAAAAGGGTAATGCCACTCACTGGAATCTTGAAAAAGGCATCTCATTTTATTCGAGGGACTCATAATGAATCTAAAAACTTACCCACATACACTGAAGGAGAAATTGTTTTTTGTAAGTACATTGTGGAAAATCCTGTACAGTTATTTATATACACAATTTTTTTCCATACATATATTCACAGAACACTAAAGCAAAATAATAAAATTTAATAAGACAAAACCTTTACCACAAAATGAAAACTAACTATAGTAACCTAGTTAGATAGGCCAATTAAAAGTTAGTGTATGAATTACAGTTATTAATTAAATGGGTTGCTAATTTAAGTTAGGTAAATTCTGTTTTTGATAGCCTCAAAATAGGTTTTACTGTACTCAGGTAAATAAAAAAAATATATTTTGAGGAAAAAAATTAAATTAAAATATGTTATTATTGGTTACACTGTTAAATTTTATCAAAATGAATCATTTTTAGAAGTGGTAACTTATGATAAAGAATATCAGCAAGTTTAAGCTAAGGCCTTCAGGTTAGGTTAATATAGTTTAACCTTCAATTTCTAGTTTTTTTGCAAGGTAGGCCCAACATTTTTTTAATGTCCAAAAATAATATAATAGGAAATATGCCCTTAATTATTTATCCTGGCCTTTTATGTAAATGAGGCCCATAAAACAGTTAACAGTTTCCAAAAATTTTCTTCAGTATTTATGTTATAGTTATAGATGTAATTTGTAGGGGCAGTTGTCCTACCCAAAATTTTGAAGGAATATTTTTTTAATTCTTTAAACGTATAAATAAAATTTTTGCTAGCATATTTTAATGTTATTTTGCTTGACTTCTCCAGTCTCAAATTTTTATAATAATCACAATTTTTTATTGATTTAGACAGGATATATTGTAGAAAACAGGTTTTTCAATCATTTTATATTTGAAATCAATATTGAAAATAATTGGTAAATATTAATGAAGGTAGGCTGTAAAGTGAGACATGTATATTTGTATGTCCCATGTTTCGCACTGATATGTTTCGAATCTCGTTTGCCACACCACTTTCTAATTGGTAAAAATAATTGACAAATGAAAAATCAATGGTGAAAGACAATTATAAGAAAAAGTATCCCATCAGCATCGATGAATATCCTGGCCTTTGCCATAAATTAAACACGTTTATTTCATTTAAAATATGATTTTCACAAAATTATTTTTTTACATCATTGTGTATAATTAAAGAAAACTACTTAACCATATTTTTTTTTAATATATTGTACAAATATATTACTAAGGTATGAACTACAATCATATCATTTAAAATTATTTTAGTTTTAGCTGATTTTTGTAGCCAATTTATCTACATCACAAGTCCCAGTCATCCTTGCCCCTTTATCATAATACTGAATTTATACTTAGAGTAGAGTTATAATTTAAATGATTTTTCAGTGTTATATAGAATATATGTTTAGTGCTTTTGTTTCTCTCTTTTGAATAACTAATTATAAATGTTAACACAATGTAATAAATTCTAAATTTATGTTGAATGTTTTTAGGTAAAAACAATGTGTGCGTTCATCCTCCATTGCTGCTGCGACAGGATACCGATGTTATCCACCATCCAGGCTACTTGACCGTTACTTGCCAGTTGACTGTCGATGGCAAGCCTACATTGTCTCTGACTTGGATACCGAATACTACGCTGAGGAAACATCCTGGCACTATTGAACAAAGATGTGAAACCCCTACTATGTGAGTAACAAAGTAACTGTTTTTATAGTAGAAAATGCAAGGGATAATCTAATAATTCTTTTTTTAAATTTTTTATATTTGAACCGATACACAAAAATCTTTATTACTGTCAAGTTTATATCGGTTTTATTACAGATTTTTTAAATTTGGTATGCTGACTTCAGGTATACATTTTCAAAATAATAATACAACCAGGGGGTCCGTGCAAAATTTCGCACTATGGAAGTATTAAGTAAACACAGCCTTTTGAATAAGAGTAGTCGTTGGGGTGAGGGCGGTAGTTGGAAGTAAGGGAAAACATGTTTAAAAAATAAATCGAAAAGCGATCAGTTTGAAATAATAATCATAAATTTATAAGTCACTGTAGTATATACATTTCAATACAGACAATTGTTTTTTTAATAGCAATTTTTACAAGGCATTACAATACCTTGTTGTAAATGATATTTGATGTCAGAATGTAACATTCTTGTATCATATTATTTGTATTTCAGTTTCTTTAATAGATACAAACATGTTGGTTGATTAATGTTAGTTGATGTAACCCCTGAAAAGACTACATACAATTTTCCATGAGTAAAGATGGTAATTTTATTAGGTAACTGTCTAATGAATTGAAATGGCATGCTTGATAACCTCTAACTGTACTTTGACATTTTTATTATACTTCGTATTTTATGATGTTCTTATTAAAAATAGATAAATGCACAATGGAAGGAGAAATCACAAATATATTTGTGTAAAAACAGGTCCAAAACATGTGTTTGGTATTCAAAATTCTTGTCAAGGCTTGTATGACAGGCAGGGTAAGGGGGACTGTCAGTAGGGCCACGTAACCTGTAAGTTTAATGACTTTTAAATAAATATTGAAATTGTTCTAAGAACATTATGCAAAAAAGAGGCATTTGTAATGGGATTGTCTATTCGAGATTAGTAAGTTAGCTTCGTAAAATATACAAAATATTGTCTGATTTGTGATGCCGCGCATGCGCATCCAAGATGCCATTTTGCCTACAACAGTTAAAATGTCTTTTTGTGTTAAAATTTTCCACAAACAGTAAGTTTTAGCGCAAATCGTTTAGCAATGCCAGAAGTCGGTTAAAAAATCTTTCTAAAGATACCTCATTTATGCCTGCAGGAATAGTATGTGCTGAGAAAAAGGGATATTGACTCGAGAAATAATATATATGATAAGAGAAATAATTTTATTTAAAATTAGACCTACTAAATATTCAAAAAAAGTTACAAATTAAAAAAAAGTTGTTGTTGTTGTTTTCCAATGGCTTCCGCTGGCTCACGCCATCTTTGATCGTGCTTCCCAGTAGAGGCCAGGGAGGTCTCCTCTTCTCTGCTTCTCTTCATCTAATTTTCTGCAGATCAGGAGATGGTCCTTGTTCATGATGGTGTCTGGGCATTCACACAATGTGCAGTTGTCATAGTTTAGTATCTTAATTTTCTTCAGGTGTTCATTCAGACAGTCGTGTCCAGTTGTCAGCCAAAAGACCGCAACAGATGTCCTCCTCTGGAGGTCCTTGACCTTCCCATACAAGTCGAATACAAGGTGAAGAGAAGAAGGAGGAAGAAATCAACTGCCCTTATTAGGGCAGACAAAGTCTCAAACCAGACTGCTAACTCTACACAACAATAATCATGACACAGGCATAAATACATACCACTGGAACGCAGGTGGATTGACTGAGGCAGAAAGACAAGGCATAATGAAACAACTAGACAAGTATGACATCGATGTCTTCTTCATTACCGAAGCCAATATATCAGAGAAAAACCAAATCTACTATAAATTTAGAGATTATAAAATCAGTTGTTTGCACAAAACTAGACAGATTGCAAGCGGCATTTTGGTGGGGCATTTTGCAAGTGGCATTAAAAAAAAATGTAATAGTGCAATGATTTTACATTATTTTTTTACACTAATACTCCATTTAACAATGCTCCAATTATCTAAAAGGCTGTAGCAACATTATAATATACGCAAAAAATAAAAATAAAGATTAGATATAAAAATAATGTCATGATAAATAATAAATATCCCTCAGCTTAGGATTTCCATTTATCGGACTTTGGACCGAAGTTTTTATTTCTTAAATTTTGGAAGCGGGTAATAACATTTAGTATAAGAAATAGTTTTGGTACATAGTATAGTACCTACATTATATTATGAGTTGATAGTTTCAGTTTTACCGATGATTAAACGTGCTATAATACAATTTCATGCTTAAAAGTACTTTACCGAGTTCTAAGAAATCCAGTTGTCTTAACAAAACATATTTTTTTTCAAGCAACTAAGCCAAAACACAAGCAAAAGAAATAGAAAGTAGGTAGACAATTTATAATCAAGTTACTTACAGATTACCTCGCACCCCGTATAGTCTGTTAAACCCAACATTTACTTATAATTAACTTTATTTTACCTTTATGGTTGATACTCTAGATTTATTTGTTGCAAGGAAAATTTTGCATGTTTTCATCACAGTTTAATAGGCCTCTGTGTGATGCAAAGTCATCTTCTGTACTTATGTTTTCATTGTATTGCATATTTGGACAAAAGAATAGGCTTTTTTGTCTAATTAATATTTATATACCCAATTCCTTTTACCACTACACTGTTATAAAAACTAAAATGTGTGAAATATGAAAGATAATTTTGATTTTGAGTGAGTCTTCCTCTCTAGTATTATTTTTTACTAGTGATTGGTTTCACAGGTGAATATAAAAGATTTTTTCCTCCCCCACACAGCCCTATTTTCCTTAGAATAATCTGGATTGTTGCTGTTCTTTAATTAATTTGTTAAACAAACATCTATACAAACAAATTATTAACTAATTTATTTCCTAATTGGTTCTGTTAAACAAATATCTATATACACAAATCATTAACTCATTTATTTTTTTAATACTAAAATTTATAAACATATTTGTTTGAACTAAGTAGTTGTTTGTTGGTTACAGGTCGGATATGTATGGCCGAAGATATTCTACAGATTCAATATCATCTCCAGAACGCCAAAGAAAAAGTTCCTCTGATAGTTATGGCACTCACTGCAGTGGCTGTTACCCTGATACATCCCTAAGCCCTGAATGGCCAATATTAAATAGGCCTATGTCTCGTACTGAATCTAGGCTGTCATTTTCCGAATATTCAGGGAAAACTACTCCAGATGATTTTTATGAAAGAAGGGTTATAACACCTGATGATTTTGATTTTAAATTCAGGACTACAGAAGAAGCAAGAGATAGTTATAGTTTCTTTGAACCCAGCCCTGATGATGTCGAAGTCACCAACACTACTGATAGTACTTCCACATATCACCCGATACGTTCGAAAACGCCATCACAGGATACGATATCATCAAACGATTATGAAAGTGTGCCAAATCTATCGTCGCCTAGTATTATAATTGATTCGTGCGAGTTGTTCGATGACAATACTGAATGTAATGTAGAAGATATAGAAAGCATAAAACTCAAGACTGAATCAGATAAAACTGAAATAGAGAATAAAGATGATTTGGTGATAAAAATGAATGGAATTTTTGAAAAGGAAGAACAAAAACTAAGCGACACGTTGCAGAAAATGTTGACACAGTCTTTGGTAGAGAGTAGTCGTAGCCGGAGATTGTCAATTCCTGGGAAGGAAGATGAAGTGGCTCCGTTGTGGATGATTTCACCTGAACTTTTAGCGCTTAGGCACAATCTTACTTTTCCAGAGAGTGCAACCGCTTCACCAATAGTGCGTCGGGCCCAGCGGTGCTGCAGGAAATTTTCCGTTGATTTGAGTAAGTTGGTTTTTCAATCAAATTATATTTTGAGTAATAAATATATACTTTTAGGATAATTAGTCTTGCCTAGTAACACTTCACGGCTCCGCTCTGTTTTAGTATGTTGTCATGGGAAATTAATATGTGGATAAGGATTGGCTTTATTGACATAATGTGGCAGATGTTTTCAGAAAAGATGATAGAACACCTTCATGGCTTTGTTGCAGCTGTCCAAGGTCACAAGCCTAAACTAATGTGCCAACAGTACTTGTATGAGAATATTTTGATACTCATGTCAAAACATATTTTAATATAATTATTGTAATATTACTTGAAAAAATTAATATATATACATTATTTTTAAAAGAAGTTACTTAAATATTTGCAATTTGTCTTGTAGGTTGTGATTTTTTTACCACTTTTACAAGGCAAGAAGCTCTGTTTTTTCGTTAACTACTAATATTGGTTTAGGTGAAATGCGCTCACTACGATTATTCTTCAGCGATACTGCATCCACAAGAGGTCAGCTAGTGGTAGCGTCCCGGCAATGTCAATATAAAATACTACACTTCCATCATGGAGGGTTAGAAAGGTTGGCAGCACTGTTACAGCAATGGAATTTGTTAGCCGTAAGAGCACCTTCAGACGATCTGCCTTATAGACATTTTATGGTCTGCAGGTAGGTTAAGTATAGAACAATACAACAGATTATATAGCTGAATGTTTTATCCATGATCAAGCTATGAAAATTAGAATTACATTTTTTACTTTGAAACATATACAGTATAGTGAAACTTGATTATGCAGTTGCCACTTTATATTTTGTGCTTGAAGTAACCAGGAAAAAAAGTCGAGAGTGGCAAAATGTAGAGTTCAGTATAGAGGTTGATTAAAAAAAATTAAAAAATTGTGTGTGTGTATTTATTTAACAATTTACGTTACAGTTAGTATGTACAAAACATTTTTTGTATACGAAAAAAAGAGACTTGTATTTTGACACACTCATTATCATGATTAACAAGTAACAACAGCTAAAATACATTGCTTTTTTGTGAATTTTTCATGGGTTCAGCGTGTCAATACGAATTTAAGAATTTTATTAATTATAGAGGTGGGAATTATTGAGTGGAGTGTTCAGATCATGAAAATTGCATGAATTATTACAGAAATTTTACTGATCCCAGCCTCTTTTACTATCTCCTGTATGATCAAATAATGATCTCCCAGTTCCCATATTGCTTGAGAGATATCAAAAATCCAATGAGCATGCACTACAGTATCTCATTCAGAGTCCAGCAGACAGTGACTGACAAATTCGAAAACAGACAAAATTAAAGTGTACACATTAAGCTGTTTCCTTCCACTGTGGATAGTGGTGCTATCCTAGCTTCTTTATTTTGTGCAGTAAATTTTAAAGTCAAATTTTAGTAGCTCTTATATTTGTTTTGAAAAGCTAGACTTTAACTTAATGTTGTGACACTCAATTTAGGCCAGCTGTGAATGAAGGTGACCTGCATCCAGAAGAAGGTAGCGTGAGTGAAGTGAGTGTAGAAGACTGGAACGATATGTTGAACCCTCTTGGCCAGTTAGAGGATGACCTGCCTCTCAGAAAAGTAAGTAAAAAGAATTTCAAGTGCCAGCAATTGTTTCTAAAATTGTAAATAAATTTCTATAGCTTTTAAGTAACGATCAGATGGAGCATAACCAAAGAACAAGCACTACAGGAAATGAAATCATCACCACCATCTCAGTGTAGGATAGAAATGCCAAATTGGACTCGGAATAGTAGAAATCTTTGATGTGTGCTTATCAAAAAACCTGCATTCTAACATTATTGGGAATAAGTTCACATTTTTAACTCGACATAAGTGAAAAACATTGGTTGTAGATGCTAATAGTGATATTAAAAATCTTAATAATAGCGTCCTAATATTGTTAAAGGTTAGATACAGTTGAATAATTTCTAAGATTTTGAAATCATGACATGAAAACATTACTCTTTTTATCTTTAGGGCAGAGTCGTTACGAAAGCGAGAAAGTTGTAGTTGATAAATTAAATCTTTTAAGTAATATTTTTTGTAGTTTGGCTAATGCAGCATTGTTGATAACAAAATTTTTATGATATGGTTTGGCTACTGCTCTGCTACTTCGCTTCGGTGTTGATTATGTAGCATCGCATCAGTGTTGATTATGTAGCATCGCTTCGGTGTTGATTATGTAGCATCGCTTCAATGTTGATTATATAGCATCATTTCGGTGTTGATTATGTAGCATCGCTTCAGTGTTGATTATGTAGCATCGCTTCAGTGTTGATTATGTAGCATCACTTCGGTGTTGATTATGTAGCATCACTTCAGTGTTGGTTATAATTTTTAATCACTTCTTCTTCAGCAATGTAGTTTTACAGTAGAAGGCGTGTTCAGAATGTAAGTATCGTACCGTTTTGTTCTACAGTTACTGCAGCGCTGTTATCAACACTGCACATGCACGCTACTTTTCCTCATTCATTGCCTCTTCACTGACTTATATAGTGTTTCCAATTTTCTGTTTAAGAGAAATTGTGAACCCTTCGACTGTGAGATTTGTTTTATCATTCGGTTTTTGAATGCAAAGAACGTTAAGCCAGCTGATGTTCATTGTCAAATTCAAAATGTTAGTAGAAAATGCATTGAATGATGGAATAATGGTGAGAAAGTGGGTTAGGAAGTTTAATGAGGGACAAACCAGTATCCACATTGAGGCACAGAGTGGGCGGTTTTCTGTTGTCAACAAAGGTTTGGTCAGGAAAGTTGATGATAAAATTTGTGAAAACAGATGTTTCACATTGATAATGTTTTCTGATGAATTTTGCAATTTTCAAAATCTTTTTTGCAAGCAATTGTTTGAGACTGCTTAGGTTATCATAAGCTGGGTTCTAAAACTGTTTACTGATGTCCACAAATGTTCAGTGTCAGTGGTTGGCAGTGCTTTGACATTTCTTATTCAGTACAGTGATGAGGGAATGGACTTTTTAAATCAAATGTACTTGGGTTTATCATGTCACCTAGAATTGAAATAGCAGTCACTAGACACATTGGAGACACATTCAATCTCTGAAAAAACAAAAACTCAAACCAACAATGTCAACTTAGAAAACCACATGTACTGTGTTCTGGGACAAAAAGGGGTTCTGTTTGTCGAATTCCTTGCCAGAGTCAATCCATCAGTATGGCATGATATTATGAGACCTTGAGAAACCTTTGACTTGCAATTTAAAACAAAAGGAGAGGAATGCTCAGCTAAGGAATTGTGTAGCTTTGTGACAGTGTTCTGCCCCATGGTTCTGTGGTTCCCGACACATCAGTTTAAGAGCTTTTTGTGTACCTCTATCATTTCACCTTAAACCAACTCCAGTATCCTATACACACTCTGAATCTTGTATAAGGTGTTGTGGTTGAACTCCTAATCTGGTTGTTGAGGTACATAGAGTCTCCTTTTGTCCTCCAGGGCCTCGCACACCTGTTCTTGAACATGAAGCACGAGCTTGTTGGTATATGTTTTTAAACTGACAATGACGTGAAACACTACAGCAATGGCTGTCGTTATTGACAGGATCGTTCAAGGAAGGACTGGATAAGTCGGTCGACCACTATGATGTGTCTGAACATTGGTGGAAACTGTATAGAATAGTATTTTAAGGTATCCTCTTTCATGTGAAAATAGTTTTTTTTTCAAAATGGTACTTATTTTCTGGACACACCTCGTATAAATTATCCTTAAGAAAACCTTGAATGTTTTCATAACTAACGTAAATAGGGAGAACATTATAACTGTGGCTGTGGGTATAAAATAACTATTCATTGCTTAATAGATTAAGGAAAACTTTTAGATTAGGTGTAATATTTTAGCTCAACCCTACATAATAATATTATATTTAATCATGATGAAACATCATTGTTGTGTACACTTCAAGTAATAAGACTGAAGTCACTAGAATGTCATTGTTAAGCAATCAATACTAAAGAATGAAATGAAGGGTAAATAAAGGGTGATCCAATATGAACACTGTTTTAAATTGCAAACTATTGTTGCCGTGACAACATTTTATTTATATCTTTGTTAATCAGTGTTTTTTGAGGTTAGTTATCATGGAACACTTTACAATGGAAAAACGAATATTAATTGTGAAAACACGTTACAAGTGTGGCAAATGTTATGTAGAAACTGTACGGAAGCTTTGTATGGCTCTGAGGCGTCATAATGCACCTAATGAGTCTGCACTGTTCATATGATAATGATCAAATTTGAGACGATAGGTTCAGTTGCAGATATCAAAAAACCAGTACGCTCTAGTTCTAGCTCGTCTTATTAAGATAAAGCGGAAAGCAATACAGCCTTCACACTTGGCCTGTCTGAGCTGAGAGGACAAAGCTACATAACATTGACAACCTCGTAAACAGAAATACAATATCCACTGTGTGAGCTGAGAGGAAGAGTTGAATTAACATTCATGCAACCGTGAAGGGTTAAAACTGAAATATAATTGATTTGTGTAACTATTAGTAATAGTGAGGGAAGCAATACACTCTGTTGTTTGTGTCAAGGGAATTTTTCTTGGAGGCTTAGCTCCTGGGCTAAGGAAAACAGTCTGGCCGTTCTTGTTACACTTCTACTCCTTCCAGTCATCTGAGGAAGAGAGGCTGCATATTTTACAGATACGGAGGCACGAATACCAACAGTTAACGTGAGTAAAAATAAAAAATAAACTTTATTAGTTATAGGTAGTGTAGAGTGTTGGTCAACTGACTTGAATGTGCGTCAGATAATATTACAGATAAGAGAGATTCTGTGACACTGTAAATAAAATAATGTTTTAAAATAATATCATAATTATTACTTGATAATTTTACTTATAATTATGTTAATAATTATATTAATTTTATGATTAATATAATGATGATGATAATTTTACTGCCTGGCGGAGGCAGCTGATATGAGCAGTTTATGGGTTTAGCGATTCCACCATACCTTTAGCTCATAATACTGTCATTCATGTACTCAAACAAGTTAATGGTGTATCAAATGGAGCCATGTGATACCTGTGATTTCCCTAGCTACTCATGTTCCTAATAGTAAGAATACAAATAGAATAAGTGGGAACTCGCCACACAACAAAAAGCTGGCCAAATTTGGCACAACCTCCGTGATAAGGGTTAAAAGGGTTTCTCCTTAAGTAAGGGTGAGAAATTGAAAGGCAATTAGCAGAGCAAGCATCTGCTATTTCCTTAGTAACGAATTGAAAAGTCACCAGTTAGAAGTAGGAGAGTTATACACCTTGGATCCTCTTCAAATCCTAGACTTATGAAAAAACTAATATTGGAGAAAGCGCTGTAACTAAGCATTTGAGGAATATAAAAAGCGAGCAAAAAAGGTCGCAGTGCAATAGTAACCTGAGAAAGATTTATTAATTTTACTCTATACTGATCCCTCGGGGTTGTGTGAGATTCACTCTTAAACAGTTAAATTATTGTTATTTTTTAGTAAGTGCAGTAGGCCAGACAGTTGTTTTACTATAACGTAATAATTTTAAATTTTCGCTTTCTTTAAACTGAAGTTTGGAATTTAAGATTCTAATTTATTTTAGTGAATAAATACAACACCATCCTTACATGTAATTCCTTTAGGTTAAAGTTGAAAACAATAATTTGAAATACTGGCACATTGTAGAAAGATGGCTAAAGGCTAATTTTAAATATCTTGGTCTCTAATTTAAAGGAAAAGTGTACTTTTTTTCTTAAAAAATGTTTTTTATAAAAAAAATAAATGGTAATGATCAGATGTGTTTAATATCAGTATTTTTGAATATCAGCTGTTTTATTGTTAGTGTTTTGAATAACATCTGTTTTATATTCTGTTTATAGTATTACTTATTTTTTGGGGTCAGAGTTGGTAAATGTTTTTTGTTTTGGATTTTCTTCATCCTATGTGTTAAAGGAAATTTAAGCGATCAATTGTGAAAAGATTAAGGATTACAAGTTTATATTTAAAATCGTTAGTTATAAACATACTTTCATGTTTATATATACATAATGTATTGCCGATTCAAGCCACTAGTTATGGATAAAAGTATATACAAAGTTGTTTACTTTTTTTTAATGTCAACATATTTAAACATATTTTATCTACAAAAGTTCACATTTTTCTAATTATCTATATATTGTAAATTTTGCTTAGTGCAGTTTCACTTGGTGCTAACATTTTCAGATAACACTTATAAGTGCAAAGCAAAAGATCACTCATGATTTTATTTCTTGGAGCATGTGTCTGGCATGGATATTAATTAACATTTATGCCAATCGCACAATGTCTCACTTTAAAACAGCTTCCCAGTTTCCAGTAATTAGGTTGACACCAAAAAAAACTGGTCGTCACGCACAGAGTCCTATGTAGAAACTAAACTTTCGTTGTTCGTTGTTGTGATCCCATTCATTTTTTATTCTCCTCTCCCATTGGTCAAAACATCGTATTCATTAAACCCGCTAGATTTTATTCCAAAGTATTGCTTGGCAGAATATCAACATTTCAAAACAAAATTACCTCACATCTGTTCTAGTGATCACAGATATGTATTTGTGCTAGGAAGTTTATCTATTTTAAATTAAAACTTGACATATACTAACAGGTTTATTTATATTATTGAAATTTATAATACATTAAACGTTTGAAATTATATCATCAGGTTTTTCTGTGTTGTTATAAATTTTGTTCTAAATACGTTAAAATCTTTACAAGGGCATGGGTTTTCAAACATTTCTTAGTATCCTCTGCAAAGTAACGTACTCCAGATTTACCTGTAGAAACCAGCAGCGAGTAGTAAGGATCTGCAGTGGATTAAAACTGTTTTAACGGTTGATTAGTTTTACATTGTACTGTTATTTATCGAATTAATATTTCTGGTATTTAGGGTATCTAAAAAGTAAGTTTTGCTTATCAAGGAAATTAAAAAATATAACCAAGCAATAACAAAGCAAAACATTTCCTACATAAAAATATATTTCTCTACCTACCTCTTACAGTGGACGCCCTCTTAACTGCTCAATCGAGTTAACCGCCATGTATGACCAGAAACAACCTACAGGTCCTACAGTACATTCTTGTTTATAGATACTTTCTCGGCAATAAGAAGCAAACAAAATGTGATTATGTAATATATGACTTAGTGTATCATTTTCTTTGTGTTTTCGCATGCTAACAAAAATCGCAGCTGCCACTTTTGTTCTGTTGACATTTTGGTTCAGTTGATCATTTTCTAGGGCATTGACAGGAAAACCATTGTTTAATTTCGGCAAAATCTATCAATATTTTCATGTATGAAACTGATGTTTCATACTTCGAAAAAATGAGAATGTTTCTGTTGGAATAAACGGTGAATGTCAAGTCAAACATTAATAATTCGTGAGAAGTAAGGAATAAACCGCAACACACATATTGCTTAGTTTCACCACATATTACATTTTGACTATCTTGACTTGAATAAACGTTGACTTAATAACAAACATCTAAAAATCATCATTATAAAAGACTTGAATGTATAAAAAAAGACATAACTTGTGGAAAATGTAAAAAACATCAATTGTCAACCATCGGCTCATAATTATGAATGACATCGAACATCGTTGCTCATCCCTAACCAGTTGTTTTCTTCCTGTTATGCATGAAGATTACTGCGAGTGTATAAGGCCTACAGTTTTATGTTTTTGATATTTAGCACTACTGCGAGTGTTTTTTTTTAATGAAATTTAAAGTGGGTATGTTAAAATTAAAACATAATGTATGGTGTTGACTATGAAACAGAAACTAAAAGCAAGAGAATGTTTAGGTGTCAGCGAATCATGAAACTTGCAATTTTTTTTTTTTTTTTGTTTGATGTCAGAATAATAACAGTTAGGGACTGGTGCCAAAATAAGAAAGCCATTCAAGAATATTGCATACAAATTTAATCAGAAGTCCTACCATCACATTGTACATTAAAGAAAAACCTAAAAATGTCATCTAGGTACTCCTGTAAGTGGACTAGTCTTGAAACTTCCTTATCCTATTAGGGTTGGTTTTAATTGGTTCCAATGTATTCCTTTTTAATCATTGTTCATATCGCTGGTATCACTTTGAGTTTATTTTGCTTAGGTGTAGACGTCTAGGTCTGGAAGGCGCTGCAAAAGAACGTTTCCAGCGCAACATTCAGTGTGTCGTAGAGAAGGATGTTATTAGGACGGACAGATCGAATCCTTACTACGCTGGGGAAAGTAACCCACATGTGGATATTATGAAGTAAGATTCTTGTAGTTAGTAATGAATATTTTCCCCCCTAAAGAATGTCTTATGCATTGTGTTTGTTCTTGTTAAGGTTGGCCAAAATGACACTCTAAGTAAATATATCTTCTTGGCGGTCAGAGTTGTAACTGATTGTAGTTTAAAGCAAATTTATATCATAAATTGGATGTGTTACAATGATTCAGAAATGATAGTAATTATAATTTAATATTTCAATCTATAAAAACCATAGAAAAAGCTTAATTAAAAAAGGCATCTAAAATTCCTTTCATTAAAAAAAATTAATTTACTTAAATTGAATTAAAATTTATTACACATCTTCAATAACATAATTTATAATGTAAATTGTACACATGAAAGCCATTGTATTAGTCGTAAGTCAGTTCATAATATATTTATTTGTTTATTGAAGATACATAACCTAAATATGCCAAGAGCGTATTGTTTGCAAAATGTGAGTGTTTGAGACCTTGAAAAATGAACATGCGAGGCTAAAAAGATGACGACCCGAAGAAGATAAATGGTATCAAAAGACTGGATGGGGGGGAGCTATGAAATTAATGTTCAGTAATTCTCATTGGTTAAGTAAACTATAAATGATCATGATTAGTACAACATCCTTAGAAATGAATAATTTGTTGAGTTTTGAGATAAAGAAGTTGAACGTAGACATCAGCAGGTAGATGTGATATCCAGATGTGGATATTAAACACTGTTGCAAAGAAGCAGAGCTATGTAAAGTATTTCAGAAAAATACCTTGAACCTATCACATGTTTTCCTAACTATTAAGCTGCTTCTATTACAGTAGTAGTTGCGTATGAGACTTCTGAATAACCGTCATCTCAGCATAAACGTTCACCTGCTGGTTGAGTCATACAGTTAGAAAATGCATGAAGTCTTTTTTCGTAGAATAGGAAGAAAGAAATAGAAATAGAAAAATCCTGGACTTCATGCAGAGGCTAGGGCTAAGCATCAATTGATCTTCGAACGTCCCAGTGTTACATATTAACCCTTAAATATAACTGTTCATTCATTAATAATTAACAAAATTTTAAATCTTAGTTGCAAATTTCAATTTTGGTGAAAAAAGTAAAAATTTCAATTTTTTTGAATGGCTTCTGTTTTATACTGTTAAGTAGCAAAAGGCAATTAAATATAATACTTGCAGTCAGGAGACCAAAAGTTAAATAAGTAATTTAATATTATTTGTTTTTCTAGCGAAAAGAGTACATTTGTTTAATTAGTTTAATCTGGATGACCGATTAGAACTTTATATGTTACAGTAAAAAACCCAGAAAGTTGTAGACATATCTTTCAATCGTTTAGTGTTTGTTTCATGGATCTAATAGATAATTGGTGTTTAACGGCACAATTAATATCACAATCAGTTTTTACACAAATGTTCATGCACCAAGTTCAGTTTTTACTAGTTATGATTTTGATTTTTTTATTAACACGAATTTTAACTTATAAAGAACTGTCCATTGAGTGTTTTAGTTAGATTTAAGGAATTAGTTCAGTTTTCATTGTAGATTCTGGAGAGGAGAGATACTATACAGGTTTTTTAAGTAGCTGGACTGAAAACTAGACGCTATGAAGGGGGAAGTTACCCCTAATAAAGGGGGGTTTAGATAGAATAACATTCAAGGCTCACCAAGGGAGGTCAGTAATCTAATGTTCAAATTGTTTCTGACAGAAATAAGGCATAACTGATCGGTTAATTATACTCAATACTTTGGCGACGCATGTGGCGTGTTTAAGCGATAGTTCACAAGTGAAAATCGTCTTGTCCAGTCAAGATATGCATCACTTCCAGGTGTCAGAAGGAGTTGCATGTGAACTAGAAAAATAATAAACCTCATGCAATGTTATGGACACTGACCTTGGCAACTTGCTCTGATTAGTCGTGGTTTTAAATTAAGAAATGAAGTGACTGTACATAACAGATACGGATGAATGAGTTTTTCTGGATAACAGACTTGTACAAACTGTTATCAAAATCAATTTCTCATTTTCATATTTCTTAATGTTTGTTTTTACCTAATGATAGCAATTTTTTTTTTTAATTTGCTACCACCATGTCAAGAAGACTTACATGTGCCCTAATGATTTTGTTCTTTCAACCATATAGGAATATACTTTTAAACTATGCAGTGTACAACGCGTGTCTTGGCTACACGCAGGGCATGTCAGACTTGCTGGCACCTGTACTGGCAGAGATAGAGGAAGAAGCAGACGCATTCTGGTGCTTTGTGGGGTTGATGCAGCGAGGCATGTTTGTGTGCACGCCTACTGATTCAGATATGGAACGCAATCTTGTAAGTCTTACAGACTGTATAAAGATTTCAATATAGTTGTTGATGTTGGTCCTCCATCTTTATTAGTCTAACTAGCATAAAGTACACAAGGGAGTGAAGTACACTGTTAACTATTTTAACTTGAACGCTATAGTATCATACTGTGTTACAGAGTTACTTGCGAGAGTTAATGAGGGAGATGGTACCCCAGTTTTACTCGCATCTGCAGAAACACACTGACGCAATGGAACTGTTGTTTTGTCACCGTTGGATACTTCTGTAAGTTGTAGTGGACAGAATGTACTGTTAGAATGTACAGTAAATTTTTTCAGAGAACAAGGTCAGATCATTTGAAAGATTGGATTAGCGAATAATCGCTGTACCCATCAGTCTCGCTGATGCGATGGAAGTGAATTTTAGAAAATCATTTTTTTGTCCATCCCTTTTTTGAAATTCTGATTACACCATGCTTATCGGAATTAAAATCTGTATATATCAGCATTATAAACTTTCAAATCGTATTGAAAATACAAAAATGAACCCTGACCACAGTTAAAAATTTCTTAATTTCAACGAATTTTAAAAATTGGATATGTTTTGTGCAGTTTAACACTGATTACGATGGTGAAATGAGATTTTCAAAAAAATGTAAGACAAAAAGTTATATTTTTGTAAGGATTTGAAAGGCCACCATTTTGAAACTGTTAATTGGATTTTGCTGGATAAGGAACTTGTTCTATTGATTACTAAAATCAAGTTGTGTACTGAGTTTGAATAAAATTGGACCAAAATTGTTAACATGCTAACATGTATATACAATTTTAAAATTTAACATAAAACTTTAAAATTGTAAGTAATCATGGCATTCTGTTTTTTGGAAATGAAGTTCCAAAAAATAACAACATTGAATAACATTATGTTAAAAAAAATTGATACACATGTATCAATTTATGTATATGTATGTCTGTAGGACCAAACCTATGTACGGGTATTTATGCCCCTATGGGTCCTTTTTATATATTTTTATGTATAAAAGGTTTTTTTTTTGGTGTTTAACGTCCGACTGTTGTGCACACTTGGGTTAATGCAGACAATAGGATGATTTATAGCGTATGAAAATGCCAAGCCCTGGCCGGGAATCAAACCCGGGTCCTCGGGGTGAAAGCCCAGTACGCTATCGACTAGGCCACCGAGGAGGCTATGTATAAAAGGAATTTGGTAATAAATAAAATATCAGACCGAGCACAAAAAATTAATTTTGCTAATAGCTAAGAGAAATTGTTATACAGTGAAATCCGTTAATCTCAGAGTCTGACATTTCCAAGGTGATTAAGGCATTGGTCGGTCTGCGTTATCCTTGTACTTGTGCATCTCTGGGTTGTTGGCTTGAGACTTCAGTTACTGCTGTAAGCTTGACCCCGATCAGTCTCATTAGATTAACTGGCATAATGTACGGACGTTTAAAAAAAAAAATCATTATAAATGGTGCCCATTAAAATTTTTTAAATATTTTTTGTTCACTTAATTCATCAGTGCCACTGTCCAGTTTCACCAGATATCTGTTTTATATAAATCTAATCCCAGTACTCTTTAGATCTGTCAATGTTTTACATAGCCAATCAGTACTTATGGGACTTGTTAAATGAAACAATTTTAGGTTGGTCAAATGGCCGAGGTGACAGAAGGAGAGATGAGGCCTGCCGTAAATAAACTGTGACGGAAAGTTTGGACGGAAGCTGACAAGGACAGGTGATAGTTCGTAGTTATCCAACTAAAATTCTTTGTTAGTTGCATAGCTAAGAGTTTTATTACTTTTTCTTACTATACTGCGTGTGTTTTCTTGAAAAAATAATGTTCATAAAATATGTTAAATCAGCTTAAAACATATTCAAAAATGACAATATTTATGAGCAATAAAAGTGAGCAATTTTTTAATGTGAAAACAAAATTAGTGCTCCTGTTTTATCCAGAACAGTTACAATTATTTTAAAATTGTTTTGACAGGTGTTTCAAAAGAGAGTTCCCCGAAGCAATGGCCTTAAGGATATGGGAGGCATGTTGGTCCAATTACCTCACCGACTACTTCCACCTTTTTGTCTGTCTTGCCATAGTGTCTGCTTATGCTGACGATGTGATCGCTCAGGACTTAAGGACAGACGAGATGCTGCTACATTTCAGTTCCCTTGCTATGTTTATGGATGGCGATCTGATCCTGCGTAAGGTATGGATGTCTCGGTACCTTGACCTTAAAGTCGTAGTATCAATATAATCGAACAGGAAAATATAAATTTAAAAAATAAAATATTGGTTCACATGTTTATAAAATTAGAGATTTTGGTATTAATTTGAAAAGACAATTTTAAACTTTTAAGTTACGACAATAAAAACAGTTTTATAATGTCAGCGGTTTTTGAAAATTTAAAATGCTAATTTATGCAGTTTTTAACACTGATTACGATGATGAAATCAGATTTTGAAATAAGTAATGAATTTTTAAAGATTTGAAATGGGCGCCCTTTTGAAACTGTTGAACGAATTTTGATGGGTTATACTTCTCCAGTCTATTATTGAAATTGTTCTTTTTGCCAAGTTTGAATCAAATTGGACCAAAATTGTGAAAATGAGAATGCTAAAACACACACACACACACACACACACACACACACACACACACACACACACACACACACACACACACACACACACACACACACACACACACACACACATACACAAATTTTAACGACCCCCCTCAAAAAGTGATGTAGAAGCCAGGATCAGTATTCATTTCAAGATCCCAAGTCTGTGTCTTGGCCATACCAATAGCTCATTTTTATGATGAAAATTCCTTAATTAAGTAGTAAATGATTTTTTTTACAAACTTGTGACTTTTTATTAGGCTTATGTTTTTAATATAGCAACTTATGAGTTTACACTAAGGCAACAAAACATATACAGTATGTGCTAAATTAATGGTAATTGTTAACTATATGGAGTGATCAGTTGAAATATGTTGTTTATATGTGCTTCCTAACAATGTATTTTTATGTTTAAAAAGTTGGTAAAACAATAAAAGATAAAAAACTTACTTTATTTCCACGCACCATCATTAAACCATCTTAGTTTAATTAGTTTATGCTAGTCTTGATAACCTAACCAAAGTGACATGGTATGCATGGATAGACATAATTCAATAGTATTTTCCGATTCGTTTTCAGTAGTTGAAAACATATTAATTTGTTCAATTCATTTTATGTTCAAGCCGGTCTCGATTTGCTATTCAGTAGTGAACAACTAATACAATATGTGTGGAAATATTGTAGCCTAAGTTTGTCCATTTTCTTGTTTTTTCAACTTTTTAAACATGTTAATTCATACTAAAATGAATGATAAATCGTACCAGGTAATTTACGAATTGATGTGTCTTGTTGTAGCGGGGCCTATAACATGCATTTCATGCCACATCTGTTCAATATTGTGAAATCATTATTGCGTTGCCACCTATGTTTTAAAAAATCTAGTGATTTTACTTCTAATATTCTTGACTGAAAGTTACAGGACTCTTAGGGATATTCTGATATTGCATTCAGTACGATATTTAGTATCGATACAGTATAAAAGAATGTAAATACTGTTTGTTTATTTTCTGCTTATTTGTGAAAGAGATACACACAGATAAAATGCAACTCAATTTTGATCGAAATCATCATACGATATTTGAGTGCTGGTATCGATACCTCGATATTATCAAAACACTAATATCTATACTGATACTGCCAGTATCAGGGGAAAATATTGGGAGTATGAGAACATCGCTAAATACTCTCTTTGTCACAATAAAATAAGAGTCCAGTACGCTGCACTGAACATCATGTTGTCAAGCACTTACTATCCACAACCATATATATTATATGGATGCTAGAATCTATTATGTGGTTGACGGAATCTGTTTCAATGAATATAACTTTCTTCTGAAAACCATACATTGGAAAGGAATTCTGAGTGACATACATATTTGTTGATATTGAAGTGCAATAAACATCAGCTCTTTGACACTGACATTCAAATACTGACTGGTTTAAATTTTATAGCAAATAAACAAAATTTTAAAAAATTCTTCTTGAGGACGTAAAACTTATTTGCATTTTCAGGGATGTCCGGCAGAAATTATCTTTGGAGAAGTAAGACTTGCTGAAGCACCTTGCTTGATTCTAAGTGGTTGTCACAGTCGTTTGATGACCACTGCAGTCTTAACCCTTTCCTTAGTGTTAAGCTAACACTACAGTATTACTTGGCAGATTACATTTCAGATGAGATCATTTTTTTCAATAAATTATTATTCTTGATAATCATTAGCAGTGAACTAAACTTGGACGACTAGAACTCATTTCCATTTAAGTGAAAGTAGTACTCTTCAGTAACAACTTTATATTTGGTAGTACAAATAATTTCAACCTTTTTTCCTTAAGGCTGCTACTAAGACTATTGGCCTCTTGATATATCAGCTAAGCTAATTATGTTCTGCTTATAGTTCACCTTAAACTGAATTCAGAGCCTCTAACAAGACCCAGTATCTTGTACAGGATGTCCTTGTGAAACTCCTTGTTTGGTTACTGAAGTCTAAAGAGTCTAATTCTTTTGGACTCCAGGGCCTCACATTTGAGGAGTATGTGTGCTACGGTTTCAGGTTCCTGTCTGCACAGTTGACAATTAAGTTGGATTTGTGATAGTCCCACCTTATTGAGGTGACTTCGGATGTAGTCGTGTTCACTGATCACAGTGATGACCTGTCTGAAGCATCTCCTGCAGTGCAGGGTCTGGTCACGAGAGAAGAATTTTTCCTAATCATTGCCCAGAGTACACATCATCAATTGATGTACTCTTCATAAGTTCATTTCTTTACTGCACTTTTCGCTATTGTACAACTGATTCCGCACAAAATAAACTTAAATAAAAATATAAACAATTATAAGTAGAAATAATCAACAATAGAATCAGCTGATCAACCATAGTTGTCTGAATTTCAGTACTGTTTATTGTTGTGTATATAATAAAATAGGTTAAGTTTCTGTAATTATGCTCACAGTGCTATGTTCTTGAGATATATTATTTTGTCGCTTTACAGGCCAGAGGACTGTTGTACAAATTCCGAGAGAGACCAGTAATCCCATGCACCTTAGCAGGACTGTGTCAGCTGTGCGGGCCAGGCATGTGGGATTCTGCCCACGCACCCACTGTAGTGTGCCGCGGAGCTGGTCTTTGCCCGTTGGACCCCTGCCCATTCCGAGGAATCAGCATACCAGGATAAGTCAGAATTTTATTTTACAGGTTAGGTAAAAGTTCTGGAGCGTAATGTGTATTTTGGGTTAAAATGTTAAAGCAATACTATTTGTTATTATAACTTAAAGTTTATATGGGATTTCAAATATACCTTGCGCATCAGAATTTTACTTACAGTAGAAAATTTTTTTTTTTTGGTTTTGACAAAATGTGCTGTTGATTCAAGTTATAAAAATAACTTTTCATATTCATAGATTATAATCTCATTTTTCTGAACTTTTATCAACCGGTCGCTGTCGTGATCACGGACTAGTGCTTTGTCCTAATTAACTGGAAATGTAGGGAAATTGGTTTTAAAACAGCATGATTTTACTTGTACTGTGTTTTTTTTTAAAAATATTTAAGAACTTTTTAATGTATTAATTAATGTGAAAAAAGTGTACATATTGAAAAGCAAGGATTAAAATTAAATGATAGACATTTTTAAACTGAGTCATACCAATAATTTCATACTTTCAAATGAATAAATGTTTTTTCTTTCTAGATGGTTTTCGAACACCAATGACCGATTTTTCAATGTCTTTTTAACTCTATGTACCAGTCCAAAGATTGTCGGGTCATAGTTATCTTTTCTTCTGTGTTTCCTTACAGATTTTCGAAGGCTCTGTTTCTCTTCACATAGTGGGCTTGCTTGAATGATTTAATTAATTTTTAGGGTTATTATTGCACTGTGACTTTCAGAGAGATCTATTGTGCCTCCTTTATATGTTCCTGAAATGTTCATTTACAGCATGAATCAGCGATTTTTCAAGTCCTGTCTCTTCATAAAATCTATTATTTGGAAAGGATTCAAGGCAGCCAACTCCCCCACTTCTAATTTGGCGACTTCACAGTTCGTTTTTGAAGTGTTTGCAGATGTTTGCTCTGCTAATTTCCTTCCAGTTTTATTTTACATTCTTGCTCATGTCGGTCCCATGAGTAACTAGGGAAATTAGGTCTGTATTTACAGAGTCCCTCATGCATGGGTAAGGCTAGGGTACACTGGGAGGTTGTCAGGTATCCCATAGTGTCATTCACATCATCAGCACGGGGTGATTTACACTTAATACCTTATAGAGTTAGCCAAGCTATGTAGTGTCTTGGGTAAATGAGTAAGAGTAGTATGGGTTAGAGGTACAATGCGATTCCTACGCCCAACAACTGCCTTTGCCAGTATTTTGTCCCTAGAAATAATAGAAGATTTTAAAAGCATGTTTTATTGATTTTTTGGAATCTGCTAAATAATTATGGATCCTAGCTTTTCTAATATATAACATTTTATATACAAAATAATACTTTATAGACAAAATTTTAAGATCTCCAAAGAAATGAAAAAAATAATTATCTTCTTTTTTAAAAAAATATATCAAAATATAATGATTTTTGATTAATGCCTATTTCAGAATTAAATTTTCAAAAGCTGTTGCTGACAGTAGACTCTATTGTAATATATATAGCAAAAAATTTGTTTTTTCAGATCTCCGGAAACTTTGTTTTAAAAACTTACAGATATCAAACACCTTGTATTCGATAAACCTGTGTTGAGGCCTGTACGCGAATAAATCGTCTCACTGTGCTGACTTCAAATAAATTCACAAAACCGACATACGTTTTATCATAGTAGTCTAAAAAGGCCAAAGTGGTGTCCGAATAAGGAAATATTTTGGTACTGCTTCATTTCTGTATCCATACTGGCTAAACAGTTTTATATATATGGTTTTGTGTGTGTTCGTGCGAGCATGCGTGTGTGTTAACACTATCATGATCGCAGTTTTAGTTTGATTTAATTCATACTTGGCACAAAAATTGATTTTGGTAACAGCTTGGACAAGTTCTTTTTGAAGGTTTAAGAAATCACACAACATTTTTCCTGTTGCACTTTCTTTTGAAAATCCGATTTCACAACGCAATCAGTGTTATTTTGTGAATAAATTATTATTTTCAATTTTTAAATTCTATTGAAAATGTTAAATGCTTACAGAATAATTTTAGTATTGGATATGATTGGAAAAAAAACAGATTTTTAAAAAGTGTAGGAAATTGTTATACTTGACAACAGTGAAGAGCATCTAAAATTGTAATAGACATTAAAAATTTTAAATAAAACACGAATAGTTCGAAGAATAAGTAGTCAATAAGAAATGAAGTTAGACCAAGGTTAACGATAAAATAATTAATGTTTTGTCAAAGCCAAAAAAAAAAAAAAAAAAAATTAAATAAATAAAATAATAAACTCGCATTTTTACAGTAAAATTCTAGTTAAATCAAGCCTAAAGAATTAGCCTAGAATTCTACTATACAATCATATCATGCTAATATATAGTATGTTAGGTGACAGTAGAACGATTTTAAAGCCAATGAGTACGAGAGTTCGGCAATTTTAACCAAGTTATCAATAAAAAGACAGCCAACTCTCTCTTATCGCTTGAAATCCTTCTTTTTAAGACAAATATCTCAATTTTACGCGATTTCAGAAATAATTTTATCATGATATCTAGCTGTAGTCATTTATTATATAGGTTGTTACAAGATTCCTGTATCAGTTTAACAGTACAGTACTAACTAAACTTTCGTAAATTTGATAAGGACAGTTGGCAATATTGTTTGTTCTCTTGTTTACCCACCACATTGGCTAAATTACCTTTAATAGCTTCAAGAAAAAAACCTTAGTGGAATGGTGTTAATTTTCTTCATGTTTGTGTTTTACGAGTTTTAAGTTTACGCTGGGAATGTTGTGCAGTTTGTGTTACTAATAGATCCTATTCAAGGAGGCATTGTGGCAGACGATATTATTTAAAAAAAACATTTGCTACTTAGTAAAGTATTAGAGAGGAGTGGATGTGACTTGTTGAATATGACTCATGGTAGCGTCCCTACTAATTGAAATAATTGATTAATGACTACATTCTTACTTTGTGTTTTGGTAATTCATCTCCTCACATACCTTAATTCTGATATTAACAACACACATTTTACTATCTTACTGTGCAAAGGATAAAGCAAGTTTGGTGAATAGATATCTATGGGCGCGCGCGCGTGTGTTTGTATCCTCGCAGGGGGTGGAGACTAGCTGCACCAATTGGGAGGATTAGATGTCCCTCGCAATACCCAAGTCTAACACACACTTACACTTATGACTTTACCACTTTACACTCACACTTACATTTAGGAAGGCGATAATAGCCTCAATATGCTTTAAAGCCCTTCAGTCAAAAATATGTTAAAAAAATAATATTTCTCAAAATCGCTAATTAGTTTTTGTTTTAGTTTAATTGCGTTTATATTTAGTTAGATTTATATTAGAATTAGTTTATAATTCTTCAAATATAATCAAAATATACCCAAACAAATGTATAGTGCTCTATAATCCTCAAAAATCTGGTTCAGGAGTTGTAAGAAAAATTGGCCTAATTTTTCAAATTTGGTTCATCAGATTTTGGGTCGTAGTAAATATTTATTACTCGAGCCAGTGTAGCAAATTTGAAATAAAAGACACAGTTTGAGAGTAAATTTAAAAAAAGAAACTTACGTGCAGTTTGGTTTGAGTTGTTTTTTTTATTTTCTCACTAACCAAGTATTTCTTTTTTTCAAATTTGCTACATTGGCTAGAGTTATGATTAGTAGTAGGTTAGGTTTAGCCACAAGAGTTAGTCTGACAGTCGGTCTGTATGGTTTCCCTCCTAGTCTTACTATCTACAGGGATGATCCAAAAAACACTGCAAGCAAAACGATTTGGGTGCTTGCATACCATTCCATTAACTGGTGTTTTGCATAAGGACTTTTATGTGAACTTGAAGCTTCATTCATCATATTACATAAATCTCAGTTATATATTTTTAAAGTTTGATACAGAGAATTTTTTTCGCATTCAAAAAGCGGATAACAATACAAACTTATACTTGGCAGAATTTTGTCACACATTTTAAAGTCACACAGATAAACAGTAAACAACTGTAATGGCTATTGAGCAGGCTAACAACTTTTTTCTATTGAGAAAAGTCAGTGAATGACCCATGCATACGTTTTGAAATAGTTTTGTTTATCATAAAATTTACGAAAGTTTGGTAAATTCTAGAGTGAATACATTTTGTAATTTTTATCTATAAGGCTGAGGTGTAAAAAAAGTGTATTCCAGTCGCAAATTGCTGTCAAAACAACCTTAAATTGGTTAAGTTAGGATGTATTGTTGTTATTTATTATCATCTTAACCTGTTATTCACCTTGACATGGTGAAACCTGACTTTTCCTTCAAGAACCCCTCCGATTTACCTGTTTATTTTAGTTTCTTATTTTTAAAAGGGTTGTACACCCTTCTTATCCCTTTTGCACATGGTAGCGGTTATGCATGAAGAGTAAAATATTCTTTAAACATTATATATGCTTATAATAATAAAACACATTTAAATGTTGCTTTTGTCAGCTCAGCTGAAAATGACAATCTCAGCAATTTTCTAGTGCCCACATGAATTGAAGTACAAGTTAAACTATTAGTATTGCGTTGCTCTTTGTCAAGATTCCAGCAGTGCCTGAGTAGATTTACAATGAAAAAATGTTCTCTTTTTTAGAAATCTCAGTGCTCTTTACAAGAAAAATGCATATATTATTTTACATTATATCTTGAAGGGTTAAAATGTCCATAAATAATATTTAGGATGTATTATATGGACATGGTTATCCGAAATCTACCTGTAGACGTCTTCCTTACTCTGAAGTTCGATCCTCACACTTTGTGAAATCGTTATTGTTGTCACACATTTTAAAATGGCATAAATAAACAATAAGCCACTATAGTGGCTCTGTTAGCATCAGATTAGCAGATTAGTAGGAATGGCAAGGGAATGGGGGGCGGTGGAAGAAATGTGTGATTTGTCAAATCAAAATGTTCTTTACTTTTAGAATAATCCTCGTACTTTACAATATTATAGATGTGTTTATTCATGATGTTTTTCTTTGTTATTTAATGTTTTAATGTTTTTTGATGTGTCTGAGAATATTAAACACATTTTTATTGTTTTAGTTAGATAACATTCTGAACGAAAGTGATTTTTCTGAATATTTTTCTTTTATAAAATATAAATTGCCACCTTTATTTTGCACACACCATTTTAGCCTGGGAATTGAAGTAAACATTTAAAAATGTACAAAATACATTTTGTTAAATGAACACTAGATGGAAGTAATAGAGTTTGCTCATTGTGCAAAGGGTTACCTTTCCTTTCAAAGACAAATGACTTAGAACTAGTTCATTAGTATAGCTCTTTTAATTTTTACCAAATTGTTTAAATATTGTCAATGAAAAAGATCTCTTTATTTTTGCCATTTACAAATATTTTATGTTATGTACTAAATTTGTTTTAGTATATTATAGTTTGTAAGACAATTAAGAATCTAATCGTGTGTTTCTGTCAAAACAATATACAGGGTGGTCTGAATTAGCTTTAAAATAATTGATATGTTTTGTTATTGTCTTTATTATAAACATTTTTTTCGTTTGCAGTATTTTTAAGTTGTTTTTAGTGTGCAGATAAACGTCACATGTTGACTTTTATTTATGGTATAAGTGTTGACAGTAAATAGCAACAAACAACTAAATACTAGTTTCCAACAAATTCGATTTCTATGGGATGTTTGTTACAAAAACAAAATTCCTATTGTTTTAATAATCTATGTGTTTTATGTCATTATTTATTCAATAAATTTTATCGTGTATTGTCTATATTAAGTGTTTATCCATGTTATGGATATGAAATTTCAATAAATCTTGTTCACTATTGAATTTTTAAAAACCTGCATGAGTGTAAATATTGTTTTACCACCAAAGTGTTAACTTTATAAGGCCATAAGTTGTTTAGTTTAATTTCAACTCATTCGCGTTTTAATTAAAAAAATATGTTATAAAAATTGTTATGTTCAAAGAATTTGATATACATTAAAGTTTTAGATTTACTGCCTTTTGTAACAGTTAAGTACCAGGTACCCAAGTAAGTTGGCTTAGTTCTGTACTTTCTGTACCTCATGTAATTGGTTAATGGTGTCTGGGAAAGGCACCTATTTTTAAATGCCTTACAGGTTTATTATTACATTTGGTAATTACAAAATATTTAACATTTTAGGCCCTTTAAAAAATTGAATTAACATTAATTGATTCATGGTCTCCTTGATCGTTAGTGGACTATTCGTTATTAGTGGCCTTGTACACTTGTTATTGTAGAGTAATGGTAAAACATCAGCAATTTCTAGAGAAATTACCAGAAAACTACAGAATAACTACAGAAAACCTTTCATATAATAATGTTGGGAGATTTGGGGGATATTTCTGAACTTTTGAGAGAAATCATTCAAGGGAAGCCATCCAAAGGAAGCATGTTGAAGCGTTGTCATTGAAAGATTTGCAAGGCGTTGTGGCTTTATACTGCTGACACCGTAAGGTCTTCATGTTTCAATTAGGGCGTCTTTACTTAGGTAGGAAGGGTTGTTTCAGAGTTAATGTACACCATAATGCCACTACAGTAGACTCTTGATAGTCTGACATTCTTTGGTCCGACTCGTTCTATAATCTGACAACGCCTCGGTGACAATATCTCTCGTGAGTGCGAGAGAGTGCGTGATCATATTCATGGCTGGGAGGGCGATCGACTCATCTTTCGTGTCAAAACTTGAACCCAAATCAATTGTTTGTTTACAGTTATTGAAAGCAGTGTTATATAGTTAATTCTGTATTGTATGTTTAATTCTAATTTCGTTTACGCAGTAACTTTTTGTAGTGTATTGATTGTGTGAACTGTGTCTTGTGTTTATAATGGATCCTCACTCGACTAAAAAACGAAAGCATGTAACTTTTTTCTGTAGCTGAAAAGTGGGCGATTATTCAGACATGAGCGAGGAGGATCACCGGCAGTTTTAAGTAGCATTTACAAGATTGAACGACCGAGTGTTTATGATATTTTGAAAAATAAAGATATGATTGAACACTTTATGAAAACTGTCGCAACCGATCCTATAACACAACAAATAAATGTGTGTATTAAAGTGGTTTGTTGTTTGTAACCCGTTTAAACAGTTTTTACCTTGTTTTACCCTTTCCTGAGGGGTTATTTAGCATTTTTATAATGATACTAATCCATAATCCATAATCTTATATAATCTGACAGGGTCCTGGTCCCATATGTGTTGGATTATCGAGCGTCTACTGTACTACCTTCGAAAAAGTGGAAACTGATAATTTCCTGCACTATATTGGCACATCAGATAAATGACCTTCACACTGTGACGTAATCATTTGTGAGCATACTATGCATTTTCCACTTGGGTTTAAATTCACTTCATCACTTTTGATAATACAACATGCCTATTTTGCAGGGATTTTTAAACAGTAAAATTTGCTGGCATCAATAAACACCCAATTTTGTTTCTCGCTTTTGAATGATTTATTGCAATTTATAAGGATTGACATCCAAATCCTCATGGTTCTTCATATAGTTTTGTTTCGCTTAAAATTTTCACCAAATCAAATGAGAAAATCTTCTTAACAAATTTATAGTTCTTATAAATTTGGCATTTTCTGATCAAATGTTGCATTGATTTCTATTGATAAAGTTCAACTTGTATAGACCAGTTTTTGCACCACTGGCTCAGATCAGTTGATTATTTTTGGCAATGGTACAACTCCGTCTTGCCGATTATCATCACAAACGTTCAACAAAATGTATGCTTAATGATGCAGTTGAGTTACGTAGTATATTGTTTTCTAAATAAAAAATGTGCTGCTGCACAAGACAGTGTACAATGACCAATTAAATTCAAGGTCTGCTGAAAATGTATTTCTGCTAAACATGCACACAGTATTACCAACTGAAAATGGGAAAAGTTAAATATCGTACTCTGTACGTGTACAGTAGTTGTTCATGGTTTAAACAATCAAAATGATTTTGCTCAAATTTTGTGTATAACCAATTATGCACAGATATCATGTGCCATAAAAACTTTCTTAAAAGTGCTTAATAGCTTTTGTTAAATGACAAAAAGTGAATTGGTTGATATCACTTTAAAAAATATCACCTGCTTTCAGATTTTAAATCTAATGGCCCAATTTTTCAACAGTATTGTTATAGTCTCTGTTTAAATTTCAGTCGTTTATGAAGACTTACATCCAAATTTAACACTCAAAATTTTGTATGATTTATAAAACGAAAAACTGTACACTTCAACTGTCACAAGGCTTGTCTATTACAAATCTTAGAATTATTGCAAGATTTTATTAGGATAATTATATCAACTATTTATGCGAATGGGTTAATGAAAGATGCTATCATAATGTTTTAATCTGTGATATTGTAATCTCTATGTTATACATATTATATTATATTGTTGTTCAATAAATAATTTACTTCATTGATTTTTTATTATATTTGTATCCACCATATTGCATACATGAAGTAATGCTTATATTGACTGTGTTGTTATATAAAAGAAAGAGGCTGTGCCCCTGTGGCATCTGGTCACCAACTTGTAGTGTCTAGCCACTTTATGACTTCTAACAGTTCTACAATATACAACCTGTACAATATAATTAACCAAATATGTTATTAATTAAAACAATTAACTGTAATAATTGTCACTTTAATAGTTTATATTCAAAAATATACAAATTTAAAAATATAAATAATTAATATTAAAATGATACATTTATATTAAACCTTTGAGGAGAATTGATGTTCCGAAACGTCACAATATTGGGTTTGTTAAAGAGTCAGGATGTAGGAACATTTAACAAGGCGAAAATAGTAAAAAAATATCAATATTTATTATAAAATTTCTTGAATACTTATATTACATTATTGAAAACATATAATAGGATCAAATTGCCTTAAAAACGGCTTTTTATAATTTCATATATCATGATCCATTGTAAAAAAATCTTAAAAACTGCCCTAGTAATATACGTATAAACAACACCCAATAAAACAAGCAGACAAAGACAGTACTGAAATATAACACAATATAATAAAACTAAGAAAGGTATATCAAGACTAAAGTGAAACAAATGACTATATCATAGAAGAAAGAATAACATTTAGCATAAATATCTAATGACAGAAGTTTGCATGGGATGTAAACAGAAAAACATTACCTCTTTTGGCATGAAGAACAGAAGTTTATAGTGTAGGCTATTTGTATTCTGTCACCAATACGCACAACTCTCTTTTACTGACTTCTTGCCATCTGTCAAGTGATAAGCCCTCCTCATCTGCAGAACACACAAGCCAATTAATTTAATAATCCAGATACTTATAAATGCCATGTGTTCTAGAAACACTAAAATGTAAGATCGTGCAAATCTTGGTCAAATGAAGTTCTAGGACATTGTTACTCCATATATTCATGCTCTTCACCAGTGAGAATAGCCATTTTAACAATCCAATAACCAGATTGGGTGTTTCAGAGATTGTAAAATAATCTTAGTGTGATCCTGGATAGGAAGCTGATGTGGAATGCTCATCTGGACCATGCTCTTTTAAAAGCTGAATCATAATTGCTGGTGATAAAGAATCTTAAGGCTGAATCGTAACTGATGGTGACAAGACAATTTTACGCTGAATCATAGTTGATGGTGAGAAGGTGTCTTAAGGCTTAATCGTAATTGATGGTGACAAGGCAGCTTAAGGCTGAATCGTAACTGATGGTGACAAGGCGTCTTAAGGCTGAATCATACCTGATGGTAACAAGACATTTTAAGGCTGAATCATAATTGATGGTGACAAGGTAAGGCTTATTCATAACTGCTGGTGGCAAGGCGTCTTAAGGCTGAATCGTAACTGATGGTGACAAGGCGACTTATCAAATACGAATGGGGACTAAACTGTGTGTTGCCCTCTGATATAAATGGCTGTTGTCAGATCTCAACTGATGTATGGTTCCCTGGTGTGGTGGCTAAAAGCAACACAAGCTTGCAGCGGCTTGAAATCGTAAGGTCTCTGAGGCCTTTAAGGGTAATTCTTTAGCTTCTCTAGAGGTTTTATTAAAGCTGCGCCTCTGGACATATTCATAATATTAGAGGCGAGCAGGTTGTATATAGGCTTCACAACCATGGTGAATGGAGGGGGAGCATACTTGAGGTGAAGCACTACGAGATCAACAAAAATATTCTAAAAGACTCAGTGTTAGACATGCATACTGATTATGTCTTTACTCTACCTTTCACAGTTCTTTTCCATTTACAAGAGACTGAAAAGATGGCAAGCGACAGTACATCCAGGTCAGCTTGTGTCATATACAGGTGGATCACTTCATGATCGGCAGTTTGGATATGAAGGATACTGCGAAACCATGGGAGCAACATTTGAAGCTAGCCTAAGAAGGTTTTGAACAGTATTTGAAGTTGATATTTGCACAGTCATGGCATGTATTAGAAGAACTTATAGGTAAGAATATTCTAATAGAGTGATACCTCGGCTTATGTTCGACCTGGACAACAGTCATGGGGCATCAGTCTAATTCACGGAATGAAAAATGACCCACATAACTGTTTTATTTGTTATGACCCACATAAAGAGTGTTTTAATTTGCTAAATTATTACTAAGTCTATGTGTAAATATAGATATAACATTGTACTTTGCTACAGAAATAAACATTGTGCTGAGTGAACACAAACAAACTTTTGATTGATGGGTGTTTGGTTTTTGTATAACTCCCAGGATATTTATTAGTTATCTGTTCTCAGAATGCCCACTCCTATTCCCTTTTCTGTCAACATAATTAATTTTACTTAGCCTGTCATCAACTCTTACTGTGTGTTTAATTTGTTATGGTGTTAAAAAAATTTAAATAGTTATAACATTATCCTGTTACATACTTTTAATTTTTAAATTTAACAAAACATTAAGTGTCTGTGTGAAAGTTTCAAATTGTTGTTTAAATCCTGTTTAAATTTTTTTGTGAATATTAATTAAATGGGTGCTAAAAGAAGTGCTTGTAGTAGTAGAAGTGAAAGACAAACTTTGACTATTGAACTAAAAAAAGCTACAGTATGAACTTAAAAAATATAAATATTGATTTGTCCTGTGTGTATATATGTGTCATAATTACATTTGTATGAATTTAGTTAAAATAAAGTGTGACTTAAAGTAAGTGCTTGTAAGTAGTGCTGGCCTTTTGACCTGGGAGATGAGCTTCAAAAACTAAGACTGACAGAAATGGTTGTGGCCAGGTCAGGATCACAGGCTACCCAATTTTAAGCACCTGTTTTAAAGATGTTACTCAAGTGTAAATTCAACCTAGCTTAAATGAATTAATAGCTATTTTATTATTTTTTGTTTTGTGTATTTGTTCACTGTTTGTTTTCTTTTAATAACTATATTTTTGTTACCATCTGTTTTCATTATTTTTCAGTATCACCATTTTCAACTGTATTAATAGTTTTTGTATGTATTATGTAATAATTAAGTAATTGTCTTGGGGTATTACCACATTCATTAGTATGTTATGCACTTTTTTCAATCCCTTTAATTCAAATCATGAATCAATTTTATAAAGCTCATAGTTTACAACTGATTTAGAGAATAGGACTCTTAACTCCCAGGTCTTTAATAATAATTATGAATTACCTGGTTATGTTACAATGAATATTGATTCAAATTGAAGAATTCAGAATTTTTTGCTAATTATTTTAGGTTATAAGACAATAATTATTTTTGTTTATAAAAAAAAAATAATTTGTAAAAGGCTACATTGTTAATTTTCTTTTCCATACAGTACTAATTAAAATAAACATTAACTGATTTTTAAATTAGTTACTATTTTATCAATAGCGCGATAATAAATCCTATAAACAGATATTATTGCCAACGTGATTCATATTTACAGAAAATGATGTTTGAATTAGCCGCTTTGAAGAGATCGTGTATCCAAAACAACTGTTTCCCAACTATGATAGTCTTACCGCCCTACCGCCAATTCCTTGAAGCTCAATGTACGTAGCGTGAGTTGGAAGTGTGTTCGTTAACCTGAGGATTCGATTAAGTTTACAAGATTAATACATGACAGTGGGTTAATGTTCATGTTTCATTTAGTGTAATTTTATTTGCTCAATTTATTCTATAAACATGAGTAGTTATGGAAGGACACCACCTAGGATCGATAACATGGTATCATTAAAAGTCGGTAATTTGACCTATCGTACTACTTCAGATGATCTTAGACGGGTTTTCAGCAAATTTGGAAGTGTTGGTGATGTTTATATTCCAAAAGATAGATTTTCAAGAGAAAGTAGAGGTTTTGCATTTGTAAGGTAAGTCATATTATTATTCAAATCATTTGAAATTTTTAATTTAGATGCTTTATTGAACAATGTTGCTTTTCAATGTTGCATTTTCCAAAATACAGTTATCGTATAACCACTGTAGTCAGTTAATCTAAATATCATAAGTATAATATTTAATTGTGTAAGTGAATTATTTCAAGTAACTAAAAATTTCACAGCGAATTAGTGTTTTTAACCTTTACATGTTAAGGTAAACACTAGTACAGTGTTATTTTTCTAGTACACATTTATTTAATTTAGACTTTTTTTACTAAGTACTTCCGTTTTGTATCTTTCCGCTTTTGTCTTTTACACAAGAGGCATTCGAATAACAGTAGTCGCCATTTTGTTGATCGTTTTACAACGTTTCATTGTGTCCGGTGTTGTTAAACGCGACCAGTTCTTACTAAAATTTTTTGTTGTTGTGTTTGTTTTAACCGAAATTAATCATTGCAAATAATAAGATGAGTTACGGAAGACCTCCTCCTCGTATAGATGGAATGGTGTCGTTAAAAGTTGATAATTTAACTTATAGAACAACGCCAGACGATCTTCGCAGAGCTTTTGAAAGATGTGGTGAAGTCGGCGACATTTACATACCTCGAGATAGGTTTTCCCGAGAGAGTAGAGGATTTGCATTTGTAAGGTACAAATAATAATTTTAAAATTTCACTCTTTTATATTAAGTTCTTCTAGTAAAATTCAGAATCATGATGTTAATATACCCAATATGGCTTAGGCTGTATCAACTGTAGGCCTGTTAGACATGACAAGGTTTAGTTCTGAAATTACTTGAGTTTGCTAGCTAAATTAAAATTGATGTAGACCTGACATTTTATGTTGGATATGCCTTTTTTAACTACATGTTTTTATTTTAGGAAAGAACACTTCATTACTTACCTAAAAGTGCACCCTAAGATAGGGTTGGGCTCAGTAACCAATTTCATTTAGTGGTACTAATGAAATGTAACGTATATGTAAAAAAATACGAGAAATTTGTCACTAAATTTGGAAGTGTAGGGCTTTCGTTTTTATTAATATAGGCCAATATTTATATACTTGGGCCCTAAATGAGTTTTTGAAAATGTGTAATTTAATGATAGCCTAAAAGGTTGGATCAATGAATGTTACTTGGTTAAGTCCTAGTGTGATGAATAGTAATTTGATATCAGAATAAATTTAGGTAGATCTATTTCTGACTTCTGTGGACTATTGTAAAACTCATGATTTTTTTTTTTTGCTTGTGTTGCTAAATTATTTTGTTGAGAAATTAACCCATGGAAGATTAAATTTATTATGATAAATGTGCAATAAATTACAATTTGTACCCATTTATTACTGAACTACATTGTGACGTCTTTGATGTTTACTGTGCAAAGAGCATGTGCTTAAGTTATTACACTAGTTAATACGTAAAAGTTACATGCGAGTTATACATTATAATAAATCATTATCTTGACAGATTTTGTTGTAAAAACAATCATTAGAAAAATTGCTGACGTTATTTGTGAACTTTGCGATTTGCCTTTTTTTTGTCAGTTTAGGTTGTTAATTACAGTAATGTTGTCAATTTTCTTATAAATCACAGCATCTTTAAAAAATCGTATTTGTATTTTTTAGTTTGTATATTTGTATATATAGTTAGTGTATTGGAAAACTAATTGGTATTTATGCAGTGTAGCTTGTTCTGCATTTTTCGATATTTTATTTGCTAAAACGCTTTATTACATGTCCAAAAGCAATAATCCGAAATATAAAAGCGCGGAAACCATGAGAAGTACGATAAAAATCGAAAATAAAAGTGAACAACCTCAAAATTGCTACTGTGTGAAAGTCGCTAACTTGTAGATTGGTAAAACGATAAAAATATGTCTAAAGCAAGTTTTGCGTGATGAAAAACTTCAAATATTTTTTTTAACAAAAAACCACAACCTAACTGACACGGTTGTTAGGCCTAACACGGGGATGCGTGAATATAAGAGACTGTTGAAAGGCTTACAGTTGCCATTCTGACAACGGCTTTGTCCATTTCATGGTCAATTAATTTCGTTGGTTATGAGACAGGTGCACACACGAATACAATCAAAAGATGAATACCTAATCTGTATCAGTTAGGTTCACCATGCAAGTAATGTGTCACTTACGTATTGAGTATTCGTTTTCTTTTTTTAAAAAAAGGTTTTCTTCAAGCATCACAGTGTTAGGCCTAACGACCATGTCTGGTTATGCAGTATTCTTTTTTAAAGAAATAAAAGGTTTTCTTCACGCATCACCGTGTCAGGTTATGGAGGTTTTTTGTTTTAAAAAAAAATAGTTTTTTTATCACACACAACCTGTTTTAGACATATTTTTATCGTATTACCAATCTAAAACACATTAGCGACTTTCACGTAGTAGCAATTTTGAGGTTATGTTGGTCATTTTTATTTTCGATTTTATCGTACTTCTCATGGTTTCCGTGCTTTCATATTTTGGATTATTGCTTTTGGGCATGTACTGAAGCATTTCAGTAAAAATAAAATATCGAAAAAAACAGAACAGACTACACTACATTTTTACTAAATAGTTAATACCCAACAGCTGAGTCGAGTTAGGTTATGAAGTTCTTTTTTCTTAAAAAAGGAATTATATTCTTATTGTTATTAATAACACATACTTAAATTAAAGTTTTGTGATTAAAAACACGTTATCATATTTTTGCACGGTAGTCATTTTGAGGTCATGCTTGTCATTTTTATTTTCACTTTTTTGGAACTTCCTGTTGTGTCCGCACTTTTGTAATTTGAATTATTAATATTGGGCATATAATAAAATGTCTCATTGAAAAAATTACCAAAATAGACAAAAGTCCTGAAAATTCTATTTTACCTAAAATTAATACTAAATTAGATAGTATAAAAAGTAACTAGGCCTAGGGATTATACACTAATCTGTATTCGATACAAAACCGCGGTATTTCTGACTTTTTGGAACTTCTACATAAGTAATGATTTTAAACAATTTTTTCTATATTATTATGTGCTAATATTATTTCATCAAAAGATATTAACCTGCGTAAGATTAAATTTATTGCAATAAGTGTACTATATATTATGATCTTTAACCATTTATTAAGGTACTATATTCTGGAATATATTTTCACAAAGTAGCTGCAGCTTTATATAGGCTAAGCCATAAGAACAATTGTTACAATTTTTTTTTTTTTTTACGTCCAACTATTGTGCACTTGGGCTAATCCAGACGAAATTGTTACAAAAATTAGTAGCTTTAACGGAATATCAGTCATGTAACCAACAACTGATTTAAACATCTAACAACCGAGTCAAGTTAGATTCTAAGTTCTTTTCTTTAAAAAAAAAAAAATAGTTTATATTCTTTTTATTAATAATACACATTTCATTAATCATTTTTGTGATGAAAAATGTGTTTCCTATAACCAAGTTAAACATTTAACAAGAGAGTCAAGTAAGGTTTTGAAGTTCTTTTTTTAAATATATTTTTTTTTATAATACACATTTAATTGTTTCCGCGATGAAAACACGTTTCCCACTTCCACGCAGTAGTCTTTTGAGATTATGTTCGTTACTTTTATTTTCATTTTGTTTAACTTCCCATTGTTTCCACAGTTTTTTATTTTGTTTTATTAATATTGGGCATAAAGACCTTGCAAAAATTACATTGACAAAGTCCCAAAGAATAGTTTAACCACATCCGGTTAGGTTAGGCATAGGTTTTTTCATTGGAAAACATTTTAATGTAAAGGGGCCTACTAGGTTCAAGTTCAAGTGGGATAGAAATTGACAAGGATTGCAGAACAAGATTACCGTCACATGATTTATTGGGCTAATATTCATACAGTAGGGGAAAAATGATTGCAGAAGAAGGTGAACGTTACACTTGAATAGAAACCACTAGTAAAAATAAAATTGGCCTTAATGTATAAGTTTAAATACAAGCGTAGGGAACTATGTATGTAATTGACGTGATACAACTTATTTTTTTAACTTTTTTGTACAAAATACTTTATTTTATTTTTATCTAGGTACGCTGGGCCCTAAGTAAGAATCCAAATTTTCATTTTGCGAAAATTACTCACAGACCAGAAAGTTACGAAATTAAGCTACAAATAGACTAATGTAACCAATGCACTACTATGACTACTGATACAAAAATAGTTCTGTTATAAATTGCACAAAATGTAACTTGATTAATTAAATATCCCATGGGTTAATA
Organism: Callitettix versicolor; assembly: GCA_022606455.1. Lineage (NCBI taxonomy): Eukaryota > Metazoa > Arthropoda > Insecta > Hemiptera > Cercopidae > Callitettix > Callitettix versicolor. Next base: position 1,254,380 of record CM040186.1, read on the forward strand.
TTATTTATTTAAGCAGGCTAGTGGAGCAGAAATATAGTAGAACATACCTAATTGAATGATAATAAGGTGTTACATTAATTACTTGTTAATTTTTTTTAATAAAAACTATTAGGCCTATAGGTGGAACATAGGTTATTTTCTATTTTCCTATATAAATAACAAAAACATTGTGACCAAGTTGTGTTAGTACTACGTAAGATGAAACAATCAGCTAGATTTTAGGTAAAATTTTCCCAATCCTCATATAACTTTCCTTTTTTCATTTGTTTTAGCCCTGTTTAGAATAGACTTGCATGGTTTCCATGTTTTGAACGCAAACACTTTCTCTGCATTTTAATACAATTTGGACTTTAATAGTAAATAACAAGGAGAAAAAAGTAGAAACATTTTAAGTTTGATGCTTGTAAACATTTTTTCTCAACAAAAATTTAAAGTTATTGTGTTGTTCATTATATAAATATGTCATATGTAATTGTTCTTATTTTAGGCTCGTACGCATTATTGTGTTATAAGGTACATGAATTTGTAGGTCCATAGTTTATCCCTTTGTAGGTGACCTCAGTTCTTGGTATGGTTTTATTGATTGAAATAATTATTTTTCAAAATGAAAATTTTTTTTAAACCAAACATCTAAGGGAAGAGACAAACTACACCTTAATAAAAATATAAGCTAAAGAAGCCTATGTTATTAACTTCAATACAATGTATACAAATTAACACTATTCACAATTATAACAATAAAAAGAATCACAAAAATCTATACAATTGGATAGATGAGTTTTAACTTGTTTTTTTTCAATTTTGTCATGTTTTAATTTTTGTTGGTATATAAATTCAAACTAATATGATCTATTATAATATAATTCTTTTAAAAAATTTAATTTATATATATATAAAATAGTAAACCTAACCCAATATTCTTTTTGTTCTGGTTTTAGCTTTTTTTAACCATTTACTACTGAGAGATGTTTAATATATCTACAGTAGGCCTATTGCATGTTAAAGGACTAATGCTGGAAATAGTTTAAAGTCTTCTAGGCGTTTAGCATTTCATGTACTTACAGAGGATTAAAATTCCAACAAAAACAATTTTTAATAGTTTTTTTAAGTAAGCTATCGTATTAAAAATTATAACTTTTTTTAAGAATTACATTACTGTAAATCTATTTGAATAGAATAAACTAACTCGGAAATCATGCTTGTGGGAACATACTGTATCAAATTACAAATTAAAAGTAGACATGAAGTAAATACAGTGACTGAATGTCCTTATTGACAGTAGTTAAACACAAAGCACATTTAAATTTTAAATCTTCCTAATTAAATTTATGATTATTGTAATTTGTACATAATCAGATGTTTTTGATTTTCACCAGACCTAGAACCATGTTCACACTATGCTTATTTATTGTTACACCTAAAAGTCTTTGTTACTTGAATATATTGCAGGGTCTTTCTCATTATTAAAGCCCTAGCTTGAAAACATTTTGTAACTATAAACTTAGAATATGCATTGGTAAACCGGTAGTTTTTAAATACAGTTTAGCTCTTAAAAGGACATGTATTTCTTTCAACACATATGACTTCTTTCCAAGAATGATAGTTATTATATAGTTGGTTTTCTTTGGTTAAAAAAGTGGAAAAAGAAGTGTTATTAAGAGTTCTGCTTCGGACATTTGTTTCCCGCAGAGGTGTGCATACTAGCTGCACCTATTAAGAGGATTTGTGGACGTAAGTGGTGTATACGTGGTGTATACATAGGTGTTTTTGCTTGGAATTTGGCACCAAAGTGAAAGCTGTACATTTCCAAAAACAATGTCAGGCCACCGTGCAACAATGCTTGTGACAGTTGCATAACTCTAAATAGTTGATTTTTTTTATTCAATTGGTATAAAATATTAGGCAGAAAAAACCGTGCTCGCTTTCACAGTGGCTTCTATTTTGTTTTGTAGTGGTTTTTACAAAGCAAATATTCAAGTTTTTATCTATTTTTTAGAAAAAATCTAAAATTCTGACTATATATATTGGTAATATTTTTTATAAATATAGTTATACTGACTGAAATAACTACCTGTCTTAGTGCAAAGATTTCGAGCTATTGATGGATATGATTTTTATTACTCTTTATCATGTCAGGCTCGTTTGCCTCTTTGTAATTATAAAATTGATCTCATCTGTAATCATAAATATATTTAAATATTTAAAATTAACATATTTAAATAGACATCAGTCTATGGCAGGCAGTTGTTGAATTGTCTGTTGCTATAATTATCTTCAGGTTTAGTACTGAAACATATTAAAGGTTTTTGTTTTTCATGCTCTAAGGCATGGTATAACTGAAAAAAGTCCATAAAATATTTTATGACAAAATTCAGATCAAACTTGGAACTATATTATTTAAACAATTTTATGGTACAAGGCAGATTTTTTTATATAAAATTTTCACAGAACTATTTCTATATATGTATTCTGTATATGTGTTCTTAAGTTTGTTACCAAAACAACAAAACAAACTTTAAAAAATAGATCGAATATTAAATACAATAGAGCTAATCTGATCTATACCAAGCTCGGCCTAGTTTGATTACACACAGACTCGTGGAAAAACGTTTCAAAGTATTAATGGAATTTATTACATTAAAAAACATTTAAATTATATGAATTATTACTAAATGTATTGTACTAAAACATAAAACAGCACTACAGTAATAAAGAGCACTACACCAAATCGTGAAAGTTGATGGAGAAAGTTTCTAATTGTTTTTTGCTTACCAACTGTTCGACGTTTTCTTGCCATTACATATTGCAGTCTCATGAGAAGTAAAATATCTTTTACCTTTTAGAAAACGGCGAATAAAAAAAGAAACACATGAAACATACAAGCAGTATGCACTCTAAACGTCAACTCTTCCACGAATCTGAATTGATACTAAAAGACAGAAATGAACGAACATAGCACGTATTCATAGCACGTAGGGTGGTCGATTCCCTCTTTCGTTTGAAGAGAATATAGGTCATTGACTGAGCGCGTAAGTGACACGTAGGCATAAAGGCCTGACATGAAAGTAACATGCGGGCATTATACATTCGGTTTCACTGCAAATCTTAAATTGCTTGAAGTATTGTTCTTTGAAGCTAGGTCGGATAAGTGGTACTCTACTGTAGCTGTATTTAAAGCTATTTACATGCTTTGACCAAAATGCTTACACATTAAGTCAAAACTGGCCAGCAATTCATGCATCCCTTAAAAAATGGCCATAGCACTAAACAGGTTAAAAAATATGAAGACATTTATTGCTGTCACAATTACTATATTTTGTAATATTTTTCATGGTGAATATCGTGTTTATTTTTTTGTTTAGTTTTCTTTGAATTTTATACTTAATAATTTAAGCTGTAGTTTCCATGCCACACAATCCCCTAAATAATTGCTTGTTAATGACAATTGTTTTTTCAGGTTTTATGACAAAAGAGATGCCGAAGATGCACTGGATTCCATGGATGGGCGTCTCCTGGATGGAAGGGAACTTAGAGTACAAATGGCACGCTATGGTCGTCCATCTTCGCCTTATCGTAGAGGTCGCAGACGAAGGTTAGTAGTATCTTCTTAACCAAATTTTATGAAACTAAATCTTGTTCAGATTACTCAGTTCACTTAATTGTAAGAACTGTAACTATAGAATGTGTAAAAATGCATTTAGTTCTTTGTAGAGTAAATAAAAAATACAGAAGTGATAAATGATTATTAAAGACATAGTGTAAAGACTATTTTTGTATTAAAATATGGCAGTTTTGGATATATGGGTACATTTGCATTATATGGACACCACCCTTGTACAGCGTTTTGCAGAGGTTAGGTTAGGCTGGTTTATCTTGCATATACCTAAATTAGGTTAGGCTAGATCATCTTGCATATCCCTAAGTCTAAATATTTTCTTTGTTTTCAAATCCAATTGCTTTAATTGTTTATAGGTAACTGAGTTCATAACATAACAATCCATTTTCTCTTATGTTGTTTTCATTCGCACAACTTCATTCTAAGATTTTAAGTACAACAAAACTAATTTTACAAAATTCAACATTGTCTGGATTAATTTAAGTTTGCGAATAACACAACACATTGCATATATGTGTAAGGAAGGAAGAAGTTCAGTGATATTGCAAAAATTCTGTAAAGTTATTCTTTCCTTTAAGGTCATAAACTCAAAACTTTATAGCGAGACATCATCTAGAATAAATGTAATTCTACTGTATACGTATTTAAATGTTGTTTTTGTTGTTTGATTACAAGTTTATAAAAAGTCATCGATTTCAATTATTTGCTCAGTAATTGCTGTAGTTTGAATGAGTTTATTTTTGTTGAATGACAAATGGATGTAAACTTGGATATTGAAATATTAAAAGTTGTTGTAAAATTAAATAAATTGTGTAAAAACAGTACATTTTTTTACATTAAAATATTTCTGTTCATGTTATGTAAATGTATAGGAGTTTCTAGCCCAGGTAATAAAATCAGTTCTGAAAATAATGTATTAAGCAGAAGAGCAGATTTTATGGCCCTCTGTATGCAGGACTAGTCTGGTAGTACAGGTGTTAATTTTAATCAGTCAAAATTCTGTAGGCTAGCTGACCTACCTGGCAAGGTGTCCAGGATGTCCTTAACTCAATTATCAGTACTTTCTCTTTTGTCAACTAAGATTGTTTATAATTTACCAGAAATTAGTAAGTGACAACGTTATTTACATTTCCAATATATTAACGATTTTCTCATTACCTCGACTACTTTGATTGGATTTGATATCCCTTTATAAATAATTTGAATTATTCCTTTCTCTGGTTTTGATAATATTTTATTTTGCTCAACAAGATTACAGTTTAATACAGAAACTGCTTTTATTAACTTAATATATTTTAAAATGGTAAAATTTTTAATGTATGAATTTTATAGGAGTAATTTTTTAACAGACTACTGAAATCTTTTGATATTATATTGTGTCAACTAATTACGTGGCACAAAACCTAATTATAGTTCAGCGAAGTTAGTAAATGGCCTGAACGAAAATTTCCCTCCAACAATTGTATGGGTCTGCAAACTGTTATTACTCAGTGATAGTGGAAGAAATGGAAGGAGGTGTGTCCCGCTGGGGTTCTTAGCAGGCATTTTTAAGCGATTAATTAGTGTATAAACAGTTGTCACATTACAAAACAATTAGACAAATTAAAGTTGGCAAATAGAAGCACAATCACACAGATTATTTTGAAGATAAGTAAGTAAAGATTGTGTACTACTTTGATGGCTTGTTACAAATGAAATCAAGTTTTTGTTGCAAGACTATTTTTTAGACACAATTTTAAAACGGTGTTATTTTAAAGTACTCAGTACTGTAATACACAGCTTTTGTTCAGTTCCTCTTTGTAACCTTTTTACTATGTAAATAGACTGCAGTTGACTCAGCAGTTTTACCATTCACTCCATAAATCGACTTCAGTCCACAATGCTGAAAAAAACAACTCCATTGGCTGTGTAATTTGGATGTTATTTCTACCTAAATATGTGCTGCTGTCTATTGTAAGCTATTAGAACTTTAATTTTTCACTTATTTGTTAATCCAGAATTTGTTTAGTCAAGGTTATAATGTGGTGTTAATGTTTTCATTGATTCTAATACTTCATTTTGTTATATTATGCTAATATTAATTTCAGATAATGTTTTTGAACATAATTTTCAGTTTTGAAGTGATTTGGTGTAGGTTTAGGTTCCTGTCTGTGTTATAATGTAAGTACTATACGGGTGATAAATTCTAACCTATATTTATTCACAATACAAACTTTATAATTGTTTTGAGATTACAAAAAAGTAAAACCATTATTGTAGAAATATAGTACAACGTTAGTTATCTGAAATAAAGGGTGGGAGCTGTTTCGGATAAGTTTTTTTTCAGGTAAACTATGCATGTGTAATATTTTTTTGTGTCTAATTAATCCTAGATGATTTCAAAGGTCAAATGATTCTAGCCTCTTTTTAGGTTTACATTAATAAACTGTATTTTATATTTATTTTTTTATTTATTTATTTGTGTTTAACGTCTATTCTGTATTTAAGATGAATATGTTGTGGCATATTAATTATTCATTAAAAAAAAGAGTAATTTTTATTTTAACAAATTTTAGTTGCATCTGAAATTAAGTATGATCCACACTTTTGTATTAACAGCTGGTGACTGGATATCAGTTATGAAGTGGAGTTGCAAATTGGCAGTGTAGGTATATTTTAACTAGGCTGGAGAGGTCAACTCAAGGTCAGGCATTTACTTCTTTGCTAGCCCGTGTGATCTCGCCCTTATATTCCTGTACATTTTATTTATTCCTTGCAGTTTTGTTTTATTAGGGATATGTAATTCTGGATGCTTTTTGATAACTAGGGTTTCGATTGACCCAAATTAAGTTAACTTACTGTTAAATAAGTTAACAGTTAAGTTACTGTTAATAATAAAACATGTTTTACTGTTTTATAGAAACAATTTTTTTACTGAATATTAATTTCTAACTTCACCATTACTGTTTTGTTTATCAATAACAAAAGTGTTACTGCATCTTACTACAAAATGAGTGAGTTATAATACTGCAGTAATAGTTTCTTTACTTTTGATACAAAAATTGAATTGCATACTTGGAAAAAAATTAATTTCCATGAGTATAGAGTACGATTAATTAATTATTATTTAATTATTTAATTAACCATGCTTCACATAAAAAGAGAATATTTAAAATATTGTAAGATATAATTTATAATAAAAGTAAATATAAGTAAAATATACCTACAATAAAAAAAAGTAGCCTAATTAATTGTAAAACTCATAGAACCACTTTATTAGCAGCGAAAAGGTTAAATAAAATTTTCTCTTTTATTTAGTCTTATAAGTTTTACTAAATACATCTGTGTGGGGCAGCTATGGTGTCTCAGACTGAATAGAATATTTACAACTTAGTATCCAAAGTACTCAGATTTGCTAATGATTACAGATCACGTTCACGCAGGCGATCTCGATCCCGTAGCCGTTCAAGGTCACGTTCTCGTCGCCGCTCCTATTCACGTTCTCGTTCCCATTCTAGAAGCCGTACTCGATCGGACAGCAAGAGTTCACGTGGAAGATCTAGGTCACGCTCCAGGTCCAGGGATGAAAATAGCAAATCACGTTCTAGGTCCAAATGAGGTATGTTTCTTTAAAATATTATTTAGGTTGTTTTACTATGTATTTTTTGTGTTTGTGTAGTCATTCCAAGAAAATAATATATTGAGAGTTATTTGCTTTATTTATTATTGTCTATAAATACTACAATCACAATTAGGATAAAAGATAAGATATTGCCATTACTATAGAGTCTCCATTATTCGACCTAAACTGTCTGCTGCCAAGTCGGATTATTAGGAAAGTCAAGTTACAGAGAAAGTAGAAAAATTGGCTTAAAATTGTTGACTGAGCGAATCGAGGACTCTATTTCAACTCAGATTTGGCATTTTATTTGCGTGTTCATACGCATTGTATTACGTGGTTTTGGCTAAACACATTAACCAATTGTTTTCTTTTATTTGACATCAATAAAATTATAACTATATAAAAGAAGGACATAACTCTGAAGGAGCTAATTTTACACATAGGTTATGAATATTTGGATGAGATTTTGAAAAATTTTAATGCATATTCATTAGTGTATAAATTTTGTAATTGTTTCTTAACGATTAATAATAGTTTCGTAGTTTAGAACTTTTGGAAATTACAATTGAAAGTACAAGTCACTGTTAAGTATTTGGGTGTATCTCACCAGTATCGTAGACAAAAGATTGCACTACTTTTGTACAATTTACTTTAGAGAAAAGGTTTTCTCTAAAAATGAAATACCGTCATTCATATATTTATTTTTAGTTTTCTCGGTTTAATTTTTCTAACACTAAATAAATTCTCTGTTTAAAAACACTTTATGGAGCACTCTATAAACGCACCTGCTTATCCAGTCTTCGGTATTCCGACCTTCCATTTAATCCGTCTTAGCTTCAAGCGTTTAAGATTTGTAGCGAAACCGAATGTACAATTCCCCCCACGCCACTTTCATATCGGGCCTTTGCGCTTGTGTATCACTTACACGTTCAGCCGATGACCTGCGTTCTATTAAAAAAAAGGGGTTTGTCTACCCTTAAACCTGTTCTGTTCGTTCATTTCCGTCTTTTACTATCAATTCAGATTTATGAAAGAGTTGGCGTTTAGAGTGCGTTCTGCTTGTGTGTGTTTCGTAACATTTCACTTTTTTCCTCTGTTTTCTAAAAGGTAAAAGATATTTTACTTCTGATGAAATTACGAGATGTAGCGGCGAGAAAATGTCAAATTTAGTAAACCAAAAACAATTACAAACTTTTCTTGACAAGTTTGATGATTTGACGTCCTGCTCTTTATTACTATAAGGAGATTCTGTGTGTGTTATGTTTTAGTTCAGTGCATTTAGTAATAATACATGTAATTCAAATTTTTTTAGTATAATAAATTGAATTCAATTGTACATTTAAAGTTAAGAATGTTAAGTATGGAATTATTTATATTAATTTTACAGTGTTCAAATAACCTTGAATAATACTGTTATATATGAAAAATATATTGTATAACTGGAACCATCATAATAGAAACCTAAAGTTATTAGAATAAAAAAAATTATAATACTTATGGTAGCTAGTTTTGGTTCTAATTGTCTCATACAATGTGACCACCATGCTTACCATGTTCTCGATTTTGTTTTGTAAACAATCTTATTCACTTCTATTTCGACAATTTATTCTATGTTTACTACCACAAGTAAAAATTCAATTTATTAAATTTTTTCTTGAACGTATCGCTATTTTGAAGTATTTTTTATTGCATCATATTAAACACAAATACCTGGTTTCTGTTGTTAATAACAATAACTACAATATTAATAATTAACAATGTAATGTTAATAAAATTATTAATATATTTCTAATAAATTGTTTTTTTTTTTTTTCAGATAAAAAAAACCTTACAAGGAGAAACTGTTTAAAGGGAGAAAAGCTTATAAGGACCTAGTTTACCACACTCATTTAAGGTATTAACATTTTAATGAAAAGTGTTAATTAAATTTTTTTAAAAATTTCTTATAAGTTAATAGTGAATTGTATTAAAACACAGGGGGATCCAAACAGTAATAATTTTAGTTAAAATTTTTTTTTATATAATTATGAAAGATAATTTCTAACATGTTGATGAGGTAGTTTAAAAAAAATATATTTTTAGAAATCCCTTAGCGAATTTAAAGACTTTGTGAAAAGTGTTGTTGATTTGAATGAACTCAAACTTTCTGTAAGACAATATTGATAGTTTTCTTTTTAGAATTAGAACTCAGTGCTTGGAGAGTTTTGAAATTGCTAAGTTTTTTTTTCTTAATTCTGTTTTGCATAACAGCTTTTACACGGGGCTGTAAACATTGTTTATCTCGTGAAATTACTAATACATGTGAATTATTAAACATTTAGTTAATTTTAAGAATTTAGTTTGTATTGTATTTTCAGTGATTAGGATTTTCATTTTTGGTATGTACACAAATATATTAGAATATGTTCTCTGCAGTTTTGGGTAATTTTTATTTATTTCCCTTTTGTTTTGTCGATAAGCGATTTGATATAAATTTTTCTGACAGGCTGACAATAAGATGTTAGTTGTAAGTTATTTGTATGCATCGATTGTTTGGACATTTTACGAAATATATTTGTCAATATTTAACTGTAGTGAATGTGTTAGGTATTATATTTGTTTTGTAAATGTTGGGTTTGGCAGGTTGAGTTCTACAAATCTTAGTGGAAGAACCAAAGTATGGCCAATTAGTAGGATTTTAAACACATTAGTTACTGTGTTATGGGATATATTTACATGTAAGCATCTGTCCGTCTGTCAGACAGACTTATGTTAGTTTGTATACAAATTTAATATAGTTTTAGAATGATAATTTTTTGCGTAAATAATGAAATGCTTATTATACAAATTTTAAGTTTTTTTCACAATAATATGATATAATAACATTTTTAGTTAGCAAAGAATTTTCTATGCTTTGGTTGGGCATTGTATAATGTAATAAGTTAATTGTATAGTACCTATAAATATTGCTAGTTGTGCATATGGTTGCAACAAAGTTTTCTTTGAGCCAATTTTTTAATGTGTTTTGGTTCTTTTATTTAATAATTTGATATTTTCTTTAAAAAATCTAGAATTTTTGATTTTATACATTTATAAAAAGTATATATGTATTCATAAGTTAAAGTTTACGTATAAAAAATTATTTAAGTTTTAAATGGTTTGTGAATTACTTATGCAGTCAACCTTGAATAATTGAAAGCGAAAGGGACCGAACAAAGAATTCAAAACAAGTATGGCATATAAAATTAAAGTATTGTATATTTTTTTGCCCATTTACTTTTCAATTTAGCGAAACTTTGTTATAACAACCTTGAAACTCGATTTATGATCATTTTCTTAAAAGTCTAACACAAAAAACCCTGTACAATAAATGTCAAAGCAGTGTACATTTTACTTTAAATTTACAGTACAATAAAATCTGTTTTATCCGAGTTAGTATGGACAAGTTCAACTGTAATACTTGGTACTTTTAATAAACAACATACTGAATGTAGGGTAGGGTAGATGTTAACAGTGTCCATTTTTGAAGAGTACATAGATTACAGTGAGCAAGTGAGATAGATAAAGAGAGAAGTGTGTAGGTTAGGCTTCAGGACTCTTAGAAAGCGAAAATATGGTCATAAATAATCTTTAATTGATGTTCCAACCATGCTTCTTCATCTAATTGGCCCATTAAGAGAAAAACTAAATTTGCACAATATGTAAAAATGTCTAAGTAATTGTTTATTAACGAACTGTAACAAAGAAAGTTTCACTTGTATTGCAAAATTCTAATTACTTAACGATTTTTAAATATTTATTTACAAAAGAAAATGAGGGACTGTATGAATTTTTTAGTAATTTGGGATTTCAAATTAATCAAGGTTGACTGTGTAAAAGTTTTAAATTAGTGTTAATAACATGTTTGTACGGGTTTTTCACTATTTCAGTGTTCTCAACTCTTGTTAAAATATATTGCGAAAGAACTATTTTTCTAGAATGTTACTTTATCATAGAAAAATAATTAACTGTTTACATTATTTGTTGTCTAAACAAGTTGGAACGGCCAAATTCGTTTTTTGAGAAAAAAGTGGTTGATAGTGGCAGACAATGTTAAGTAACCCAACTCTGGAGATACAGTGGTCCTTAGTGCCCCTTTCTCAACCTGTAATGACTCATGTGGACGTAAATAACTTACATTCCTGTTACTTTACACCCTTTTTGCAAGGTGAAATAGTCTGAAATAGCTTTTTTTGTGTTGCAGTTTTTATGAGGTCTTTTTTCTGTCTTATTTTGTGCATTGGAAAATGATGACTGCATTGTTTTCGAAGCAATGTTACTACTGATAACAGAGTTGTTCTTCTTTGTCCTTTTCTCATAATATAAACACAAAAGTCTAATAAGTCACTCTGTCCTCTAACGTCGTGCGCATGTGCGCGGTGTGTCCAGTAGTAGATGAGAAGGATTAGTCTGAAAGCGAGAAATCCTTTAAATTCTTCTTGGAAAGGAAAATGTTATGAAAGGCAGGAATACACAGATATTACATACAACGAGTGGCCAGGGGCTTAACCGCTATGCCGATTCTTATAGTACATTCGTATTGAGTATATCCTAAATGGTTTCAGAAAATGCACTCATGAGTTTTTTATAATTGTTGCAATTGAAACTAATAAATTCAAACAAAATATATTTTGCTATCCTGAATCTTCTTTTGCATTTTTATTTTAAAAAAATGCAGTTGGGACCTAATAGGTGTCTATTGTGTGCAAACTTTTTTTTAATTTTTGTTTAGAATGTTTTCTTGATTGTTAAAGTTAAGGAATAATCATTATTTCTGTTAACATATCCCGACATCAAAATCAAAGTAATTTCAAGTAATTTTTTTGTTTTTGTTTTAATTCAGACACAATGAAAAATTACATCTTAGAATACTGATACGAGTTGAGAACACTGTGAAACTTTGAAGAAGTACTTGTTAAGTTAGTTAATGTTAAATGTTAACGTTGGTTTCAACTATCAGCTAATAGTGTATTTATTGATGCCGCAGGCAGGCAGGCAGGTGTGTGGGTGTTGGCGGGTTGGTGTACACAGTTGGTGCGAGTGCGGTGGCAGTGTAACTATATCCCGGCAGCTGCACGCTTACGAGCACCGGAACCACAATTTTATATTTATTGGGATTTCATATCAGTATGAAGTTTTTTTTAATGGGATTTTGTTTACATTGGAATCTATTTATATATATGTACTATATGAATGCACAAGTAGAGGTTGATTAGACTTGGTAAAGTTATATCATATTTCCATTTTATGTGATGAAAATAATTCTTTTTAAATTTCAGTTTATGATCAAATAATCCAATTATATTTATTGTGTACATTGCATATATATGCTCAAATGTATATATACTTACAGTTAATTAGCTAAACGTAACTTGTTTTAAAAGTTAAAATTATTACAGTATTATCACAAATTGCATAAATCATTTAATAAAAGCACCTACCATAATTATATTTGTCTCTCCACTTGTTAGTTAACACTGACTTATAAAATCGGCTAATTAAAAACTTTAGTTTTCATCATCATCAGTAAATACATAAGAAAACAGTTTTAAAAAAATGCAAACATTGAAAATTATAAAAACACTATGGAGAGAAAAAAACATGATGTTTCATGAAGCTTGGAAATTTTTTATTTCTTCTGGTGTTAATACATGAGCAAAGATTTAGGTGGCCATATTTGTAGGGCGTATTAGGTGGACATAAAAAGAGTTCGCAAACTTCGCAAAACGTCCTGTTTTTTTAAAAATAATTTTGAATATTTGTGTTTTTTTAACCGTTTTCTTATTTTAATTTATTGATGATTAAAATTCACTTTTTTAGATTTTAATTAGCCTATTATAAGTATTAAGGTGACAGTTGAATAGGTGGATATACGAAATTAAGGTGGGTACTACCAATTTAAAAAATTGTGCAATTTTGGGGAAAATGTTACCGGAAAAGTAACATTTAAAAATAAATATTTTAAATATAAAATAATTGTAATTAAATCTAGTTTGTGAGAAAACCATCGCTGTAGTTCTTCTAAAGAAAAAATTATATAACCAAAACATCTGTGTTGGAGGAAATCTGCCAAAATTGATTCTACAAATTTGAATTAGTTGTAATATGAAACTTGCAGAATGAATTTGTGTATATTTCACCAGTCAGTCTGCAGCGTCTCTGAACTTGCCGTTCAAGGTCGTATGTTACAGCCTACTTTTACTGCTGTAACTTTTCCCTTTCCGGTAATACCTACCCCCCCCCCAAATCCTCTGTCTTAAGTGGCGTAAGTGTGGGGGAAAATATTATCCTTTCTAGTAAATCTGAAAATAAATTAAATCCTAGAGTCCCTTCAGGTGTTTTTGTAAAGTGAAACGGTCTAAATATAATTTCATATTTATTATTAATTTTTATGATTTTAAGAACTGTATTGATTATCATTGTATCTACTGAAAATGCAATTAATTATACAGTGTTTAAAAAAACCCCTAAAAAAATTTAGGATATGATTATACTTACACAAAAATTACAAAAATATTCATGTCAAGGTATGTGTCAGACACTCATTTTTTTCACAAAAATATTAATTTTTTAATAACAGATGTAAAAATTGAAATATAATTTTGTGTAGATGTCACCATTGGCTAGATCCATATTGTAAAAAAAAATACAATTTCAAAATAACCACTAAAAAAATATTTTAAGCAGCAAACTATGTTATAATGCCAGTTAATTTTAATATTATTATCTAATAAATAGTACAGATAAAATGTTTTATTATTTAATAGAACTAATATTGAAGCATGTTATGTGAATCTCGATTATGTTGAGTATTTCATGTTAGTTACTTAGAGAGCCATAAAGATTAAGCAAAGTGTATTTTTTTTTAATCGTGTTTATTAATATGAATCCATTATTTTTTTCAATTTTTTTTGTTTTTTTGGAAATGTGTTTTTTGTATAATCATGGGTCTGGCTAATAATAACATCCAAACAAAATTTTATAGCAGTACTTTTCTGTTTTTGATTTTGTTACTGTTTGACATAAATTTTTTTTGTAATTTTTGCAAATATATAATCATATCTTAGATTTGTTAAACTGTGTGTATACAAGCAATTTTATCAGTATAATATGTACACCTTGGTATTTATTTTGGTATACATGTTCCCTAGCAACAATTTTATATAGAAAAGTTTGTCATCTTTAAAGTAGATATTGCCGTTTTTAAATCACTATTTAATTGACTCTTTTTCATTAATGTTAGTGATACTAGTTGTACACACTTTTTTTTAAAATTTAAAAACATTCCTACTTACATTTAGTTTTTCTAATAGATTCCAATGTTTTGATTTTAATTTATCATATTTTAAAGTTTTTAAGTGTTAAAAATGAATTATTGAAGATGTGAAGAAATAACACAAGACCATTCAGAAGAAATATGTCAAGATTTGGTTCTCTAATCGTGGGAAAGACTTTTGCAGAAGAACGTAAAGATGAAGCAACACGGATTTATTTCATTTTTAACACTTAAATTCTAAGATTTTAAATAAATTTTTAAAATAGTACTGATATGAAAATCTCATTTAAATATATATTAGTCCCAGAAAGAAGATCATTATTTTAAAAAGGGTGGGAGCGAAAAAGTAATTGTAAACAAATGGGGTTTTTATTTCTATTTTTTTTTAAAGAACTTTATTAATTTTCTCCCCAAAAGTAAAATTTTGAAATTTGTTGATGTTCTAGAGAAAGATTTATGCACCAGGTAAGTTGATAATATTTTTTAATTTGTAGTTGTAATGTTGTATTAGCGTAGTAGTTGTGATTGGTTAAGTAAATTGGTTTTGTTAAAGCGTTTTTGGTTTATCTGGAGTCGAAGAATTGATTTTTGTTCAGAACCTTGGTTCGAAACTGATTATCATAATGTTTGTTATGTACTTAACAGTTGTCAGTATAGGCTGATAATAATGGTTTATCGACAATTGGTTCAGGACAGTTAAAAACAAATTGTAATGTCTCAAAATGAAATTAATTTGTTTTGAGAGTACATATTTTAAAAACTAGCTTTGCAAATAAATACAAACACAAATACATTTTTGTATTTACTCCAGCACAGTAAATTTCTTTTTACAAAAGTGTCAAAAGCTTCTGAGCTATATTTTTGGGGGATGACGTTTGTAATGACATTTATTTTTTAACTCTTGAGTACTAATTACGTTTTCCAAAACGATAAATTTCTTTGCCAATTGCATAATGTTTGTATTTTGTTTTAAAATTTGTTTTACAGATGTTTAGTTCATATTTGCCAACATTAGTGTAAGAAAATACTTCTTATATTTTTGGTAATTGTTTTTATTGATCGGGTATTGAATTCTTTTAGTAATAAATGCCTGGAAGAAATTAAACATATTGTGAAGTAGTTACAAATATTACGGCATTAAATTGTACACGAAGCACGGTTTTATCAAGTGGACATAGGAAAATTAATAAAAGTGTTTACATTTAGAAAATTCTTTTGTTAGAACATACATTATTTTTTATTTGATACATTATTAGGAACCTAAGTGCATTTGAAATTTTCTATTTTACTTTGATCTTCCGAAGTAATGTATTTTGATAAAACAGCTAATGAGATTTCGGAGAAAACAAAAATTATTGTTTTTGTGGATCGACAGACATCCTTTTCTGACGGACACTTCTCTTTTCGCTGACCAATCCTAATCTTTCTTTCGTTTACTTCTAATCCCAACCTCTGTCTTTGTGGTTTCTGTCTTGCATGTTATTTCCACCTTATTCTAGGTTTTCTTTAATACAGTATTAAGATGGATTTTTTAAAAATTATAATTGTTCTGTTTATATCAATTTGCTTTACAAATGTGATAACTTCAGTTTTGTTTAAGTGCCCTGCTGGAGAAACCTGCCATTGTGATAGTTATAACTACTTCATATGTCTGTTATTGATGTTTCAAGTGTCTATTACTGAAAAACTAGTGTTTATATATAATGTAGGCTTTGTATAATTCATTACCGAATCATTTATTTATCGTTAACAGTTACAAAATGAACAAAAAACTACCAGTGATTATAAATTTCTTGTATTGTTCATAAAACGACTAAATAGGTTTTTTTTTGAAACATGATTAATTTTTCGACATTTTATCACAGTCCGGTTGATGTGTAAAATATTTTCTTTCTGTAATTATATTGAAACTGTGTTCATTATAATGATCTGCCTTCTCTAGCTTCGTCAATTCTACTTTCGTTGACGCGTTTCAGAGAACCTCCATCTTCAAAAACTATATACTCCTATATATCTAAAAAATATATCTATAAGAGTATAGTTATAGTTTTTTGAAGATGGAGGTTCTCAGAAACGCGTCAACGAAAGTAAAATTGACTAAGCTAGGGAAGACAGGTTATTATATTGAACATAGTGATAATGATCCTAGCAGAAAAGAAGAATATAAAAAGAATTATATTGAAAACTGTTTTTTGCCATTAACTTTGTATTATGCTCGATTTAAAATTTCTACAAACGTTTACAACAGATATTATGGAAGTAGAGTAAGAAATAAATCAGAATTGAGTGTAATACAATAAAGTTAAATGGAATAGCTATTATAGGTTATTATATAATACTTCAATTATGTTTATTACTGTTTTGTTTGTAAGGAAGGGATTAACCTTGTTATTCATTTTACATTAGTGTTGTAAATAGTTATTTTTTTTAAATATCTTGTGCGAAAAAGATAAAAACTATAATTATAGTGGATAGGTATCCACATTATTTATCAGTAAGTTTGCCTAGTTTATGCTGAAAATTTATTCAAGACGATTTGTATTAACAGAATCGTGGAATGTGATTTAAGATACCCTGTTGTCTAATTGTCATTTCTAAAGACAAAAAAAAAATTCCGTAGCCTAGTAATTTTCAGTTTCTAACATAACCTTAATTTATTATATTGGTTGTGTTGTTTATATCACAAACAGTATTTCATGTAACTGCAACATACAGATGATAACATGATAGCCTTAATTGATTAACATCAGCTGTGTCTGATAATTAGTCAACAAAGCATTCGGGGTTGCCCTAGCGGAGGTTTTTATTGTATGAAGTGAGTTTCAATATTCATCTAAATTGGATATTAGTTCAACCCTGCTGTTGATTAAATAAGCAGGGTATTATTTTTTTTACAAAGTAAATTGAAATTAGAACAATAATAACGAGGGGAAATTGAAATTGTGAAAAAGTAACGCTGATTTCTAAAGGTTATTTTACTTCCAATATTTGTAACTTTTTTTAAATGATACAAAATATCTATCATCGTTTATGACAAGTCTAAACTTGTCACATTATTATTCTAAAGTTTTTTATTTCTATCAACCAAACAGACACAGTTCACTATGTTTTATAATTTGTATTTCTTATTCAGAATGTAGCTACACGTCTGAGTTGCGTAGAGACAACAGTGACGTTTGAATTGAAGATAGAAGAAAAACTGTATGACTGGTTGTAATGTTCGTTTTATATGTTAACTGTTCTTGTTCCCTTGATTTTGTGATTAAAATACATTGTCTTGAAATATTTTGCGATCTAAAAAAAGTATTTGAAATGAACGTAAAATTTCCCGAGTTGAAAGTAGTAAAATGCGAGATTTATTTACATTTAGTTTTGTGGGGAGTTGCCATGACTCAAAAGTGTTAATTAAAGCTAATTAACCATTTAAACTGGCAATTAAAGCATTAAATGGCACCAAGAAAGTAAATAAGATTTTTCTGTTGATTCACGGTTACTAAAAGATTGCTTGTTATACACAACTATAACGATAAGTTTTTTCCAATTGCTCTTAATAATCTTTATTAAAGTTATAATTATCGATGTTTAAAAATTGAGAAAATTTAATTAAGATTTCCTGAATTTGTAATATTTTTTAAAGTTTTAGGTTATGAGCACACAAAGCTGGTAGCGGAAGTGTGAGAATGTAGGCGACAGCTTCACACCGATGCAGCGATAAGCAAAGCAGATTTTGTTTTTTGTTTACTTGAATCTGCAGCACTTGTTTTTGAAATGATTGCACTCATTACTTTATCCATTAAATCTTTTTTTGTGTAATTTTGTTGAAATTTAATTTGCAAACATAAAGAGCAATTACATTAAACATATGTGCAATACAGAGTCGGTCCTTGTTATAAGCTCAGTTTAACACAAACTTTTTCACTAAACGGATATAATATAGTCGAGGGTTTTATGGGGGAGTAATTATGTAAGGCTATGAACTGCATTAAATAACAGTGTACTGAAAATATTCTCGGCGAACAGTGAATATTAAGTAGGGTAACTTAGACTATTGACTTCTTATTTGTACTATATTTAGAAAATTTGGTAGAAAGCAGCTCCATTATAAATGAATGGTTCAACTCTTAATGGGTCCATTTTTAATGCATGATGTGGTTTGACCAACCATTTCGTTGTGGTTGTGTGCACTGTGTTAATAAGGTTTTAACCTTATTAAATGTTATGTATTAATTAACATTTTTCTGTTCTACTGTGTCATGATGTCTGTTCATAATGGACTCTCTCTTTGAGATAGTGACAAAAAAAGGTACATGTAATATGCTGTAAACATAATGCTGTGTAAGTGTGCAGAATACCACGGATAAAAAGCTAGTCAATTATAGCAAGGATCGACCGTAGTAATTAAATTTTTATAAATGAAATACTAGTTGTGTGTGTTTTTCTACGCGTCTGCATGGAATATAAGAAAATTTGTGTAATAATCTTGCTCCATTTTTTAATGTTCCAGTAAAATAAAAGGTGTTGTTAACATTAAAACTTCGAAATATTGTTATAACAAGACTTGAATAATTTACCATTGTTACCTGTAATGTGTATTGTCTTAAAACGAACCAGCTACAAGGAAATTCAGGTACTAAATGAGTAATTTAAAAATTTGTGTTTATTTAAATGTTATTAAAAAGTTGTTTCAGATATTTTGCAGAGGATAATTTGGATTTGCTGTCCGATTTGGGTAGCATTTTACCAAAAGCCAAAAAGTTTTAAAAAATGTCCTTTTAGGCTAGACGATGCCTTATTGGGAAATAAGTAATTTTGTAATGTCATTATTTCTTTACCAAAATGAATTCAGGAATATGGATGTAGTTAGAAAAAATAAAATAAAATTGATTGCTAAATGGTCTTGTTATTTCCTATTTCCTTTGTAAGAGGGTTTGGTGGTCGAAGTGACTAAAGCATCAGTCAGTCTACTGCGCACCTAAAGGTTCTTGGTTCTAGGCGCAGTTGCTCCCGTTGCTTTCTCTTACCGTTAACACTGATCCCTCATCCTCGTTAGTCTTAAACTGACAAAGTATGAAACAAAAAAAGTTAGTAAAATGTAGCAAAACATGGTTAAGCGTAAAGTGACAAAGTTTATACAAACCAGAAACTGTATAAACCTGAAATGAAAGAAATAATCAGCTATCTCATAATGGACAGGTTCAAGAGGAACACTAGATGTATTAAGCTATAAAGACATTTTATAGTTAAGCCTCTTAGTAAACGGCCAGTATAATTACTCGCTCATGTAGGAGAATTCTGTAGGAGGACAGTACAGTGGCACAGAATTTACAAACTGTTATTACTCAGAAATAGTGAAGGGCGAAATGAGAGAGGGGGGGACTCAACCTCACATTTTTTTCTATCTGTCCCAAAGTAGCTGGCCTAAAATAATAAAAATAGATTGGTATTATCTATTTGGAGGTTTTGTCTTAATGATTCTATTAGTTAAATATATGTATTTTACATTAAGACAAAATCTCCAAATAGATAATAGCAATCTATTTTTAAAAATCAATGTCAGAAACCTTTCTATTTTTATTATTTTAGGCCAGCCACTTAGAAAACGGTCTGTTAACACTGTGGGACAGATAGAAAAAATGTGAGGTTGAGTCCCCCCTCTCATTTCGTCCTTCACTATTGCTGAGTAATACATAACTATATTTGTATTCAGTATTTACCTGAAACAATGTTTGCTGTTAATTCAGTTATAGTATAAATTTTACATTACTGATTCTGTTCATGATTTAACTAACTTCCTTTTTTGTGTTTATTTAAACCTATGAATAATTGTGCTGATGGCTTGTTTTTTATGAATTTTTGTTTCTGTACTTTGAATCTTCGGTTACAACTTTGAAATGAAAGACCGAACCAGACAGGATGAAGTATGGCTGGTGCATGCACATGCTGATGTCTTTATTGTTAGAAGCTGTCCATGTTTTATGCAGAATAAAAGAAAAACGAGAGAAGTTTTCCTTGTCTCATACTCCCCTTCGCTATCCTTCTTGGTTGGCCTGATCAGTAACTCTCAAAGAAATATCGAAATTCTGTTGTTTACGTTATTAACTTCCTTTTGAGTTTAAAACAACAGTTTTCTGAAGTCTTGTTTAATGCTTATTTTAATTTTAGTAAATAATTGTTTTGTTTAATAATTTGTTTTATTTCTGTATTTCAAACAGTTGCTCATGTGGTATATAAAGTTGTTACAGGTTTTTTTGCAGTGGTTGCTTTTGATTTGCTGTTCGATTTGGTTTAAGATTTACCAAAAGATAAAAAAAACTGTTAAATACAATTTCTTTATTATCAAGTTGTATCCTGTATGATGGCCCTTACAGGTAAATTAATGAGGTAGTTTTGTAATGGCATTATTTCTTTACGATACATAGTATGAATTAAGAATAATTATTTAATTTGAAAAATAAAAAAAAAATGAATAATAAATAGTTATTTCTTTAGAAAAATACAAATTAACTTTAAAAAACTTTTACTGAAAATGAGAAAAAACAAGCATTTTATATATAATATAAATGGACTAAAATATCGACCTTTAGATATGCAATGCCATTACCTGTGATTTTTTTGCGATCCTTTATGAATTCCGTTAAAATGTTTTGTGTATATATTTAATGTTTTATTTTCAGCAAATTCTTTTTGTTTCCTTGTGTAATGATTTATCATTAACTTTGTTTTCTATTTGCGTATTTTAAAATCGTAAAAATTGTGTTTAATATTTTTTATTTAATAAATGAACTAATTTTAATATCAGAGAAAAATATTAGGTACCATGAAATAAACAGTCAGTTCTGTATTTAAACTGTTGCTCATTGGATATAATTTATTGTATTAATTTGTTGTACTGTACAGTTATATAGTAAGATTACAGCGTTTTATTAAGTTGTTGCAGGTATTTTGCAGTGGATATTTTGGATTTGCGTAAAGATTTACTAAAAGACAAGTTAAATGTTCCTTATTTCCACGTTTCATGATGATACCTTGATGGTAAATTTGAAGTGGCACCAGTTTTGTAATGACATTCTCTACCCTATTGAATATTGAAGCAGATTTAAGAATATTGATGTAGTTTCAAAAATAAAAAATATGATTGATAAATAGTTTTGTTATTTTGTATTTTCAGTGTTAAATATATCGGAACATGGTTAAATGAAAAATGCTTAAAGACTTTATACAAACCAAAAACCTGATAGGCGAAAAATTAACCTGCTATTTAACAATGCGCAAGTTCTATACATGAACTAGCTCTGTATTGGAAATTGAAGAAACGTTCCTTTAATACGTTTACCAGTTTAATATATTTTTTATTTATATTATACAAATAATTTCCATTTTTTTGCTCAAAATAGAATTTCTAGTTCTTACTTATTAATAGTACCTTTTGTTGTATTTTTAAACTACAAAAACATTTTCATTATACAAAATACAAAATCATCCCATATCGACATTGCTGTTGTTTTTTATGAAATAAAATTTTTTATTTTATTTATTATTTTAATAATTTTATTTTTATTTCTTAGTTATTTATTTTTCTTCAAATTTTTTTCTGTACAGTTACATAGTAGGATTACAGCATTGTGTTAAGTTGTTGCAGGTATTTTGCAGTGGATATTTTGGATTTGTGTAAAGATTTACTAAAAGACAAGTTAAATAAATGTTCCTTATTTCCACATTTCATGATGATAGCTTGATGGTAAATTTGAAGCAGCAGCAGTTTTGTAATGACGCATTCCTCTACCCTATTGAATATTGAAGCAGATTTAAGAATATTGATGTAGTTTTAAAAATAAAAAATTATAATTAATAAATAGTTTTGTTATTTCGTATTTTCGTTGTTAAATATATTGGAACATGGTTAAATGAAAAATGTAGACTTTATACAAACCAAAAACCAGACTGGTGAAAAATTAACCAGCTACTTCGTGATATGCAAGTTCAGTACATGAACTAGCTCAGTATTGAAAATTGAAGTAACATTAATGTATCCTTTAATCTGTTTACCAGTTTAATATATTGCTTATTTATAGAGAATTATACAAATAATTTCTAGCTGTTACTTATCAATATTACCTTTGTTGTGTTTTTAAACTAGGAAAAACATTTTAATTATATAAAATTATCCCATATCGACAGTGCTGTTACTATTTGTACTTTGGAATGAAGCGTCTCATTCGAATTGTTACATAAATTTTGTTTTTATATTGTGTGATTATTTTATGAATCAATATAAAAAAATAATTGTTTTTCAGTATGAAGGCTCAGATAAATCTTATTTTATATGTGGTTTTATGTTATTAACTTTGGTGTGTGTGTGTGTGTGTGTGTGTATTTTTAAACCATAAAAAGTGTGCTGAAGGTTCAGCAAATTCTATAATATTATTTCTAATTTGCAAATTCTTGCGTTTAACAACTGACTTATATTTTATATTTATTTCTTAGTTATTTATTTTTCTTCATTTTTTTTCTGTACAGTTACATAGTAGGATTACAGCATTATCTTAAGTTGTTGCAGGTATTTTGCAGTGGATATTTTGGATTTGCGTAAAGATTTACTAAAAGACAAGTTAAATAAATGTTCCTTATTTCCACGTTTCATGATTATACTTTGATGGTAAATTTGAAGCAGCAGCAGTTTTGTAATGACGCATCCTCTACCCTATTGAATATTGAAGCAGATTTAAGAATATTGATGTAGTTTTAAAAATAAAAAATTATAATTAATAAATAATTTTGTTATTTCGTATTTTCGTTGTTAAATATATCGGAACATGGTTAAATGAAAAATGTTGTAGACTTTATACAAACCAAAAACCATACAGGTGAAAAATTAACCAGCTACTTCATGATATGCAAGTTCAGTAAACGAACTAGCTCGGTATTGAAAATTGAAGTAACATTAATGTATCCTTTAATCTGTTTACCAGTTTAATATATTGCTTATTTATATTATACAAATAATTTCTAGCTGTTACTTATCAATATTACCTTTGTTGTGTTTTTAAACTACGAAAAACATTTTAATTATATAAAATAATGAAAACTGTGCTGAAGGCTCAGTAAATTCCGTATTGTTATTTTTTAATTTACTAATTCTTTTGTTTAATAATTGATTTCTATTTTATTTTTATTTCTTATTTATTTTTTTTTCTGTACAGTTACATAGTAGGATTACAGCATTATCTTAAGATGTTGCAGGTATTTTGCAGTGGTTATTTTGGATTTGCGTAAAGATTTACTAAAAGATAAGTTAAATAAATGTTCCTTATTTCCATGTTTTTATGATGATACCTTGATGGTAAATTTGAAGCAGATTTAAGAATATTGATGTAGTTTTAAAAATTAAAGTTAATAAATAGTTTTGTTATCGTATTTTCGTTGTTAAATATATCGGAACATGGTTAAATGAAAAATGATTTAAGACTTTAACAAAAAACGTGGTAGGCGAAAAATTAACCTGCTATTTAATGTGCAAGTTCTATCTTTACATGAACTAGCTCGGTATTGGAAATTGAAGTAACATTAATGTATCCTTTAATCTGTTTACCAGTTTAATATATTGCTTATTTATATTATACAAATAATTTCTAGCTGTTACTTATCAATATTACCTTTGTTGTGTTTTAAACTACGAAAAACATTTTAATTATATAAAATTATCCCATATTGACAGTGCCGTTACTATCTGTACTTTGGAATGAAGCGTCTCATTCTAATTCTGTTTCATAAATTTTGTTTTTATTATTGTGATAATAATAATTTAATGTTTTGTTTTCAGTATGAAGGTTCAGATATATCTGTTACTTTATGTATGATTTATGTTATTAACTTTGTTTTGTGTGTGTGTGTGTGTGTGTTATATTTTAAAACCATGGAAATTGTGCTGAAGGCTCAGCAAATTCTGCCTATAATTTTATTTCTAATTCACTAATTCTTTTGTTTAATAATTGATTTTCTTTTTGAAACTTTATTTATAAAGGATAGGACAACCATAAAGTTCAAAACAAGAATTATCATTTAATACACTAACACAGGTCATGTATCTTACCTTATTAGCAAATTTCCATTGGAAAAAAGCTATTAGAGTAGAAGTCATGGTAAGACCCAGCCCCCAAGACTGTTCTGTTGTGCACACTTGGGCTAATGCAGACAATGGGATGATTTATAGCATATGAAAATACCAAGCCCTGGCCGGGAATTGAACCCGGGTCCTCGGGGTGAAAGCCCAGTACGCTATCAACTAGGCCACCGAGGTGGCTCCCGAGACTGAAGTGTGCACAAATCTTTAGATGACATTTTATCCAATTAGATTCAAACTTGGCACAATCTACTATGGTAATTAGCTTGGACAAATTTGTTAACCAGCAAAATTCGTTTAACGGTTTCAAAATGGCGACTACAATAAATTTTTGAAATAACTTTTTTCTCGCACGTTTTTTGAAAATCTGATTTCCCCATCGTAATCAGCATTAAAAACTGTATAAAATTGCTTTTTGAACTTTAAAAAACCATAAAATTAAATAATTTGATGGTTGTAAGGGTTCAGTTTTGCATCATCAAAGTAATTTTAAATGCTGAGATATGTAGGTTCAAAAAAAAAAATTTTTGAAACTCGCTGTTATCATTTTGGGGAGGCAGCTGTGTCGTTACATTATTGAAATTGGTTCTTTTGCATCTTCTGTCAGAAATGCATTAATCACATGCACTTATATAAAATAATACAGGTCATTTTTTATTATTTTTTGAAAATAGCCTTTGTGTCCGCCCTAAATCAAAAGCCCTGACGGCGTTATTAGGAACATTACAGTAATTATTGTTAGGACATTTATTAATTGCATCTACCTGCCCGAAGGGGCGGACAAGCTCTTTTTCTATTTTTTAAAAATTTTTGTGGAAAAACATTTGTGTGTTGAAGGTTATAAAATTGTTAAAATACACTGAATTTAATTTTAAATGCTTCTTTTAATAGTTTGTGTATAAACACTTAAGCTTGCTTAGGCGTATTTTGTGAATATTTGTCAACGTAGTTTGGAAATCGTTTTCATTGTTCGTTTCACACTGTTAAATAATATATATTATTTCTATAGCCAACATCCCTTTTTCTCAGGACATACATTCGTACAGGCATAAACGAGGTATCTTTAGAAAGATTTGTTAACCGGCTTCTGACATAGCAAAACGATTTTGCGTTAAAACTTACTGAGTCGCCTCGGTGGCCTAGTGGATGGCGTACTAGGCTTTCACCCCGAGGACCCGGGTTCGATTCCCGGCGAGGGCTTGGCGTTTTCATACGCTATAAATCATCCCATCGTCTGCATTAGTCCAAGTGTGCACAATAGTCGGCGTTAAACACAAAAAAAAAGTTCCTAGAATGTGTTACGGTATAGCCTATAGGCATACATATTTAGATTTAGGCCTAAAGGATACAAACGCGTTATTTAAACTGACTGAACTCCGCTGCTGGTTGCCGTTCTTTTTCATTCAACATCTGTTTTAACTAGCTTTTAACTAAAACTGCGTTTACTTGTTCACTTTTAAATCAGAGGCCGCCATCTTGAAACTGAAGTGAATGGGGACAAATCTTATACGTACGTTTTAGACAAGGTACCTTTGTACAAAATTTAAAAACGGCCTGTGCGTTCACAAACCAAATGCGGAACGGTCTAGTTGAAACAGAGACTTCGCTTCGCTCGATCAACAATAAACGGGGAAAATTCGAACTGTTTATTGGTTAAAGCTTTGTAAAACCGGGAACATAATTTCCAAAGACCATTATTATCTGGTCACTGTAAAAGTTAAAAGAAGGCAAACATTTCCCGTACCACATTTACGTGGTCATGTATTTACTATTGATACATTCGATACAAAGCTTGCTAATCGATACCGTTACAGTACGTACTGTAATCTCGAAGTGACTAATCGACTGGAAGACAGATAAGAGCTAAAGGCTGCTGTAATGTGTCGATGTTAGCTGTTAAGCCTCATCATTCTTCCATTTACACTTACACAGCTTAACCACGCCGATATCTTGCATCGTATCTAGACAACCTTGTTATCAGCATGTGTACTGTGTACAGATGTGCATCGTGCTTAATGTAATATAAATAACACTTTTTAGTACTTCTTGGTATTTCGTTCCAAAACACTTTATTGCATGGTCTTTAGTAATACACCCCGCGGAGGATTTAGACGTCTCTCGCGGTACCCGAGTCTAACACACACACTTACAACACTACACTTACGACCTTTAACATTTTATACTGACACGTACATTTAGGGAGGCGATAATACCCTCAATGTGCTTTTCGCCTTAAAATAACAACAAAAAAGAAAACCTTGTAATACAGTCGACCTCGGATATAACGCGGTTAAACGGATATACCCGTTTATAACTAAACGTATATGAGCGCTGTAAACGAGATAGCGTTATAACAGAGTTTGTAAACGGCGGCAATACTGTATGTAGTGAAAGTAAAGCACTTTCACTTGTAAGAGCATACTTTGTATTGTATACATAATTAATGGATATTTTATTACAATTAATTACACATACGCGTATTATACAATTTTGAAATATATTTTAGTTAAAACTAGTAGAAAATAAGTACTGTACAGTCTAGTATGCATACATGCAACACAGTGCTTACACTGTTGTGAGGGTTCGTGAGATTGAAGTTTTTTCCCCACTAAGGCGTACAGTGTGCGTGCGCGCGCGCGCGTGTGTGTGAGATAGAGAATGCTTTTACGGGAACGACATAATTTACATTGTGTAGCCTGCAACAAAATTCCAAGAAAGGGTCCGTTTATTCTAAAAATAGAACACACTGTATTTCAAGTGAGAGTGACTATAGGTCAGCAGCTTAGAAAACTACTAAGAGCACTAGTGGGACAGAGAGAAAAAATGTGCGAGTGAAAGGTCAAGTCCCCACTCTGTCACCATAGCTCCTCCCTTTTCCTTCACTATCGTTGAGAACTAACAGTTTCAAGATTAATATTGACAGACTCTGTGTCTCTGAACTGTTGGAGGGGAATTCTCCTACATGCGCGAGAAATTCTCACGCAGGTCGTTTACACAGTGGCTGGACTATAGCAGCAGCGTGACAGCGTTGTAACCCAGCCTAAAATACACATACACTTAATATAGAATATTGGGGACATTATGAAAATAGCGTTATAACCAAGGTCGACTAATCTCAACATTTGTCAATGACATTAACGATACATATCAAAATACCGTAGCGATGTACGGGTATTCAACAAGTTTCAAATAGTGTCACAGTAATTTGAGTTGTCAATCTTCGTATATTATAAAGAATTGAGCAAAATCTGTTTGAACTGTTTTGACATATTTCAGTTTTTCTGTCAACAACAAAATACCGTAGCGATGTACGGGTATTCAACAAGTTTCAAATAGTGTCACATTAATTTGAGTTGTCACTCTTCGTATATTATAAAGAATTGAGCAAAATCTGTTTGAACTGTTTTGACATATTTCAGTTTTTCTGTTAACAACAAAATACCGTAGCGATGTACGGGTATTCAACAAGTTTCAAATAGTGTCACATTAATTTGAGTTGTCACTCTTCGTATATTATAAAGAATTGAGCAAAATCTGTTTGAACTGTTTTGACATATTTCAGTTTTTCTGTCAACAACAAAATACCGTAGCGATGTACGGGTATTCAACAAGTTTCAAATAGTGTCACATTAATTTGAGTTGTCACTCTTCGTATATTATAAAGAATTGAGCAAAATCTGTTTGAACTGTTTTGACATATTTCAGTTTTTCTGTTAACAACAAAATACCGTAGCAATGTACGGGTATTCAACAAGTTTCAAATAGTGTCACATTAATTTGAGTTGTCACTCTTCGTATATTATAAAGAATTGAGCAAAATCTGTTTGAACTGTTTTGACATATTTCAGTTTTTCTGTCAACAACTCGTGAAACGGTTTGCGCTCGATTTATTTTTAAACGTGTTGCAGTGAACAATGTTCCGTAAATACCGACTTACAGACTCGAATTTAAGTTAAAACTTTCCCTTCAGACATCGGCTGCATTAACTTTCCCACTTTGAAGTTGTGTTTCTCAGCACTTAGGATTGATGGCAGAAATTTCAAAGTTAATCCACAATTCCGCCAAACTCTTCTCACTCCTTTGCAAGCAATCAAGAGAAAATCGGCCAACTTTAAAGTTGATGAAGAGGAAGTATAGTGGTGGTATGAAAAGTTGTATGTAGTTATAGCTTCTAACTCTATAACTTCATTCACAAAGCGTTGTAACCGAGCCTAAAATACACGTACACCTGGAAATTACTTGCCGCGAAAGTAGTGTTACTTAGTCGCGTTTTGAACAAAAACATTTTTTTCAAATACAAAAATTTATTTATTTTTTTGTTTATAAAAAAAATTATTTTTTTCAAATACTAAAATTGTGTTCTAAAACTCAGTTTTTTAGTGTTAAATTTTCTAGGTTGGAACTAACTTTTGGCTGGAGAGAATTGCATACCAACTAAAACAGCTTCTAAAGTTATTGAACCCCCCAACTCCCTCTCCTAAATCCGCCAATGTTTCAAAGCTATAAATGGTAGAATTTCGATTAATCGGCACTCTTTTAACCGTCAGTTTCTATTAATGGTCAGGTTAATTTTATTATCTGACATTTTAAAATTTAGTAACCTTCTAAGACAAAACAAAACTACAGGACACGACTTATAGCATAGTGACGGCAGCCTAAACTGATTGCTACCTTAAACAAACTCATAATCGAAAAGTAAACAAACCTATCATCTAGTGCAAGGATTCTCAATCTTTTTCTGCTTCGACCCCTAAATATTTTTTTGTTTATTCTGTAGACCCCATATGTTTACAATGTGTTGCACAAATATCACCGCAAATGAAGCTTGTATTAGGGGCAATTCAGTAATACAATTTTTTTTTAATAATTTGTATTTTGTATTATTAGATATATGTTAAAGATATAATTATGTTTGTAGAAGCAGAAATTTAAATAAAATATAAATCATATAAATACGTACAATTTTAATGAGATGGTTGATGTCCTTTCTATCCGGGAAATTATTTATCACCACGTTCTGATATCTTAATGAGTTAAAAACCCCCAATATGCTTCTCGAATTCAATCGACCTCCTTCAAAGTTCAATAGACTCCCAAGGGGTCCAACTAGATTGTCCCCTTGAGAATCCCTGATCTAGTGCAATGAGATAAAAAACACTTAAAATAGTATTAACAAATTTGAATGAGTGCATGAATGTTTTTACTGAAAAATAAACACTCCATTTTTACGATAATACCATTCAGCGTATAAGTCGATCACGTAATATTCACTTGGTTCCTTGAAGTGGCACGCGATGCTCTCAGAGTTGAATAGAAAATTTAAGAACCTTACTACAGTTTCCAAAATAATATAATACAACATTCTGTGCTACAAACGTATCGCCGAAAGTACGGGTGGTTTATTTCTGTTTTCCGTCACTCAAACGGTCCCGAGAACAACTGCTAATCGACACTCTATTGTATAGACAAAAAAGTCCTTTTTGAAAATTGTTTCACGGATTTTTATCCCTTTTATTCCAAGCAATTTGTAATTGGTCAAGATCAAGTACTTAATATCCCCCCAGAATGTCCTACTTTCCGAAAATCCAAAAGTTTTGTGTCGGCCCACATTTTTATATGAGAAAGTTCGTGCGTGTTCCAGCAACATTTAATTTCGTTTTACCGGTTAGAAGCGCGGTCGTATGTAATATTACGTATCCAGATATACGATCCTAGCTTAGGCTTGTATCTCGTTTCCGACCGTAAATAAAACACAGCTGTATAACAGTATAAAATATCAACACGGTGAGGGTGGCTTTAGAACTTGTCCAGCCAGCTCTAGTGTATAATACGTAGGCAGCACTGCACTTAGTGGATCTATAGCTGGCGTAGTGTGTGTGTGTGTGTGTGTGTGTGTGTGTGTGTGTGTGTGTGTGTGTGTGTGTGTGTGTGTGTGTGTGTGTGTGTGCGTGTGTGTGTGTGTGTGTGTGTGTGTGTGTGTGTGTGTGTGT
>CM040186.1:1290000-1352500 GCA_022606455.1 Callitettix versicolor
ATCGATTTTTATTTGAATCAAATCGAACTGCGGGCCAACGCATGCACACCTACATATGGGCACACATGTAGGTGCCCATATAAACACACATATATATATATATATATATATATATATATATATATATATATATATATAGTGTGTGTGTGTGTGTGTGTGTGTGTGTGTGTGTGTGTGTGTGTGTGTGTGTGTGTGTGTGTGTGTGTGTGTGTGTGTGTGTGTGTGTGTGTGTGTGTGTGTGTGTGTGTGTGTGTGTGTGTGTGTGTGTGTGTGTGTGTGTGTGTGTGTGTGTGTGTGTGTGTGTGTGTGTGTGTGTGTGTGTGTGTGTGTGTGTGTGTGTGTGTGTGTGTGTGTGTGTGTGTGCGCGCGCGCACATGCGCAAAGTGTGTATGTAATATTGTGTACATATAACATATATGTATGTATAATGCAAGTCTCGTATTAAATTAATTATAATTCAAAATGTCTGTTTCCGTCAGAATCGTTTCTTTTGTTATTTTAAGGCGAAAAGCACATTGAGGCTATTATCGCCTCCCTAAGTGTAAGTGTGAGTGTGAAGTGTTAAAGTCGTAAGTGTATTGTAAGTGTAAGTGTGTGTTAAACTCGTGTACCGCGAGGAACGTCTAAATCCTCTCAATAGATGCAGCTCGTCTGCACCGGGTTCCATCAGAATCGAAGCGGGAACCTTGCACGTGTGAGGCACAAGCGATAACCACTACACTACGGAAACAATGAAGTTTGACCGATTTAAGTATATGAAATATATCGTTGATTTAATTTTGGTAGTTATATTAAAAGAACAGCTATATATTAATTCGTAAAGAACGGCTGATTTCACTGAACAGCTGATTTCACTGAACAGCTGATTTCACTGAACAGCTGATAGGCTATAATAAGTTTCAGGTTATGTTGTTAAAAACTAGCTTTGTGTTTTCGAACAAATTATCGTAATTAAAGTAAAAAAAAAAAAAACATAATACGTAATTTTTATTTTTAGTTCAGTAACAGAATTTTGTAGTGTTGTTATTTAACATTAGTCTTACAGGGAATAGATTCAATATGGCCGACTCTTAAGCTCTTTCATATCTCACAAGCTGTGTCCAAATAATCTTGAAGCCTTCATGAAACCACCGTAAGTTGTATTGTCTTCCATCAGTAGATCCACTCACACACTTGAATACAAGATAAGTAGGTTCTCCCCCTCGCCCCTCGCCCTTCTGCCATACTGCGATGATATTTACATTTCATCCCCTATATCTAAATCGATTACTCGACCCTTATTCTATTTGGTGATCGTCATGTTATTATAGGTTCGAACAGACCCTTGGCCCCTTCGCAAGGGGAGATTTTTAGTACAAATAAATAAAGGTTTATGCTGGTATAGCGAAATTTTCGAGAAGGGTTTTTGGGAAAGAAGGGTTCAAGTTGGCAGACCTCACGGTAAGGTAGCAGGATTTTGGTTGTGAAAACTTCTTTAGGAAGGCCTTTATACGGGAAAATAAGTTTAACTCGGGCCATGTGAGTGTTTATCTGAAAATGTAATGCGAATGGATACTGTTCAATCAGCTGATACTTCACTTTTATTTATGTATAACCAGCTGTTATAATAATAATAATCCTAAATAGCAATTTCGTTTTTTAAGTGAAATTTATTTGTTTATGTAATAAGACAGGAATTACGATCGTCGATATATATATATATATATATATATATATATATATATATATATATATATATATATATATATATATATATATATATATATATATATATATATATTGCAATGAAATAACAATAATTAATCAATATACGTATGTGTAAATGGTAATTTTTTCTAGAAAAAGTCTCTAACGATTATTCACCGAGCGAGGCGATGTCTCTTTCAACTCGACCGTTCGACATTTGTCTAGTGTGTTTGTTACGCGGTTTTAGCCAAACGCATTAACAGCTTGTTCTTAAATTTGGTACAAAGTTACCTTGTACTTATTTGTACACAAGGCCTGAACGACGAATGTTCCCATTCACTTCTGTTGAAAGATGGCGACCTCTGATGTATACGACAATAATACGCACTTTTGGCGAAACGCATTTACCGATTGTTTTGAAATTTAGTACGAAGGCATTTTGTATGAATCCCGAACCATGTATGTGTAAATGTTTTCCCTTTACTTCCGTTTCAAGATGGCGGCCTCTAATTTAACGATGACGAGTGCCAAACGCGCAGAAATTTTACGAAGGCAGTATGAATCCCGAACCATGTATGTGTAAATGTTTTCCTTTACTTCCGTTTCAAGATGGCAGCCTCTAAAACGCATTGACCGATTGTTTTGAAATTTAGTTGACCATGTATGTGATCAAGATGCCTCTAATTTAACGATGACGAGTGTACGCAGTTTTGGCGAAACGCATTGACCGATTGTTTTGAAATTTAGTACGAAGGCATCGTGTATAAAACCCGAACGACGTATATGTAAGATTTTTTGCCGTATTTCCATTTCAAGATGGCGGCCCCTGGTTTAACGATGTGTGTAGTTGCCGACAGTTTCCTGTAATACTGGCCGAACGGCAAGACCTATCATAAGTTTGACCGCTTCATGGAGAAAGAGCATAAAACTTCCAATAAAGTTACGAGCGCTGTCGTGGAGTGTTCTATACGCTATATTAATTAAGAATATACAGCGAGGTCTACTGTTCTTTTAAGTACTGCTAGTATAATGTTGGGCAGAAAAGCGATCTTGGTTGGTCTCAACGTTTGGGAAAATTGGTTTTAATTAGAAAACACAAATAACACGGGTCTTATGATAGGCTACCTTCCTACAGAGCGAAGTTCAGTCATCAGGTACTAGCGATTTTGTATTCCGGACGAGCCACGCTAAGCCAAACAAAAATTTTATTTCTTCATGGTTTCTACACTTGGCATCTCTTTGTACTTCTCCCGGTTAACGTCCCCTACGTGAAAGTGTTGCCAAAAAAATTTTATAAATCGAAAAACGTTTTTTCGTTATTAATGGAGTCCTGACCTGGATTTACGGTTATAAGATCCACATGGGTGAGCGAAGCGAAGACTAATGGCGCTATTAATTCCATAACGGTGGCGGAAGTGAGGTCGTACCGGAAACTGCTCATTAATTCTGTCTTCCTATTGGCTAAACCTGAACACAATATCCAGGCTTAAGAGTCAGCGGACCCTGACTGCCTTATTGAAACCATTCCCTGTAATAATGTTAATTAACTGTACAGATTTGCTCCGCTATTTTGTTAATATAAAATTATGTTTGATGTCGCGTTTGTGTTGGATTGTGGTTCGGTGTTTACATTTTGTGTATTTTTTGCTTTTAAGGATACAGGAGCAAAGAGTAAAGCAAAAAAAACTGTATACAAAGTGCAAAGAGCGATCACATTTCTATATACGTGAGCTTTAAATAAGACATCAAATGTAATCATCTGTTTTCCGTTAGGAATGTTTTTATTTTGTAGAGTACATATCTCTGCCTTTCCTAGCTTCAAACGTTTTACATTCGTTGACGCGTTTCGGAATACTTCCATTATCAAAACGTTTTACTATACTACTCCCCCAAACGTAAGGTTTGTTCTTTTTATACTACCTTAACACCTCCCTTTCTTATTTCTACCCCCTAATCAGCTTTCTATTTACTGGTTTAATGGGACGGAAATTTAAAACCAGATGTAAGGAACACATAAGGTTATTTAAATACTGTAAGAACGACTCTAATTACACTTGATTAAGAAGACAAATGCCAGAAGAAATGAAAGTGTTATTATAAAGGAAGACGGTTATAACGAGTTTAAAATTGTAACCTTGCTTAGACAATGAAGGTTCAGAGAACTGCTTGCATAGATAAAGCTAGATTAAAACTAATTTTTTTTTGCTTTACGTCCATACTTTATGCCTGTTAAACTATAACGGTAAGGGAAAAGCAACGGGAACAACTGCGGCTCGAACTAAGAACCTTAAGGTGCGCAGTTGAGTGACGCAGTATACTAACCGATGCTTTAGTCACTTCGACCACCGAGGCTTTAGGATTTTTAAAATAAGGCTATGAAGCATATAATTAATGTAATCACGTAATGTGGAAATTACAGTTAAATTATCATTATATACCCCCCCACACGCACGCACGCACACACACGGCCTAAACAGTACCTTAAGTGCTTTATATTAAAAACTAAACTGCTTTATCTATAAAAACTTTTCTGTGTTTTATAGATTAAGAATATTAATGATTTTTTTTTTAACGTCCAACTATTGTGCACACTTGAGCTAATGCAGACAATGGGATGATTTATAGCGTATGAAAATGCCAAGACCTGGCCGGGAATCGAACCCGGGTCCTCGGGGTGAAAGACCAGTACGCTATCCACTAGGCCACCGAGGCGGCTATTATTCATAATAACATAATAAAAACTAAACGTGCTTTTCTGTGTTTTATAGATTAAGCATATTAATGAATAAAGTATAACATACAAGCTACAAATATATAGATAAACACGTTATCATGTCTTTTTAAACGTGTATAAGTAAACACAAATGTACGAATTAAAACATAAATATCACTCGGAAAATACCGCCACAGGTAAGTCCAACACACATTCCAGACAGCAGCCAAGACAGTTCGTGCATGTGTAGGCAACATTCGTAGACAATAGAAAATGAAGCATTTTAATTTGACATTGCAATCGAGCTCCAGACATCCAGAGTGTCACCTTCTGAAGTGATAAGCTGCACTGCTGATAACAGAAGCAGAATGTGCTCCGATAGATCGTGAGAAGAAATACCACCAGGTTTTTTTAATTAAAATATATATATCGATAAATCGGTACCATACATCGGCATGTCAAAATATCGATGTTTTCGACGTTCATCGCTATCAACTAGGCCACCGAGGCGGCTTTATAAGTTGGAGAATACAGTAGGCTACATTTCTGAATGCCTTTACGTATGACGGAAATATTGTAGTTTGCTAATTTTTACTGTTTTTTTACTACATCCTTGTAATTCTTCACTCTCCTCAAAACCCCTTCGTTTCTTTCTCGTTTCAACAAATCTTCAAGATCCGAATTTTCCCAACTTTTTGGATGAGTTTTCTGTTAGTGCTCACGATTCGACAAACTCAAAAGCACCGAATATATATAACGTCACTGAAGTCGAATCTTCAACGTAAAGTTTAGTCGTGGTTGCATGATACGAAGTCCGATCCCACGCTGACCCTAATGCGCAAATTATTTTCAAAATTAATGATATTCCCACAAGCTATAAAACAATTCTGTAATTGAGGTAAAAATAAAAATCATTTACTCTTCCTTTTTTTTATTTTAATTACGATAATTTGTTCGAAAACACGATAAATTAACAAAGCTAGTTTTTAACAACATAACCTGAAACTTATTACAGTCTATCAGCTGCTCAATGATATCAGCTGGTCGTTACGAATTAATATAACCGGCAAATTAACATAGCTAGTTTTTAAAAACATAACCTGAAACTTATTACAGCCTATCAGCTGTTCAATGAAATCAGCTGATCGTTACGAATTAATATAAACGGCAAATTAACATAGCTAGTTTTTAACAACATAACCTGAAACTTATTACAGCCTATCAGCTGTTTTAATCGTTAATATTAAACGGCAAATTAAAACTAACCTAAAACTTACTGTAACCTATCAGCTGCCCCGTAGGAGGGTGCAGACTAGCTGCACCTATTGAGAGGATTTAGACGTTCCTCGCGGTACCCGAGTCTAACACAAACTTACACTTACAACACTACGCTTACGACTTTAACACTTTACACACACACTTACATTTAGGGAGGGGATAATAGCCTCAATGTGCTTTTCGCCTTAAAATAACAAAAAAAAACCTATCAGCTGTTCAATGATGTCAGCTGATTAATAGAAAACAAATTAATAGAAAACAACTGATCTTTGTATATAACTACCAGAATTAAATTAATGATTCATTTTATACATAAAACGGTCGAACATCTTCGTAGTTTTCTTAGTGTAGTGGTTATCGCGTCCGCCTCGCACGTGCAAGGTCCCCGGTTCGATCCCGGGCGGAAACAGTAATTTTCAATTATAATTAATTTAATTCAGACTTTCGCGCAAATTATATTCAATATAAACATGTTCCTCGCATCACGCGTCCGTGAAATCCATCATCAAAACCAGCCCTTGGTACACTGGGAACGACCAAGTGAATTGTTTTCAAATGTATCGTCCAAAACTTAGCCTCTGAACCGAGCTTCTGAAAAGTCGCTTTGCAAAACACAGGTACAGAGCCAGTATGCAATAACAGCAAACAATAATATTACAACAATTTATTTATTTTGTTAAATTTCTGTTACATTTAATCTTATAAAAAATTTACATTGTTATAATTTTTGTATTACATGCACTTTACGCCTGTTTACGTATGTTCAATTAACATTTAAATTCTGCATTGGTTTATACGTCCCCCCCAACATTCTTATAGATACTTTAGTGTTTTTACAAATACTTTCTCAAAAAATGCATATTTATTTTCGGTGTTTAAGAAATATTTCTTGCTCGATTTTTGTCTTTTATTATCACCTGCCTACTGAGCCAAAAATGTTCGAACCTCATTAGGTCAATCACATCCGTTTCGAAACTCTTATTTCTCCATTGTAATCAGTGATAAAATGTGCTTAAATTTATAAATTTGAAAATTCCAAAGTTAACCAGACTCGATCTGTGTTCATTTTCGGGGTCTAATTTACGCAGTTTTTAAAGTCGATTAGGATAATCGCGGCACGCAGCTGTCTCGCTGACGTGATGCAAGCGAATTCCCAAAAGTATTTTTCTTAGCTTATCCTTTTTTGTATTATTTCACTATCATAATCATTATTCATGTATACAGGGTCCGCCAGTGAAACGGCATTATTAAAATAAAGCAATTGATTGTTGAAAAAACTTTTTAAATATTTTTTTAGTAAATAATTGAAAGTACAAGAATAGCCTTTATGGGGGGTACAATACGAAAAAATATTATTTTCTGAACACTACGTCTACCAAATGTCCTCCATTGCAGTAAAGGCATTCCTGGAGCCTGGTTTGGGAGTTTTGCATGACCTCTCGCATGTTGACAGGTATTGCCGCAATCTCGTCTGCAATTCGTTGTTTGAGGGCTTAAATGGTTGTGGGTGTTTGAAACACTTTTGTTTTTAGGTATCCCCGCCCCAGATGTGTCAGTTATTCCAATGCGAAGGGCATGTTGTTTGGCTGATCGGCGAGGACTTCTAACCATAGCCTGTTGAACAGCTGCGATGTTTTCAGGTGTTCCAACAGTTTTTACACTTCCGCCTCTTTTTTTAGACGTTGATCCCGTTTGCTCGAGGTTGTTTATCCATGTTCGAATTTCATTATCTGACGGAACAGGCTGGTTACGGTATGGTAAAATGACGTCGGAAAGCACGTAGAGTTTGCAAAAAACTTTCGCCATTTTGATAATAAGCTTTCACCGCGTAGCCGCGTTATTCACCCGTCCAACGATCCATTGCAACTAAATGGTAGATTGTGCAGGTGGTGACGCGCCAGTAACCATCCCACACACTACCTGCCAACTTTGTCTCAAGGCCACCTACAATCATCCCGTTTCACTGGCGGACTCTGTATTAGTATTTAAAACTTTCAAAGTGCATTGAAAATACGAAAATTAAGTTTCTTAAGTAGAATTGTGACATATTTTCTTGCATCTAGCGGTCGTTTTCACCCATGTCGTAAAGGCTATCTGTTGTCTAAACCTGTTGTAAAGGCTACCTCATGTCGAAACCTCACTGTTTCACTAAACACAATCACACGATTTTTTGTTGTTTTTTTTGTGCTTAACGTCCGACTATTGTGACACGATTTTTTTTTTGTGTTTAACGTCCGACTATTGTGACACGATTTTTTTTTGTGTTTAACGTCCGACTATTGTGACACGATTTTTTTTTGTGTTTAACGTCCGACTATTGTGACACGATTTTTTTTGTGTTTAACGTCCGACTATTGTGACACGATTTTTTTTGTGTTTAACGTCCGACTATTGTGACACGATTTTTTTTGTGTTTAACGTCCGACTATTGTGACACGATTTTTTTTTGTGTTTAACGTCCGACTATTGTGACACGATTTTTTTTGTGTTTAACGTCCGACTATTGTGACACGATTTTTTTGTGTTTAACGTCCGACTATTGTGAACCGATTTTTTTTTGTGTTTAACGTCCGACTATTGTGACACGATTTTTTTGTGTTTAACGTCCGACTATTGTGACACGATTTTTTTTGTGTTTAACGTCCGACTATTGTGACACGATTTTTTTTGTGTTTAACGTCCGACTATTGTGACACGATTTTTTTTGTGTTTAACGTCCGACTATTGTGACACGATTTTTTTTTTTGTGTTTAACGTCCGACTATTGTGACACGATTTTTTTTGTGTTTAACGTCCGACTATTGTGCACATTTGGGCTAAGGCAGACGATGGGATGATTTATAGCGTATGAAAATGCCAAGCCCTGGCCGGGAATCGAACCCGGGTCCTCGGGGTGAAAGCCCAGTACGCTATCAACTAGGCCACCGAGGCGGCTCATATTTGTATTACGACCTGAAGAAGAAACAGTGACGTTTCAGAACCGCGGTAGCCTTTAAGAGGTGAGTAAAAAAAGACCACTAGACTGAAAAATAGACCATAATTTATGTGGCCCGGGGCTACGTCGCAATAATAAATTTCTTAATTTCAACGGTTTTCGGAAATACTAATTTACGCAGCTTTGAACGCTGATTACGATGATGAAATCAGATTTTCAAAACAATTTACAACAAAAAAAGTCATGAATTTCTGAAAATCTTGATGGTTAATGAACTTGTCTAAACTATCAATATTTTTATATAGTATACATTTTAAGAACCTCTCAAAAAGTGACCCAGAAGTCAGGATTAAAGTCCGGGCCTGGCACTTACCATGATGGCTGCTCCAATAGGTTAGTTCCAACGGAAATTCGCTAATATTCAACATTTTCTTTTGTTTTTTCATTTTAAATTGAAATTCGATTCGATAATTTAAACTAAATATGTGCTAAACGATTCTGAAGAATTCTTTCAATGTTCCCCACTATGTCAACACATTTAAGATGCCTAATACTAACACATTAGAACATACTGAATGTATAAAAAGTTTGTGCAGCGATTTGGCACCATTGTTTAATCTAAATTTTTTCTCCTAAATGTACATACAAGAATTGTTTTATTTCTGGTTAACTGTACAGTAAACGAGTAGAGTGGGGGGAGTAGCCCTCCGGAGTCCGGCTAGACAGGCGTCGTTCTTCTCAACGAGTCGAAGTCTTTCTTGCGGCTGTCGACGGGTGTCCTCAGCGGCGGCACGCTGTCCAGGTCGAACGTCACGAAGTCCGGGTGCCGGGAGAAGTCCCCGATGTCGTCGCAGGAGTTGATGTCCGCCGTGGTGGAGAGGGTGTGCGTGGTGACGTCACGAGGGAGGTGCCAAGGGTCTAAAGGTGCTTCTGGGTAGGAGTAGTACGTGGAGGTGATGTCGCTCACCTCTATACTTCTCTGTAACAAAGGACATTGAGGTTAAGCATTTTGAAGTTGGCTACTCCATCTTGGCCTTCAGGTGATTTACAAACGTTTCGAATAACAAAGCTGTCAGTACTGCTACATGTATAACGAATGAAGTGGTTGGAAAATGTTTAGTATAAAATGTGGCAAAAAATATGGGGTGGGGGAAGGAACCTTGTACGTGCTAGGCTGCGGATTCAAAACCTAATCTGTGGTTTTAATGTAAGTGCGGTCACTGAAAGAATAAAGTAGCTTCGACTGTGTCTATGTTCGGTTTTAACGTTGAATCCGCTTCCCCTACCACTCTGACCACGCATCAAAACTTATTATTTATCGTTGCCTAGGTTACGATTTTTAAACACAGTAGTTTTCAAGAATCCGTTCAGTAGGCCTAAATATTTATATTTAAAAGATATGAAAGCGTTCTTTAATCTGACTGAACTCTGCTTCCGGTTTTCGTTAATTTTCATTCCGTTCAGTTCCATCTGGTGTTCCGTTTAGAACAGTTACGATTTTGAAATCAGTGGTTCAGCAATTTCGAAACGGATTGAACGAAAATACTGGGCAACGAATTTATTTATAAAAGGTATGGCCAGTATGATTTTTGCGAATACAAATTTTGCCCAATATTATTGATCGGAAAATCGCTTTTATCACGTTAGTTAAACGGTAGCGTTTATTGCTGAATTTCCATTGGAAAAGTGAGCTTATTGGAGCGGCCATCATGGTAGTAACCAGTCCCGGAACCTTGAAATGAGCACATGTCGACTTCTATAGATCAATGTTTAAAGGGTTGTTAAAATGTGTGTGTGTGTGTGTGTGTGTGTGTGTGTGTGTGTGTGTGTGTGTGTGTGTGTGTGTGTGTGTGTGTGCGCGTTCATGCACTGCTCAAGTTTGCGATTTTGTTCCGATTTGATTCAAACTTGCAAAAATGTGATTACAGTAGTAGTTTGAACTGGTTCTTTAGCCAGAAAAATTCGTTCAATAGTTTCAAAATGGCGGCCATTTCAAATCTTTAATTTTTGTATTAAATTTTTTTGAGAACACAATTTTACCGTCGTAATCAGCGTTACAAAACTTCACAAATTAGCATTCTTGATTTTCGTAATCTGTTGAAATCAAGACATTTTTTGACGACGGTCGGGGATCATTTTCGTATTTTCAATGTAAGTTTGAAAGTTTGAATTGCTAATAAACGCTGATAGTGTTAGTGAAGTAAGAATTTCAAAAAGGGTGAAATAAGAAAAAATACTTGGGAAATTTGCTCCGTCTCGTTAGCGGGAATTGTTTAATTTAATAGTATCTGTATAGACAGAACTAAATTGCAACTCTGTTGAGATATATTAGATTTTATGTCACTCGTTTAAAAATTATAAAATAACACTTATTCGTTTTAAATATAATAAATCGAAAAAATCCCCGATGGCTCTCTTCCAAGAATTAGGGGAAATTCCATCTCAAAATTAAAAATGTTGAGATAAAATGCAACTACATTTTAAAGTTTAAAATTTCCTTCCTTTCCTTTAACTTTTAATTCCTTAGTTTAAAATTTTATCTGTAACAATACTAAAATTATTGAGGGATATATTGTACAAACTCCTTTT
Organism: Callitettix versicolor; assembly: GCA_022606455.1. Taxonomy (NCBI): domain Eukaryota; kingdom Metazoa; phylum Arthropoda; class Insecta; order Hemiptera; family Cercopidae; genus Callitettix; species Callitettix versicolor. Next base: position 1,301,202 of record CM040186.1, read on the forward strand.
TACAGTTTTAATTAAAGTTGAGAACTGTTGTAGTTATAATTTATCTCGGAAGGTTGCGCGGTAAGTTCGTTCTGCCACTATAATCAGTGTAGTTAGTTATAATTTATCACGCCAGGTAGCGCAAGATATTCATGCACTGGTATCACTGAGTTTCAAGCAGTTTAGGTTTAGATACACGGGTTATTGGAATAAGGTTTTAGTACTTGCTTTTGAGTATTATACACGAAAAAAGAAAAATAGAGAAAGTAAGATGATCGTGAAAAAATCGATATTTCCATTTTCAGAATATTTGAGTCAAAACAATGGTTTTGAGTCATTTGAAAAATGATGGAATTTTTTCATGTAGGTGCAATAGTTTGCCTACATGCGTGACTATAAATTTTATTATTTTTTACAATCACTGTTAGGTTAAGAAAACCATTAAAAATTATAAAAAATAGGATTTTCTCAAAATCGGTTTACCCGTTTGGATCACAATTTTCTCGTATGCCCAGTTTGAATCAACTATCACTCATACATATAAAATAAAATATAACTGCCTATCAAAGTGGGATTTGGAAGCAAGCATCGGGCTCATTTTATGGTATCTGGTCTGGGGTTTACCATGATGGCCGTTCCAATAAATCACTTTTCTAAGAGAAAGCGAGAAATTATTTTAACTACAACTTTCTGTATTTTACTATTTTGCTTACTCAATCAATGTTTCTATTGGGAATACAATATCCGCTCGACAGTCTAACGTAAAGGCTGTTTTTTCTCGAGCCTAAGCAGGAAATGACGCCTTGCTGGAAAGGGTTTTTATAGTGGGGGGGACGGGAGGGTAGCAAAAGTGACGAGAAGTTAAGTAAACATAAAACACGTTTGGATTTTATTCAGTCTTGTACTTTAGATTTTTCATTTTTACGTTCGCAATGCAAACACAAGAAATTGAAAATACAAATATTTTCTAGTTAGAAATAACGATATACAAGACGAAAATTAATTTACAATGTATTTTTTATCGTCTCACCATACGATATATCCCGGTCAGCGAGACAGCTGCGTGTCGTGAGTGTTCCGATTTTTTACGAAACGAGAACAAACTAAATTTATATTGGTAGTTACGGTAAAAGATCAGTTGTTTTGTATTAATTTGTAACGATCAGCTGATTTCATTGAACAGCTGATAGACCATAATAAGTTTTAGGTTATGTTGCAAAAAACTAACTGTGTTAATTTGTCGTGTTTTCGAACAAATCTTAATTAAAATAAAAAAGAATGGTTTATTCTTCTGATACATGATTTTTTACATACATGATACTGATCATGAAACATGATTTTTATTTTTGGTTCAATAACAGAATTTTTTTGTCACTTTCTTTTTCTTCATCCTTTTCGATAACAGCACACGCGTATTATATAAAAACGTTGTGTTGCTTTGGTTTCGGTATTTTTCCTTTTGAAGAACACTTGCACGTTGTAACCGTTTATAATACATTCGAAAGTAATGTAAACGTTTATAAGAATTATTCTTAATATCGCTAGTTTTTAACAACATAATATAAAACTTATTATAGCATATCAGCTGTTCAATGAAATCAGCTGATGGTTACAAATTAATGTTAAACAGCTGATATTTTACTATAACTACCGTAATATCTAAGCTAGGTTCGCGTATTTATTAATTTAAACAAAACAATATATGTAGATATCTTCAAACTAATTGTATATTCAGCAAAGATATTAACGAAAGCTTCGCTTCTGTCGGTAACTCCCAGAGTTTCACACGTTTACTTTTTTGACTAAATAAAGGGGTTTAAAGCACGTTATTCGGTCAAAAAAGTGTTGAAATAATATAAAAATCGGTTTTAACGTTATCGATCGTTTGGCTCGATTGTAGTTCGAGATACGACATGAGTCCCTTGCCTAAAAAGAATCAGGTTCGAGTTATGGTAAACATGAATAATCGGTTTTCAGTTTTGCTCAAAACTTTGAGGCTCGAAAATTATTGCGAAAAGAATCGGTAGTGATAGAATATAAATGATTCCTAAGAATCGGTTTTAAGTTATACCGTCAAGTTAGAATGTACAAAGAGCCTGGAAAGGACAGTAATTACTGCCGAAACGTTCGCTATATCGGAAAGTTAGTGCATTACTATTTTCATTTGAAACAGTGCCGTGTACGAGACGGGATTGGCAATTTCAAGTTTAATTAGATTTTTATTTTAATCTGAAGTTTTACGGCCAAAATGCAATGCGCACTACAAAACGTATTTCGTGTTTTATAAGGGCCGCGTTTCAGTTCCGAAGTCTGAACAGGAAATGGCGTCTTGCTCGACGGAGGGGTTTTATGGGGGTCGATGTATCCACTGGGGGAGGGGAGAGGGGGAGAGGGGGCGCGGAAGTGACACAGTTGTTAAATAAAAATAAAACAAGTTCGTGTAAAAAGTTTCTCGTTGGAACTGGAATACAGAATATAATTCCAGCATTGTTAATGTTTTTAACTATTTTTTTATGCTTTTCATTGTAATACAGTAAGTTTGGTGACGAGATAAAACATTTGTTTAGGTTTTTTTTTTATTTAAATACAATTTGAAATGGCGTCTGTTAGTTCGTCTAACGATTTGGTCAGATTGAGTTCAAATTTGGTTGAGTTAAATTCAGTAGATATTAATTTGGTGGAAGGCTCCTGTAATGTTATCTACCAGTCTTCAGGTTAAATACAGGAAGTACTAACAGTACAGTAATTTTACCAGTGTGGTTGATCCCCGACAGGCACTGTTGATCACTAGCTCGTCAGCTGGTGACATCATCAGATGATTGATGGTTTCAAAACTTGTTTAAAATTTAATATTCAGGTTGGCGTACAGTTAGCGCTATTAGTCTAGGCTCGTGACCTTGGACAGTTGGAACTAAGCCAGGAGAGGAGAGGTGTTCTATTGTCTTTTCTGCAAACATTTGCCAAATTATTTCAATAAAGCTGATCAATGTACGCGTTATCATTTCCTGTGACAGCTCACTCAGATTAATCGCTAGCCATGTTTCCTAGGACCTTACATCTTTATTAAATTATATTAAATGTATAAATCGCTTTCTTAGGTCTGATCATTTTCTGAACATGTTTTGAAAGAATAGTAGCGAAACACAGATACTTAGGTAGTAAGTACGAACTGTGCAACAGTATCCAGGCTTAATGACTGTGTTCGGGAGAACTTGAAACGGGGCTTCAAGAAGGCACGCATTCATAGTCATACCGATAGTCAGGCAGCAATAAAAGCACTTGCGGGTCCTATAATTCAGTCCAAGCTGGTCTGGGAGTGTCGGAAGAACCTCGACGCTCTGTCCCTGGGCAACCGGATAACTTCACTGGGTTCCAGGGTATAAAGGAGTTGAGGGTAAAGAGGAGGGAGGCTGGACTTGGATCTACATCCGAGTTCATCGGACCTGAGCCGGCTTTAGGATTTCTCTGTTGTTGGCCAGGTCTGCTATTAGTAGGTGGGTTACTAATCAACACCAGGTAAGATGGGTTATCTTTCATGGGCTTCCCATTGTAAACGTCTAAGCAAAGTTCCTTTTGGAGGACTCAAAGGGGCAGCAGATGTCCTGGGCAGAACACAACTTAGGAAGATCATGGTGCTCATTACAGGGCACTGTGGTCTGAGGGTGCACATGAACAGGATAGGTAGGTATGTACTATGGAGAAGCAGTATGCAGAAAGTAAGAGGAAACTGCGGTCTCATAAATCATGATTTTGAGGCTCTTGCTGGTAGGAGGCTGGTTGTTTTTGGATTCCAAGACCCTAGGGAGCTTCAGCAGAGTGAGCTAGTCTATTAAGGGCACCAAACTGCTGAACTAGGTATTGTTAAGAGGTTTAGTTGCTCGCAGTGCCTGGGGTTGTAGTATCCCTACCTCTAGACTCTAATCTGATCTAATCAAAATACGAACTACACAATCTGCTGTACACCGGCTAGTGCGTCGGCGCTTATTTCGTGACTCCAGGTCTGGGCCTTTCCATGATGGCCGCTCCAATACGTTCTCATAAGTTATTACAAATTAAATACACAATTTTTATCTTCAATATGCAATATTAAAATTGTGTTCGATCGTGTTTATTTATTCGTAATAATAGGCCTAACAATAATATATAGTTTCATCTTCAGTTTGGATTTTCCGGAGGAAACCAGTTGTTTTGCAAGAACTTGAAAGAGGTATTAGCACGCTCACGTTCGCAATTTTGGTCAGACATGATTCAAATGTGGCAAAAACAATCAACTTCGGCAATACCTTGGATAAGTTCGCTAACCGGCAAAATTCGTTCAACAATTTCGAAATGGCGGCCATTTCAAATCTTTTAAAAATCATATCTTTTTCGTCTTAAATACTTTTGAAAATCCTATTTTATCGTTTTAATCGGCGTTAAAAACTGCATAAATTAGTTTTTTGAATTTTCAAAATACGTGGAATTTAAGAAGTTTCGCGACGGCGGTCAGGGTTCGTTTCTATATTTTCAGTGTAATTTGGAAGTTCCGTTCAAGATTAGTTTTGGAAATTCGCTTCTGTCACGTCAGCTATCCAGCTGCGTGCCGCGATGACTGTATATTTTGTTCTTATAATTAATGAAAGCCTATTTTTGATTTTTCCAGAATTGATCCTTACTAATAACATATTTCGCGAAGCATTTTAAGGAATTATAATCTTTTTATATTATTAAATAAAAAATTAGCATAATTAGTAATTATTAGTAATCATTATTAGCATAATTAGTAATTATTAGTAATCATTATTAGCATAATTAGTAATTATTAGTAATCATTATTAGCATAATTAGTAATTATTAGTAATCATTATTAGCATAATTAGTAATTATTAGTAATCATTATTAGCATAATTAGTAATTATTAGTAATCATTATTAGCATAATTAGTAATTATTAGTAATCATTATTAGCATAATTAGTAATTATTAGTAATCATTATTAGCATAATTAGTAATCATCACGTGTACTTACCCCTCTCGGACTACCCGATAGACTGTCCCTGTCGCTGTCCAGATACACCCTCCTCTGCATCGTAGGGGGTGATATTCTGTCCATGTGATTGCTAAGTAGAGGCTGCGGAAAATAAGGGTGTCTTCTGCAAGGGTACAGGGCTGGAACATCAAAGTGAACATGAAAGTGGGTAAATTCGTGTTGTATTAGGGGTTGATCGTGTTAGCGAGGGGTGATAGTGAGTAACCGCAAGTGAATAACATCAAAGATACGCCGGCAAAAGCAATTAACGTCGATCTAATAGCGATGCGCAGCTATCTTGCCGAATTGTACACGCTAGTAAGGCGAGGATTTTAGAAAGGACCTGCCTTATTGAAACTAAATATACGGGGCACCTACAGGTTCGTCAGAACACCAGGCAACTCTCACGCGTTATACGCTTCCATTTTAAAGTTTTTCATTAAAATAAAATTGAGTTAAAAGCGATAAAAGCTCTGCAAACGAAATTCCGAGAGCAATATATAGTGTTTCCATGAGAGTGCAGCACAGTGCAACCATATGTGACAAATAATTTTGTGTGTACCAAAACAGCTGACCGATAAAAACATTGTTGAAAATAATATTTAAATTATTACTGTATCCAAAACTTAAGTAATTACAGACCGTAACCGTTTTGAAAGTAGACAGTCTAGGCCAGTTCTAATATACAAATGTTATTAAATAAAATACTCTGCTTTTAGTAAACAGTAAATACAGTAGCCTAATTTAGGTATGTAGTGTGAAATCCGGTTATAGTAGGTTTTATTTGTAAATATTTCAATAAGGTACAATGTTAGAATTCAGTCATTAAATTTATAGGTTTTAAATATGAAAGTAGAACAAAGTAAGGTCTATTGTATTAAATAACCTAAATATAATGAATGACATTGCTTTATTAACAGATCATACGCGTATTAAATATAACTATAACGTCTATTTTAATAGAAGTACACATTGACAAGAAGTAGTAGGTTTACATGGTTTTGCAACAATTTTACTAGGGAAGATATGTACAGTAATCTTATAATACAAGTATTGAATTAAAGATTAGTGTATTACAGTACTAGCTAATGGAATTGTTTGAATTATTTTATTTACAGAAACAGCTTACTAAAAAAGGCAGTAATTGTTTATAATTTTTTTCCATTTTAATTTTAACTTTATGGGGAACATCAGATAGCTTATGCTATTAAGCGCGAAGATTAAAAGAGTGACAAAGCCCGTCTTATTGGGAGAACTTGGAGGACTTAGAGATGGATGGTTCACGAGGAGAGTGGTTTTAGACAGAAGTGGTTACAACGGGGAGTTAACAGACGAGAGATTGGAATGTTATAGCGGCAGCCAGGGCTCTGCATCGGGTAGTAATGAAAATGTGAAAATACTTAAGTTTAAAATGAAAAGGGAAAAATCATAAACGAACGAATCAATAGACTGTCAAATCGTAATGTTGATCAGTTTTAAACTGCTGAAAAATATAACAAGAAACAGTTGAAGAAACACTAATCGAGAAATAGCAGATGACTCGAATTTCCATTATGTATCGAATTTTATAAGATCAACCAACGTTTTAAATATTTTTTGTATTTTAGAATAATACAACCGCGGTAAAATTCAGAACCGGTTTTGAAAAACGAATTTCGTTGATGTAATGGAGTTAAAATCTGCATTTTAGTAATTAAAATTTTCGATAAATTTTGAAAATAATATAAAATAATGTATAGATACCTCCGGTGTACAACTGCTGGTCGAGGTTGAGCATCAACGAGGACGTGGAAGTTTTCCTCCTGTGGTTCATGGAGTGCAGTTCGAGCCTCTTAGCCGTCCAATCTCTTTGTGTCCAGTATATATAGAGGAACACTGCGCATGTGCCGGCCGCTTCTATTGTCATGAACCCGCTCACGTACAGCAAGAAGCTAAGAACATTACAAACATTAGCAACGTATAGTTTAGTGAGGATGTGGTTACGTACTGATAGAATGTGTGAGGTACCTGTATCCATATCTGAAGGAGAACATCGGAGGCTGCAGTTGTGACCTTGGCCTAAGTTTGCTACCTATCTCTGCTTTGAATATTGATATGTACATTACAAGCCCAATCAGCATAAACAGACCTGCACACACATCACAATATCGTTACAAACATGGCGCAAACTTGAGTGCTTGTAATACGTCACAGCTGGCGTACTTTAACTGTGCGCGCGACCTTGCTGTCAACATTTTACTAGTCACTCAAAAACATCGACCTCTGTAATTATAATCAGAGCTACTTCCGAAAGACAAAATCGCAAGCCAACTAAATGATATTCCATGCAGTAACGATAAAGAAGAGTAAATCTTTTTAGAAACGCCTTACCCTATACTTAACCTCCTTGATAAAAGTTACTGCATCAAATATACAATCACCTAATGAATTGACTTTAAAACAATTTTTGCGGACGGGGAACAAATACTGTTCGTTCACACTTTAGTCATAGCGTTGGTCTTATGAAGAGTTGCAGCCGCCTCGGTGGTCTAGTGTATAGCGTACTAGGCTTTCACCTCGAGGACCACCGGGTTCGATTCCCGGCGAGGGCTTGGCATTTTCATACGGTATAAATCATTCCATTGTCTGCATTAGCCCAAGTGTGCACAAAAGTCGGACGTTAAAAAAAAAAGTTGCCGCGCTACTATCTGTCCTGAATACATCGACTACTTTTCCGTCAACGTTTAAATGTATCAAAAGAAAGACGTTTAATAAAGAATGTTTTATACGTTCATAAGAATTCAGAATAGTAAAAATGTAAACATTCGTGAGGAATAGACGGAGGAAAGTAGAGTTACTGGGTACAACGGATACTTAATAAATGGAGTTGGAACTAATTAATATCTCACATTCATATTTACAGTTAATGAATGGAAAATTGGAAATCATGGAAATGCGGTTGGAAGAGATCAGGAGTTTCGGCCGAATGTCCTCGGAAAATCCTTTTCAATCCGGATCTATTGAGGCATCGACTCATGAACCGTTCAGTTCAGTGTGGGAAAGTTCAGCTGAACCGTGTTATATGGCTATGCGCCTCGGTGCCAATATATTTTTGTAAGCTATCAGGTAGTCTTACATTTTCCTATTACGTTTCTAAACAGTAAACCTTACATTAACAAAAGAAAGTGTGGTGTGTGTGAGAACGCGCGCGGCCTTTGGTAAATGTACAAAAGAAGGTCGTACAACACCTTGAAACAGGATTTAAAAATTTCCAATCAGATTTTTTAAAAATTTAACATTTAACTGAAAAAGTACATTTGACGTTATCTAGCGGATTTTTTAAAAACTATTTTAATTTAGAGATAAAAAGAGAACCATTGTAACGAATTATCTTATTATTATTTTTCACGAGCACCGATACTCCTGGTTATCAAAGTTCACCCGACAATGTGAGATAGAAATTAATCACTTTTGGATATTTAAACTTATGATCCTTGGTGTTTCTTCATATATAACATTTTTCTTGTATACAATAATTAATGTTAAGTTGAACTAATCGTCCAACATTGACATTAAACAAGATAATCAATATATAGTTTTTCTTGTGAGGGCAGCTTGCTTAGTACAGTAAGTATAAATGCCACGACAATAATTACAATAAACACAAAACATAGTAAAACGTGTATAAAAATATTCCCTTTTTTTAAAAAGTAGGGAAAATTTAGGCTTAAATTTATCGGCGCGGTTATTGGAAAATCTGACAGTATTGTTAAGTCTTCTATGAAGTGTTACCTGATATGATGAAGATAACGCCGGAAATGAAAGTGAGCAGGCGGCGCTGATGAGCAAAGTGTCCGCAGAGGCAGCACACCTCGCCAAGCAGCAGTAGCAGTGTCGCCAGGATGAAGAACAACGCTGACCTCGTCACTGCGTCTGTAACACGCCACAGTTTGTAACACCAAGCACGAAAAGGGAAAAGTCAGAATGAATGAAGAACAGATACGAGACAGGCAGTGGTATAGCAGAATGGTCTTGAGTTAAGTGAACCAACAAGGAAGCACCCGAACAGTGTATGGTCATAAGAGGAAGCAGTAATGAAAGAATGCAATGACGAAATAAATGGTGTGAAAAAATTACACAAACTTTACCACATCCGGTTTTGAAGATATCGACAAGAAACCGGAAGATGTGGACAAGAAACTGGAAGATATCGACAAGAAACCAGAAGATATTGATAAGAAACCGGAAGATATCGACAAGAAACCGGAAAGTATCGACAAAAAACCGGAAGTTATATGCAAAAAATTGAAAAGTATCGACAAGAAAGCGAAAAGAAACCTTAATGTATCGACAAGAAACCGGAAGATATGTGCAAACAATTGGAAAGTAACGACAAGAAAGCGAAAGATATCGACAAGAAACCGAAAGATATCGACAAGAAACCGGAATGTATCGACAAGAAACCGAAAGATATCGACAAGAAACCGGAATGTATCGACAAGAAACCGGAAGATATCTGCAAAAAATTGGAAAGTATCGACAAGAAAGCGAAAGATATCGACAAGAAACCGAAAAATATCGACAAGAAACCGGAATGTATCGACAAGAAACCGAAAGATATCGACAAGAAACCGGAATGTATCGACAAGAAACCGGAAGATATATGCAAAAAATTGGAAAGTATCGACAAGAAACCGGAAAGTATCGACAAGATATCGACAAGCAAAAATTGGAAAGATATCGACAAGAAACCGGAAGATATCGACAAGAAACCGAAAGATATCGACAAGAAACCAGAAAATCAGCCTCATTTTTCAAAATCGGTTATCAAATTTCGTAACTCGGAAAAAACTAAACCGTCGGCTATTATACCGGTAGCACCTCTATTATATTTTTCAGTGATATAGTAGTGATACCTACGGATTATTCGAATAAATTCAATCAAGCCGATTTTCAGAAAATCCAACAGTTCTTTCGCAAAGGATGTTTACAAATCTATAATAAACTGTGCACGCAGCTGTCTCGCTTACGGGATGGGAGCGAATTTCCAAAAGTTTTTTTTAACCTTATCCTTTTTTAAATTCTTATTCCACTATCATAATCAGCTGTAAAATCTGCCACTTGAAACTTTCATCTTGCACTGAACCCTGACCGCAGTTAAATTAAATTTCTTTATTTCAAATGATTTTTAAAATTCAAAAACGTACTCTATGCAGTTGGTGAAAATAGATCTAAAATTAAAACAGTTTTGAAAGTGTTAAACTAATTTCTGTGGCAATTGTGAATGGAATCAAAACAGACTAACATTGCGAACGTGAGCGTGCTAATAATAATATAAATACAGTAGACATAAACAAGTTGAACTACCCTTCAAACCGGGTCTGGGCCATACCATGATGGTCGTCCCAATAGATGGACATTCGTTACTATTATCAGATAACAAAATTTAAATTACAAACACGTTAGTTCGCCAAAGGAATCCAGTAAAATATATACATTTACTTTTATGGACATCTTACTGGACTTATCACTACAAAAGCGGCGTTAATCTTTTAAACACATATTTTATCCTTTTTTAATCCAAAAGCTGGCCTAACATTTGTTAAGATTACCGAAAACCCCGACAGATGGAGTTACATCCCGCAGTCATTTGTCTTCCCGTAAATCTGATAGGGTTACTTCGTCTCCCCTGTCCGCCTGTACTTACGTCTGTGGGTAACGCCTCTATGGCGTGTAAACGGAGCCTTTAAACCAATGTGTGTGTGTGTGTATGTGTGTGTGTGTGTGTGTGTGTGTGTGTGTGTGTGTGTGTGTGTGTGTGTGTGTGTGTGTGTGTGTGTGTGTGTGTGTGTGTGTGTGTGTGTGTGTGTGTGTGTGTGTGTGTGTGTGTGTGTGTGTGTGTGTGTGTGTGTGTGTGTGTGTGTGTGTGTGTGTGTGTGTGTGTGTGTGTGTGTGTGTGTGTGTGTGTGTGTGTGTGTGTGTGTGTGTGTGTGTGTGTGTGTGTGTGTGTGTGTGTGTGTGTGTGTGTGTGTGTGTGTGTGTGTGTGTGTGTGTGTGTGTGTGTGTGTGTGTGTGTGTGTGTGTGTGTGTGTGTGTGTGTGTGTGTGTGTGTGTGTGTGTGTGTGTGTGTGTGTGTGTGTGTGTGTGTGTTTGTGTGTGTGTGTGTGTGTGTGTGTGTGTGTGTGTGTGTGTGTGTGTGTGTGTGTGCGCGTGCGCGCGCGCGTGTGTGTTTGTGTATGTGTTTGTGTGTGCTTGTGCGTTCGAACGCGAGTGTGTGTTGTGTTGTGTGTGTGTGTGTGTGTGTGTGTGTGTTGTGTGTGCTTGTGCGTTCGAACGCGAGTGTGTGTTGTGTTTGTGTGTGTGTGTGTGTGTGTGTGTGTGTGTGTGTGTGTGTGTGTGTGTGTGTGTGTGTGTGTGTGTGTGTGTGTGTGTGCTTGTGCGTTCGAACGCGAGTGTGTGTTGTGTTTGTGTGTGTGTGTGTGTGTGCGCGTGTGTGTGTGTGTGTGTGTGTGTGCGTTCGTGTGTGTGTGTGTGTGTGTGTTCGCGCGCGCGCACTTGTTTGTGACGTTTCGTCAAAACCGTATTAGACTTCAAGGTGTATCTCTCTCCAAACCTAAAGTGGAACAATATGGTTTTACTTATTGTACACTTTACAAATAAATTGTTGATGCAGAAATTACATTAATTTTACCAGTTACCATTACAAACACGCTGATAATTGCCAAAGAATGAATAATATCAAGATTATTGTTAATTATTGCACTAATTACTTGTGAACGATACCAAGGAATATTGCAATGAACTAACTAGGGTTGTATATAACTATAATAACTGATTTGCAACCAGCAGGTGCTTAACTTAATAAATAGAGAATTAGAATACAATTAGATTCAACCTAATAATTAAGAATATTAACTTCTTAATATTTATTAACTGAGGCAAAAATATGAGGCAATTTATTGTTAATAAAAAATTGAATTTTCAATTCTAGTTAAAAGGAAAAATGAAAATGAAAATAAATTTAATTGCTTCTCATAACTATTTTAAAGTAATGAATTCATATCTTCAATTTTAATTTTAATTTTTTTAAATTTAAGCCAACAAAATAACTAAATATAAACGACAAAATATTTCACAAACATTATTATTCAGAACACAATGAAATCTTAAAAAAATTAATAAATTACTGAAATTTATCTTTTTGAAAATTTAGTCCTCCATCTTGAATGCAACTTTTTTTATACAGTAGAACATGTGGCACATCGTTTTCGTGTAAAATTTTGCCCAAAAATCCACTGGGAAATATTTCTTTTCGGTTCGAAGTTACAGCCCGTCAAACTTTGGAACGCACTGAAAATGGCCTGTCTAGGAAGTTAGTATTATCTTCCGGGTTACTGATTAATTTGAGATTATTCGTGCTGTTGCACTGCTGTTCGTTTTATCCTCGTGCAGACAGTGCTAGACTCTTCTGAAGCCGATGGATTATTCCAGCGAGACAGTTGCGTGCTAATCTAACACTCAACTCTGAGATATACTTACACGGTATGGCCATGGTGGAGTCATTAGGGTCGGGGCTGTATTCCTCTTTAGGGAAGTACTCGATATTGTTACAGTGAAGATCTCGTTCCCCAGCTGCAAAATAAAACAGACGCTCTGTGTAACTTTACAAAAAACATTAATTTGGAAAGTAATTACAAAAAACCGTTACTTGATATTGTGATGACATTTTTTTATACGTAATGAAATGAAAGAAAAACAAAATAAACCTGATGGCGTACAGGGTTTGTTTTTAGATTTAAGAAAATGTAATTTATTAAAAATTTGCATTTTGATTTTACAGTACTTACCAACTAAGCCTAAACGAAATTTGATGAAAATCGTTAGGAACAATTTAAAAAAATCCGATTTTAACGATTACCGCAGCGAAAAAAAAATGGAAAAGATTTTTTTTCGAAAATAGAAATATGAGCTATTTCATCAAATTAGATTTACAAATTGGTCTCCGAATAGATTGTAGGAGGTTGAAAATAGTAATTTATGCAGATTTCAATGACGATTACGACAGTGAAAACGGATTTTCAAAAAAGTGTAAGATGAAAAAATGATGTATGGAAATTCGCTTCCATCACGGTAGCGAGACAGCTGCGTGCCGCGATTGTTTTTCCCGTGTATGTTTTTGTATTCTAACATTAATGCATTTGTTTTTACACAGGATATTGTATCAACAGTGTTGCCAATTGGTGGGTAATTACCAGATTTGCGGGTAATTTTGAGGTTTGAAGATAATGACAAGGGTAATGAAAGAATGGTTATTTTGATCTGACTAAAATTATCAAAAAAAGTCACTTTATACACGTTTGACTCCATTATAAGTGTTGACATTTTGTGTACTGTGCGGCTCTTTACACGTGATCCGTGCTCTGTTCCTCATTCAGCTCATTTTTAGAACACACTATTTTACTGCTTGTTTTCATGCACAGCTTAGGTTTTATAGCAAACTAGCACCCGTATTGATCCGGTTCAAATGAAATGGTTAGTAGAATTCACTACGATAATTATCAACAAAATAGTTTTTTAATGAAATTTCAACAAAATTTAATTTTTAAGAGTTGATAAGTTGGAGTTGAGAGAGTTGGAGACATTTTAGGTGTCGTAAAGATCAGCAACATTGTCGAGGATAGCGAATAAATCTCTTTTCACTTTGGTGATATAATCAAATTGAGAAAGATCGCGATTTTGGGTCAGGGGTGGATGCGAAGGGTCCGCCATTTCCACAGTATTTGTGCTTAGATTCTTTAACCCATAGGACCTCTGTGCGAGTATCTCAAACGTTAGGAATTTCTATTCAGAAAAGAACACAGACAAACTTTCAGTTTTATTTATATTTATAAAGCTAATTTTCGAGATTATTCTTGCTTTTCTAAGACGATAATTGTCAGATACGAATTGGCGAAATTCGGAACAATTTTTCTTCAAGAAATAATTGTGTCGAACAAATGTACACCCATTATTTTCAATTACACATATTATTGTCTTTGGTAATTTGTGTGTAATTTTATGTCTGGCTGTAGGTAATTATTACTCTTATGATTGGCAACACTGTGTATCGTTATGCAGGCTTTCTACATTGCAAAAAAATGATCATTTGTTAGCGTTGTTGCTGTAATATGGAATCTACAAGTGCAAAGTTTTTTGAAAAAAGAAATATTGTTTTTCATTGTTTCGTGTTTTCTCTTTTTAATATTTTTTTGTTTCAAAATTTCTTTAGAAAACGGACCCCTTAAAATAACGTTGACACGGTAATACGCTGATGTAAACAATGCTTCAACAGAATATAGAAGACGGCTTGCAGCTAAGAGCGTGACTTTGTTCGGAAAGAATGCGCGGGAAAATACTACGCAATTCCAAAAACATTGACACTTCTTTATCGCTACTGCGTGCAATTTTGTTTAGAGTAACGCACGTTTTTTAAACTAGGCTATCACGTGTTGGCGATAACAGAATTATTTTATTACTTATTAACCTGCAATTTTACCTTCTGAAAGTCCTCTTTTGGTAAAGATTACACAGACCGATGTTTTTTGAGTGAATAATACAAGTTTGACTAGAGCAACACACGCAGATAAAAGTCGTCAATTATACTTGTATACTGTTTACATCAGAATGTTTACAGAATACAAATATACAAAATACTTATATATGTTATACATCAGAATCTATATAGTATACATCAGAATCTATACGTAATACATGAGAATATGTTCAGAATACATCAGAATCTATAAAGAATACATTTGAATCTATACAGAATATTAAAAATCTATGCAGAATACATTAGAATCTATATAGAATTATATAGAATACATCAGAATATATAGAGAATACATCAGAATCTGTACGGAATACACCAGAATCTATACGTAATACATTAAAATCTGTACGGAATACACCAGGATCGATACGAAATACATCAGAATCTATACGGAATACATCAAAACTTTACGTAATACATCAGAATATATACAGAATACATCAGGATCTATATGGAATACATCATAATCTATATGTAATACATCAAAATCTATACGGAATACATCAGATCTATACAGAATACATCAGACCCTATACGGAATACATCAGAATCTATTCAAAGTACTTCAAAAATTTATACAGAACACATCAGGATCTATACAGAATGCAACATCAAAATCTATACAGGATACATCAGAATCTATAAAGTACATCAGGCCTTATACAGAACCCATCAGAATCTATACAGAATATCATAGTCTATAATGATACATCAGAATCTATAAAGAATACATCATAATCTATACAGAATACTTACGGTTAGTATAGCACATGGTCCACAGTCCAGAAACAGTCCTCTTGGGCAAATAGTCCATATCCCCTGTGCCGTTATAGTTAGGGTTGGGCATTTTCTCTTCCGTCAGCAACCACTGGTCGGTGGTGATGGCGATGCAGACGATGGCCAGGCTCAAGGAGGCAGTGAAAGGCGTCAGAATCCAAAGACAAGTGACTGCTGTGTCCAGAGAGCTGCGCCTGGGCATCGTCGAGATCAGGTGACCAGCAGAGTGTCAGCTGGCGGCATCTCTCACGCGCATCCTTGCTCGGTGGCTGCAGTCAGCGCGGGCATGCCGCGAGGGTTAGGTAGGACATCGTTGCGGGCCTGTAACACGGCAAAGAAGGTTCAGTCATGGGAGACGTGAGGAGACGATTAGAAACCGTATTTTAGAAACCAACTCTGCCTAACTAAGGGAGCCTCATAGAGTGAACATTCTACACTGATTGTGGTTGTAAAAGTGTAAGGCCGGGTGGTTACCAAATTCGGAACGGGTTGCTCTGAGCGGACCTAACCTATTGTTTTTAATTTAAGTGCAAAACTAAGGTGAGAGCAATCGTTCAGCTGCTCCGCTTTCAGTGGCCGCACTTACATTAAATACAAGTGCGTAATTCCTTAGGATTTAAGTTAAGTGTACTACAGCTGTTCCTAGCTTTACAATGTAAAGTCTTGTTAATGCATTTCGTGTAGAAACAATCTTTATAACTTATAACGCGTCGACCTGCTTTTTCTAGTCATTGTCATTTTATACCACGTTTCTTCTCTGTTATTGTTTTTAATATAGTTGTTCCTTTATTAATTAATGCACTGATTTTGATCAGGACTTCCTAAATATAATTGGATCCGGCGGAGGCAGCTGAAGTGAGCAGCTGATGGGTTTAGCGATCCCACCGTACCTCTAGCTCACGGTCTAGCGCGTACACACACACACACACAAACACACACACACACGCACACACACACACACACACTTCACTCTGCATCGCTTGGCTAACGTGTGAAATGACCCGTGATGATGGAGAGGATGACACCGGTTTAATGTCAAACGGAGCCTTGGGATACCTGGCGACTTCCAGTCCGCGATGTTTTGTATGGGCGGGCCTCATTTCCCTACCTACTCGTGGGGACAATACGAGTAAAAATGTAAAACATAATGAACCAGTTCTCACCGCACTACAAAAAGTTGGACCAATGGAGCACAATTTCTGTGTTTTGGGTCTGGGAGAAAGAAAGACTGATAGGGAATTAGCACTTCATTTACGAACTGGGAAGTCACAGATTGGTAGTGAGGGATTTACCCACTGTGAATCATTTCCAAATCCTAGGCTTGAAAGGCGCCTGTGAGCGTCTCTAGAATATAGGGAAGGGGCTACAAAGGTCACAGTGCAAATCCTAGAAATTCATTCGTTCAACTTTACTGAAGATTTGTCGCAAAGCAATAAATCATACTAATTATCCATGATATCTTTTAGTGTTTATATTATATTATTTGGTTGGTGTTATAATTATAAATGAAATTTGGACAAATATATCAAACCGATTTTGAGATATTTGTTTTTTTGACGCACTGTTTTTTTTTCTTGTTAAGATTTTCCAAACAAATTTTATAAAAAGTCTTTTGAAGTTTTTTTGGCGAAGATCTATGTTTTTAGGTTTTGCCTAGCTTGTGCTGCCTTCAATTTGGAGGCTGTACAGCTAAACTCAAAATATACTCTCAGAGAAAATTAGATAAACACTTGGCAGTAAAGGTTGCGTTAAAGACAGCCAATGCGAGATCAGCAGACCTCGCAAGATATTCTTAATAATACACAGAACGCTCCACGACAACGCTAGTAATCTTTTACGCCAATTTAACCGGGACCTACTTTTTTCGAAACTTCCTCTTCCTTTATGCAGAGATTAAAATTATGGTAGGTTTTGTGTTCTTCCAGTATTATAACAAATAACCAGCAATTACACTCGCATCACACTACACGCAAAACCCAACACCTGCCCTAAAACACGATACATGTTAATACAATGTCCACCCATACAGAGACCCGCATGCATAAATAAGATTGGTTTAAAACTGGAGGTAACCAGGTAACGCATACTTAGAGAAACTCCCTCCTAGCCCGCAGCCTTCATTGTAAGCTGTTCCATCTTATATATATATATATATATTTGTTGTTGTTATTTTAAGACTAAAAGTACATTGAGGCTATTATAGCCCCCATAAATTTAAGTGTGAGTGTAAAGTGTTAAAGTCGTAAGTGTGTAGACTCGGGTACTGCGAGGGACGTCTAAAACCTCTCAATGGATGCAGCTATTCTGCACCCCCTGCGGGTTATTGTATACAAATATTCCCACATATCCTTGTAATATAGTTTGAAACACATTTTTGGAGGATTGCTATCGGGATATAACCGAAGCGACAGATAGACAGACGGACGCTGTTGTTACGTACACAATATCAAACTCGAAATCCGAATAGGCCTACAGCAATTAAAATAGAACTGTGTTCTTATTGTCGTAAACAACGTTAAAGTCTCCGGGAAGTGTATGCATAAAACCGGCGTTATGGAAGTGTAGGAGATTGAGACAATAAAGCTACCCTTAACTTCATCCCTTGTTGAGTGTTTTAAAAGCTTTTTATAACGTGACGGCTGTATTACACCCGCGGGGCTGCTTGATAACGCTTTATCTCGTCTACACAGTGTAATGTTTATAATACAGTGTTAGCGTTCCACTGCCTTCTGAAACAACGAATTTTTGCTCCTACTACACACAAGCAGTGTGTTGAACGAAGTGCGGTAGTCGTGGAAAAATAATTTGAAATTTTAATGGAGACAAAAACTGTTTTCAGCTCCTTAGAGTCAAAGTAAGTGCTTATAAGTGGTAATAGGTTACTTTTATAGGTTGCTTTTATGTATAAATGTGTGTGTGTGTGTGTGTGTGTGTGTGTGTGTGTGTGCGCGCGCGCGCGCGTGCGTTTCTCTCTCTCTCCCTCCCCCTCTCTCTCTGTCTGTCTCTGCTTCTCTCTCTCTTTCTCTGTCTCTGTCTGTCTGTCGGTCTCTCTCTCTCTCTCTCTCTCTCTCTGTCTGTCTATTGTTCTCTCTCTCTTTCTTTCTCTTTCTCTCTGTCTCTGTCTGTCTGTCTGTATCTCTTTCTCTCTCTCTTTCTGTCTCTGTTTTTATCTTCTCTCTCTCTTTCTTTCTGTCTGTCACTCTCTCTCTTTCTCTCTCTTTGTCTCTGTCTGTCTCTCTCTCTCTCTTTCTCTGTGTCTCTGTTTTTCTCTTTCTATCTCTCTGTCTCTCTCTCTCTGTGCGTGTATGTGCGCGCGCGCTCTCTCTCTCTCTCTCTGTGCGTGTATGTGTGCGCGCGCTCTCTCTCTCTCTCTCTCTCTCTCTCTCTATCTCCCTCTCTCTCTCTCTCTCTCTCTCTCTACACACACACACACACACACACACACACAACACAACACAACACAACTGAACACACAACACAACAAACGCATGCACGCGCACGCGCGCGCACACATACACACAAAACACACACACACACACACACACACAACACAACACAACACAACTGAACACACAACACAACAAACGCATGCACGCGCGCGCGCGCACACACACACACACACACACACACTCGTATGAAGTGATCAAGATGCCTAGATAGGTCACTTCAACGTTCCGGGTGTGGTTTTTGCCAAGATGGCCGCTCCAACAGTTCGTCTTTCAATGGAAATTCGATAATAATAAAAATATAACCAAAAGACAGGTTTTTATTTTCAATGATTCAAACAGGTGGTCTTTGATACAACAGCGTGTGGGGTGTTGTATTTCATTCCTTTCCACTACTTAGATACACGAACGAGTTGCCAAGATAACAAATGTTATTTACAAAACGTGATGAAAACAGTTAGCAATGGATCGTTGCTGTGGCAACAAAATATTATTTACTTCTTCAAATATAATACGTAATAATACAAATAGAGGAAAGCACAATATTAAGATACGTTGTCCAATCATACAATTCTGGTTACATAGTTATGAACGAAAATGTAAAAAATAATTCATTTGCCAAAATTTCAAAATGATTACTTAGCAGTGTATATGCATTCGTAATGCCAACCAATAAAATAAATTTGAACTAGAAGTAATTTACAGTTTGGGATTAAAATAATCGCGGTACGCAACTGTTTTATTGACGTGATGGAAGCATATTTTCATAAGTATTTTATTTACCCTGTTTTTGAAATTCTGACTTTACCTTTTTGTTTGCTTATCGTCCATACTTTATACCAGTCAGACTAATGAAGATGAAAGATCAGTGAACGGTAAGGTTAAAGTAATGCCAGTAACTGCGTCTCGAACCCACATTCTTGAGGTGCGCAGTTAAACGTTACCTTCAGGTATCCCATTTTAAATTATCACTACATTAAAAACACGAAAATGAACCTAGACCGCCGTTAAATTCAGAGGTTATTTCGTTTTTAAAGCTGATTACAATGGTGAAATCAGATTTCTAAAAATACTTAAAACAAACAAGCTATTGACCACCATTTTGAAACTGTCGAACGGGCTTCGCTGGGTAACGAACTTGTCCAAACTATTCGATTTTTAAGTAAATCGGTTTTTATTAAAAACTTTATAAACTTATAACTGTGTATTGATGCCATGGCAAATACTACTATAGCTCTATGTACAGGTGCAACAAAAATACCTGGCTACTCATATGAAAAATGTTCGATGACATCTGCCATTTTGACAGGCAGCCATCTTGAAACTGAAGTGAGTGAGAAAACAATTTATATATACGTCGTTCGGGCTTTGTAAAAGGTACTTTCGTACAAAATTTTAAAACAATCTCAATGCGTTTTGCCAAAACCGCGTAACAAACACACACAAACCAAAAGCCGATTTGAAATGGAGAGCTCGCTTCGCTCGGTCACTAAACATCACTGCCAACGACTCGTAGGTAATAAATATCAATAGTTTTAGTACAAGTAAGGGTTACATAAACGTAGATCTCTTGTAACTGGATGTTACCCCTGGAGACTGCGATGTTGCCAAATTGCTTGTGCAACGCCGCTCGTAAAGTGCACCGAGTTACTGGCGTTGTACCGAGAACTGTCACAAGAGAGGCTGTATTTGGCATCTGCGAACAGTGCAGTTAATTAGGCAGGCAGTGTATAAACGTTCAGACAACGGTGGACTGTAATTGTAATTTCATGGTGACGGAGAGGGAGGGAGAGGGAGTGTGTAGTAAAATTACTTTGTCGCTATTCTCTAGAGAGAGCACTGCGATGGTCTAAAACTGTTCTAGTAGCTGAAAGAACAGATACAATTCTTAATTAGTTGTCTGGCTCTACTACAGCGCTCGTAACATTTTCCGCCAATTAAACTTGTAACTGTATCTTAGGGAAGACTGTTACCGTACAAACTTTATTGGGCATGTGCTCTTTTTCCACGAAACGGCCCGTGCAGACAGTATTACAGGAAATAGACAGCTACAGGAGGCCGCCATCTTGAAACGGAAGCGAATGGGAAAAAGTTTTGAACATTATCGTTTGGGTTTTATACAAGGTACTTTCGTCTCAAATTTCGGTTTTTTGTTTGTTGTGTTTAACGTCCGACTATTGTGCACACTTGGGCTAATACACTGGGGATTTAATACAGACGATGGGGATGATTTATATAGCGTATGTGCACACTTGGGCTAAAATGATGATTAATAGCGTATGAAAATGCCAAGCCCTGGCCGGGAATCGAACCTCGGTCCTCTGGGTGAAAACCCAGTAAGCTATCAACTAGGCCATCGAGGCGGCTAATTTCGGTGTTAATGCACTTGAGCGACTTTTGTGAAAATCGTTAATACACAGATTGTTCCGCTTGTATCGTGTGTTGTATAACTTTTTGAGAGGTATTCAGGCGCGGAAGGTTACATTTATTACGTTACTAACCTATATTCTGACGTCATTGATGTTTACTTTACATGGATTTGCTTGTATGTTTACTTTGTATGATAAAATTTGCTTCACTGGAATTGGAAATTGGAAAAAATCCAGTGGCAATTTGCTTTCAGTTTAAGTTGGAATTACGGAATTGTTGTTGAATTTCTTACTAATCACTGCTTCGTCTCAAGCAAAAATCGCCTATTTGACGCTGCTTACTTCCCTAACAAATACTTAGTACTTAATTGGTTAGTACTTTTTTAGAAATACTACTTGTATACTTAAAAACTGAGTTAAACGTCTAACAGCCGCTTCGAATTAGGTTATGGAGTACTTTAAAAAACTAAACAAAAATTATATTTCTTTAATTATTAATTACACACATGAAATTTATCGTTTTCGCTGTTGTAAACGCATTTCTCACTTTCGCATTTTGAGGTTATGTTTGGCATTTTTGTTTTCACTTTTTTGTAACTTGCCGTTGTTTGTGCACTTTTATATTTCGGATTATTAATATTGGGCGTATTTTGAAGCTTTCCAGTGCAAAAATTACGAAAATTAAAACAAGTCCCTAAACTGCATTTTTATCCAAATTTCAACAATCCCCCGCAGGGGGTGCAGACTAGCTGCACCTATTGAGAGGATTTAGAGTCTCGCAGTACCCAAGTCTAATACACACACTCACACTTACATTTAGGGAGGCGATAATAGCCTCAATGTGCTTTTCGCCTTAAAAAAATCGAAATAATCTGTCAACGCGTTTGACTAGAACTGTCAAAACTTATCGCGCCCTGTATTTTCGATGAGGTACTAGTTACGTCATAAACCGAAGAAGTTTATCGCGTAGCCTTTAACAAATACGTCTACCGACAACTGGTGTGCCGTTCTTGATTCAAGAGCCGTCAGAAACGGCACAAGTGGCGCCTTGTGTGTTTGATCTGCCGAACAAATAAAACGAAAGTAGAAAATAATACCGTTTACCATGGCGACCAATAAAAAGAGAACTACTTTCTTACTCATGGTAAACATCGTTAAAGTCTCTAGGAAATAAAAGTTAACAGCAGATAAAAGAAGTGAAGAGTGCAACAAGGACCTGTTTATAACATACGCGGAATGTTTAAGGCCCTTGAATAAAACAGAACAGTGGTTATTGAAATGTTATTCCTGAGTGATTCTCATTGTGGATTTATTTTAGAAGGAACTACGTTTAAGAAAAAATTTAAAGATAATTTTAAAGTAGTTTTTGAAAAGCGCCGAGTAAGATCTATGTCGTTTTACCCGTTAAACAGTAAACAGGCATGCGATAAATACGTGCATCGATACTCATTCATCGTATGTTTAGAAACTGATTAAAAAAAAAGTTTTTTTCATTTTGACGACGTATAAATTGTTAAGGAAAATAAGGCAAATAAAGCAAATTTAACGGCCTGTTTAAGTCAGAAATAAATTTAAATGTTTCTTATCAGATTGTTTTGGTTTAACGTCTATACTTTTATCAGTTAATGAAGACGAGGGACACCGGTGTTAATGGCAAGGGTAAAGCAACGGAGCAACTGCGGGGAAGAACCTTTAGGTGCGCAGTTAAGTGACGCAGTAGCCTGACCGATGCCGTAGCCACTTCGACCACCTAGTCCCAACACACTAAAGTAATACAGATACATAAACTTCATTGATTAAAATCTTTAAGAAGTAATAATGCATCGACGTATTTCTTTAATATGGACGTTGTTTAACAATATGATTGCATTTTTTACGACATTTAGGGCGTTGGTATATGTAAAATAAAATAAAAATATGTAAATGCATTATAACCGTGGATTTATTGCTGTAACGCACTTATTTTCGCAGTAGGAAATCAGAACGGATACAAAACGGTCGCTAAAATTTACTGTTTTTGATTTATTTTGGTTTAGAATTTTTAAACGGGTCAGCGTACGGAGTTGGTTAGTTTTTTCCAATCAGGCTTCCATCAGGTAAAGAAGCACGCTAAGTTTGAATTTTATTGATCGAACGGTTCTAAAGATATAAAATATTTTGTTAAAAAACAAAATGGCTTTTAGTGGAAGAATGAAGGTTTTCGGACAATTTTTTTATACGAACTCTGTATTAGTTTTGATGTGGAATACTATCTCTTACATTTCTGGAAACACTTCGTTTATAGCCCATATTAAAGAACTGTGATTCTATAGGTCTACAAGAATTTTTATCTCTACAAGTAAATCCTCTAACTTTATTCTACTTACTTTCTTCTTCTTCCCTGCGGACAGGCCAAACAAAGAACTACGCAAATATCACTTCATTTCCTTCCTCTTCCTCCATCTCTTCCTCATTCCCTCAGAGTGTTTCACCCTTCTCTCCTCTGTCCATCCTCCTCCCTGCGCTCCTTTCTCTCCTCCACAAGAACCTTTATATTTGAAACTCTTACCCTAAATTGGTCTCTGTCCAAGTGTCACTCTTCATCCGTGATTCTCAGTCTCCTGAGTTCTTCTTTCATATGCTCGGTGTATCCTCCCTGACTCTTCAAGTTAAATATCTTGTCAAATATTTGTTTATTCATCCTCGTTGGATCCATTCTGACCATGTGTCCATAAAGCCTCAGCCGTCTTCTCCTGATCGCTTTCCTTGTTTGTTGTACATAGGTTTCCTAGTTTGATAGTATCCTTGCCTGCAGTTTCCCTATACCACTCTTGGGCCGTAAATCCTCCTCAGTATTCTTCTTTCAATCTTCGATAGTTTTTCCAGATTTGGAAGATGTGACGTTTCCACACCATACTGGATCACTGGTTTACCACAGCATTATAGTGCCTTATCTTTGTTCTTTTTGTTATATACATCTTTAGTGGCGAAGTTTAGTCTTTCCTGTTCTCCATTGCCAAGTCCTAATCACTTCCCTACTTACTTTCAATATCAGAATATTCTTTAAAAAAAGTTTTCTTAAGTTATTAATACATAAAAATCTACAAATCATCCGCAAAAAAGTCGGTTTACTAAAGGAAGATCCAAATCAGCTGTTCAGTTTCTCTCCTGTTACGCACACGCCAGACCTATATTCTATTCACTTTTACAGAACTAATAATCTCCGTAAATTTGGCAACACTGCGGCAGAATCGTGATGGCTACGGCCTTGGCGCCTCGCCAAACGGGGGTTGAGGTAATCTGTACGATTTGGCAACATGGTGCAAACGTTTGTTTTTCTTTCAAGGAATGTTATCGCGCGAATGATTTAGAAGTAAGTGATAAAATGTTGGTTGAAGTTTTGTGAAGATCGCAGAGCGTCTGTGGGGGTCGCAGCCGGGTAGGGTTCTTGTAATTGCAACAGCTGATAGAATTTGTAACAATATTACTTCTAAAAAGGTTCATAGGATCATTTTTATTAAAGCAATCTTCTTTATTCTGCTAGAAATGTTATTATTTTTTGAGTCCTGTATTCGTGGGAGCCTTAATTCGAACAAATAAAACTGACAAACCTAAGGGAAGTACTAAAACAAAAACATATGGTCAAAGAAGGCCTGAAATAGACCTTGCAAAAAAATTAACTTTGTACTTTTTCAGGTTGAATTATTTTCCAAAAAAACATTTCCTGAAGATGCTTATAAAAGTCAGCCTCATTTATTACAATCAATTTACTAAATTTTGGTCATATATCGGACCACAACTCTCAAATCATTGTACCAATTGTTGAGTAAAACAAAAGTACTGTATGTTCCCATTTAACTTGCTCCACTGCTGACTTTACGTATGCAAATTTGATAAAAATATGACAGAACGATTTTGAGAAATTACGCAGATTGTTAAGATTTTTCGATTCCTCAGAAACCGGCTATTTGGGGGGGGGGTATGGCGACAAGTAAGATTTAAAGTATTATTTTGGAAGTTAGATAAGCTCTAAGGAAGAGCTAGCAACTAATAAACAGAATTATTTACTTACCTGACTGTAACGGATCGAAATTCTATCGCTTCAATAGCAATTAAACCTTTTGTAGCCGGTACTGACTGGGATTAACTGTGGCATTTAACGCTCGCCGTAAATCCGACATTGCTTAATACAGCTATTCACTGCATCAATAATACAATGTAACACAGGGCATGGCAATGATTCTCCCCCGATGCTTGTGTCAGGGGTGGGGGACGAGAGGTATCAATCATAAGGTAACGTCTAACGTCTCTTGAGAGATATGTTTCAATTCGACAGGCGGTGTCTAAATAACATCACGTATTTTCAAAATTCCACTTCTCACTATAGGAAGCGTATAAAAGTATTGTGTCCGTCCTGGATGTCTGTGCTACAGAATAAACGGAAAGACCGATTTTGTTGGAATTCATCTTGTATGTGTAGTTTCGTCTAAAACTTTGCTCCATTTATAATTTTTTTGAAGTGACTACTTCTTATGACGGGGTATGGATGTATGGATGTATGTTTTGCACGGGGAAAAATTCAGTTTGCCATCACGCATCACGCTCTTATTGAAGTGACTACTTCTTATGACGGGGTATGGATGTATGTTTTGCACGGGAAAAAAATTCAGTTTGCCGTCACGCATCACGCTTATATATATATATATATATATATATATATATATATATATATATATATTATATCATGTTATTATATATATTATGTTATGTATTTTTGAAATGAAAACTTGTATGTTCGCGCCATTTTATTACTTACCCAGTCCAACTTAATTATTTAGTTTTGTGTCGTGTTAACTGTGTAACAGTGACGTTTTATAAGTTTATTATACATTGGTAGGTGTGAATAATAAATATTTAAATTATTTTAAACGCCATTATACTACTTACCCAGTCCAACTTTATTTAGTATTTAGTTTTATGGCAAGTGTTAACTGTGTAACAGTGACGTTTTATACGTTATTATATATTGCTAGGTGTGAATAATAATTATTTAAATGCCATTATACTACGTACCCAGTGCAACTGAATTATTTAGTATTCAGTTTTGTGATATGTGTTAACTGTAGGCTACAACAGTGACGTTTTAACAATATTTTATACTTCATAATATAATATTTTAAATTTGAAAGTTTATGTGTGTGTTCTTGTTTGTTATTCAATCATACATTAACTACTGGACCGATTGAGATGAAATTTAAAATGAACATGGTTTAGGTACCTGAGATGGACATAGATATATTTCCATTTTAAAAATCTGAATCCCTGTTATTATTTATTATAAAATTATTGTTTATAAGCTTACATTTACAATGATTTTAATTTAAACAATCTTATAATTCCAAACAACCTTCGTTTCCAAATTAAAATATTGCAGTTTCCATTGAAGTTGGCATTTACAGTGACAATTAATAAGTCACAGGGTCAGATATTAAGAGTAGCAGGAATACATTTGGGACTCCGTGCTTCTCCCATGATCAGTTAAAGCCTATTATAGTGTCGAGTAGCAAAAATCTGTCTTGGCAAAAAACATATAATATTGTATTTAGAAATATATTAAACTGAAATAAACTCATGATTTTTGAAAATCGACTATAAATTTTATTTTGTGGTGTAAAATATATAGCCATAACTCGTGATAAGAAGTAGTTACTTCTGTCGGCAGTCATGCCACTGCCACTTTTTTTTGCAAAACTGTACTAAAAAACTCTTAAAAATAACAGAATTATAATGTGCGTTAACATTGTCAAAATTCAATTAAAAGTACAAAATAAATCTGGCGGCGGCAAGGGTTTATTTTCGTATTTTTAATTTTTAATTCGACTTAAACAAATAACACACCGAATGCAAGATTGCAGGATAGCAATCAACCAATCGAAATCAACCCACGTAATATTTGCACTGAGACACGTTTACCTGGTCAAACAGTTTCCGTATCATCAAAATATACTGCAACGTAACGTAAACTGATCAGCTTGGTTTGCTAGACCCTTTGGTGTCAAGATGACATTTGGGAGAGGAAGATCTGGCGACATAGTGTGGTGTACAGATGGCTTGAAGATAAAAGACAGGCACTGGTGCTGGAGTGTACTGTCTGAGACCAGGGTAAAGAAAGTTGTTGCCCTGGGACAGTACGCAACAGTATTCCAGGCTGAAGTAATAGCCATTAATGATTGTGTTGAATAGAGTTTTAAACGGACCTTTAAGAAGGCACGTATTCTTATTTATATTAATAGTGAAGCAGCGATAAAAGCAATTGCGGGTCCTACAATTCGGTTCAAGCCGGTCTGGTAGTGTCGAGAAAACATCGATGATCTGTCCCGTAATGAGGAAGCAGACTGGCTGGACTGGATTTATCGGATCCGGCCGCTTCAGGGATCTCTCTATCATTGGCCGGGTATCAATATGTGGATCACCAGGCAAGATGGGGATAACCATAGAAAAATCCCTCATGGAGGACCGAAAGAGGCGGCAAACATCTTGGGTAGAGCACAACTTAGGAAAATCATGGAGCTTATTATAGAGCATTGTGGTATGAACAGGGTATGTACTGCGGGGAAACCGTGTGTAGGTTATGCAGTAAAGAGAAGGGATCTGTAGGATACATAATTCTTGACTGTGAGGCTCTTGCAGGTTGCTGAGAACCTCCTGCAGATGGTACTTAGAGGTTTAGTTGCACAATAGCTCCGTCGATAGCAGTGCTTGGAGTTTTGTAATCCCTTCTTCTAGTATATAATCTAATCTAATTCTGTAAAATATTTGGAAATTTGGAAATTTACGTATATTTTAACGCTGAAAATTCGCTTCCATCACGTCAAAGATACAGGTACGCGCGTAATACAGATTATATGTGCGAAATTTTGTGGAAAGAATAGTTTTCTCATCAGAATAGTGCGTTTTTGGATTTTTAAACATTAAGTCCATGAATAAAACCGCGGCGTCGGGAATGTTTAATAGAGTGTAAACGGCAATGGAATCAGGGAGGGATAAAACAAGGCAGTTCCCGTTTATTTGAATGATGCTGATGGGACGTAGGTAAGGCAGTATCAATCACAAATTGTCTGCTTCGTGGCTTTATTCTATTTGCTTACTGTCTGTCTGTCTGTCTCTCGTAAAGTAACTTGTTTGAATGATCCCTCTTCAATTATTTACCCAACGCCGTGCCTTTTGTTGCGAACACTTTATTTTATTCTGTTTGTACAATTTAACCGAGCAAAGTGAACTCGACCGTTCGGCGTTTGGTTTGCGCATTTGTTACGCAATTTTGACCAAACGCGTTGACCGATTGTTTAGAAATTCGTTAGGAAGTTACCTGGTATAAGGCCCGAACGACTATATGTTAAATTTTTTTCATTCATTTCCGTTTCAAAATGGCGGGCTCTGATTTATCTGCAACGAGTGTAATTGCTGGGTTTTTCTGCAGTAGTGGCTGAACAGCAAGACCTATCGTAATTTTGGCCGTTTCGTGGAGAAAGAGCGTAACATTTCTAATATTGTTGGAATATTTTTCCTAAATAATACTGTTACCGGTTAAACTGGCGGAAAGATAACGAACGCATGAAATCGCTGCGAGGTTTACAGTTCTTTGAATTACTGGTATAATAAAGTGGTCAAGTGCCGCTTTTTAAAGTAAATAGGCCCTAATGTAACGTCTTGTTCCAAATATAAACTATTATTGACAACAATGGATCAGCTGATTACGTGTCGTCTTCTCTGCCGCGGACTGTAGACGAACTGCAACCGGAAGCGGAGTTCAGACAATTTAAAGAACGCTTTGGTGTCTTTTTTAATCTAAATATTTAAGCCTGCTGGAACGGATTCTAGAAACTATTACGTTTAAAAACCGTAATCTAAGCAACAGTAACGTAGGTAACGAGAAATAATAAAGGCGTGGTCAGCGTGGTGGGGGAAGCGGAGTCAACTTTAAAACCGAACCTAGGCAGGGATGAAGCTACGCGGAGCGAAGCCCCTTGATTTTTTTAACGCTAATTACGTTAATGAAATATGATTTTTAAAAAAATTCAAGACAATGAATTATTAAAGTTTGGAAATAACTGCCATTTTGAAAACTGTTGGCTGGATTTTACTCGATAACCTGTTTGTCCAAAATGTTATCATAAAATGTGAGAATACAAAAAAACACACACACACACACACACACACATATAAGGGGCTCAGTGGTCGAAGTGTTAAAGCATCGGTCAGTCATCTGCGTCATCTAAAGGTTCGTAGTTCGAGCCGCAGTTACTTCCGTTGCTTTCCCTTACCGTTAACGCTGATCCGTTGTCCTCATTAGTCTAACTGGTATAAAGTATGGACGTTAAAAAAAATATATAAATTTAACCACCTTCTTAAAAAATGATCTATAGTTTTAATTTGGCACCCATTTTAAAGTCTTGAGTCAGGGTGTTACCATGATGGAGGCTACAATAGCTCATTTTCCAAGACAAATCCGCGTAAAACAAAGCACTAGTTCAATATATTAATCCAATGTGGCTATTTATAATAATTGTGACAGTTACCCTTATTAGGATGGACAAAATTGACCCGAACGTGCGAGTGTATAGCGATCTCCGACTTGCAATGCTGGGCACGTTGGAAGTAAAATTGGTTTTATTTTCGATTGCTCGAGGCTCGATGTATCGCTGTGTCATGCAAGTGTCGTGACTGAATTAGTTTTGTGTTGTGCTTTTTTTTGCAAACATGACTGACCCGCGTACTTCCATGTCGCCCTAGTTTTTGTCAACTTTCATCTAAACAAGCTTGTTTTCGTTTTAGACTTATTTCTTGAAGCAATATTCGCGCGTCTTATAGACAGAATGTTCCGTATCAAATAAAAACGTGAATATGCGGAATTTGCAGGTATCAGTGCCGGTGTGCCACAAGGGAGCCTACTGGAGCCATTGCTGTTCTTGCTACGAGGGTTGATCAAATATAAACGAGACTGATTTTTAAAAAAATTTATTGCTTACTTACAAATTATTCTTATACAACTTATTTTTCTACATAGTCTCCCGCACGAGTAACACATTTTTCCCACCGGATTGGAAGTTTTTTAATTCCATCTTCGTAAAAAGTTCTCGGGCGTTCATTGAGCCATTGGAGCACGAAGGTCTCCACCGCAGAATCGTCTTCGAAACGCTGGCCTCAAAGCGCCTCTTTGAGTGGCCCAAACAGGTGATAGTCGCAGGGTGATAAGTCTGGACTGTATGGGGGATGTTCCATTGGTTCCCAGCCAATTTGATCGAGTTTAAGCCTCATAGCGTTCGCCGAATGTGGTCGGGCATTATCGTGAAGAAGAATGACGTTTCTCGCCGGTTTAGATTTCCTTTTCCTACGAAAAGACTGTTTTGCGGCCTCTAAAACATCGCAATAATATTGTGCATTTATTGTGCGTCGTTGATGGAGGAAATCGACGTGAAAGGCGCCTTGATTGTCGAAAAATACAGTGGCCATTACCTTCCCGGCCGACGATCGTGATTTGGCCTTCAGAGGCGCCCTCTCTCCCCTCTTCCGCCACTCCATACTTGCCTGTTTCGACTCGGGAGTGTAATGGTGAACCCATGTTTCGTCACAGGTGACAATCCGGTTTAATAATGCCTAACCATCTCGTTCAAATTGGGTCAATAGTCGCTGGCAAATCTCCAAACGATTCCGTTTGTGAACGTCGGTCAAAATTCGTGGAACCCACCTTGCAGATACTTTGCTGAGTTCCAGGTTTGATGTAACGATTTTTGAACGCTACCATAGCTCAACTGGAGTTCATCTGCAATAAATCGCAGCGATATACGTCTGTCTTCGTCCAGGAGCTTCCGAACAGCATCAATGTTTTCGTCCGTGACGGAAGTGGTCGGGCGACGATCATGGCTGAGGTTTTCTACTGCTTCCCGTCCTTCGGCGAATTCCTTGTGCCAAGCAAAAACGCGAGCTCTTGACAGGGTCCTGTCCCCGTATTGAGCCGTCAATCTACGAAAGATTTCAGTCGGATTGACCCCCTCCTTGGCCAAAAACTTAATAATAATTCTCTGCTCCACGGAAACGTGCACTTCACTCTCACTTATTGTATAGTTTTATAGTGAAGGGTCCGAACGGAAATGTAGCCCGTCTACGCCCGTCCCAAACCTCCCAGGCTACCTGAAACCCCACCCTTTAGAGTTCAATGTCCAACGGAAAAGTTTTTAGAAAGTCAGTCTCGTTTATATTTGATCAACCCTCGTATATACAGGTGAATGAAGAAACCACAGTGGCTACATTTTTGGACGATTCTTCTATACCAGCTGTTGGCGGTAATGTTAAAAAGCAAACTGCAAACCATCCTGAATTTTTTTTTTTTTGGTGTTTAACGTCCCACTATTGTGCACACTTGGGCTAATGCAGACGATGGGATGATTTATAGCGCATGAAAATCCAAGCCCTGGCCAGGGAATCGGACCCGAGTCCTCAGGGTGAAAGCCCAGTACGCTATCAACTAGGCCACCGAGGCGGCTTATTACGTTATGTACAGTTGTTTATAATTATATATGTATTTTTGCAAAATAATAATATAAATGGTCCGCCCTTATTTTACAAATTTTATGATACAGCTTTATTTTCATTTTAAAATTTTGTAACAATAAGAATTTTTCACCAGAAATTTACTAGCGCTATAAACAGCACTGAGCAGTGAGCAGTTAGCGTACGGCAGCACGTTGTCTTATCGGTAAACTGTGATTAATCACTGCTACTGTTCACTCAGAGCGTTCACTGCTAACTGGAAAACGTTATTAAGCCCACCAATAATGCTAGCACATAGGACTAAACCCTTCGACTTGGTGCAGCGATAGCTAAGCCAATCCGAGCCATTCAGTGGAACGAACACCTGATACAGTGACATATTTTAAGTTATAACTGTTAAATAAGTTTGTACTTAGTTGTAAGCCTCAATAAATTAAAAAAATATTCGCAGATTTACATTCACAGAATACTCAAACTAATAAAAAAGTCAACCACAGATAAGACACGGGACGCGTTGAAAAATCTACGCTTGCGCAGTAGTGTGTACTCCGCTATCTTAGAGACTGTTCATTGGAAAATGAACTATTGGCATTTTATGTCATACCCGAGACCTTAAAATAAGCGCTAATCACGACCTCTAGATCATTTTGTGAGTGATCGTTAAACGCGCGCGCGCGCGCGCGTGTGTGTGTGTGTGTGTGTGTGTGTGTGTGTGTGTGTGTGTGTGTGTGTGTGTGTGTGTGTGTGTGTGTGTGTGTGTGTGTGTGTGTGTGTGTGTGTGTGTGTGTGTGTGTGTGTGTGTTCAACAGTTTCAAAATGGCGGCCATTTCATACTGAAATCATAACTTTTCATATTTAATGTCTTAGAAAATCTAATTTCACAATCACAACCAGCGTTAAATTCTGCGTAATCCCCATTTTGAATTTTCAAAATCCATTGAATTTGAGAAATTTGACGGCGGTCAGGGTTCAATTTTGTATTTCACAATTTAATGTGGAAGTTTATAACGCCAGTATAGGCAGATATCAATGCTAATTGTGATCGTGAAATCCGAATTTCAAAAGAGGTTTAAGAGGTAAACATTATTTTTTGAAATTCGTGGCAGCTTTGTGCCAAGATATTGTAAATAGACTACTGTATAGGCTTCAACATTATTTTTGCAAACTGAATTTCACAGTACATACTTTGCTTGTTCATTTTTAGTAAAAGTTCTATTAAAATCTAAATGGTCCCGGAATGTGGGCTAAATAAAACAAACTGCAAGGGTTGGGGGAGATGATTACGCTCTAAAGAGACTATGACAAAGTTTGAGCTTATTCCGGCATAGAGGTAAAACAATAAAGGTTTCGAAAACTTTTAAACTCACCTTCTTAATTAAAGTTAATTAGGAAAACTTCAAACAAATACCAAAGTTTGGCGCGGGGCAAGGCGAAAGCACCGCCCTAAAGCCGCCAGGCGTCATCCCTCCCCCGCTATTGATTGTCCCCCGCCACTTTTTTACCCTGATTTAAAATTATTTATTCACTTCAAAGCGCTAAGTTTGTTTACTTTAAAAGTTTAATGCGCGTTTCTGTAGATTTATTGTGCTGAGGGATATTTTATTATCGTATTTTGAATTTTGTATCTAAAAGGCAGACAACATTCCCACGTACAAGATCTTTTAAACGAGAAATCAAACATAATTTTATCTTAATAAATAGCGGAGTAATCTGTACCGTTTATTAACTTAATTTGAAAAGATTCAATATGGCCGACAATGTTCATAGATTTGTAAGGATACAAATGATATACAGTATATCCCACGAAGAAATTTTCAGGATTTGTAGATTTATTGTGCTGAGGGATATTTTATTATCGTATTTTGAATTTTGTATCTAAAAGGCAGACAACATTCCCACGTACAAGACCTTTTAAACGAGAAATCAAACATAATTTTATCTTAATAAATAGCGGAGTAATCTGTACCGTTTTATTAACTTAATTTGAAAAGATTCAATATGGCCGACAATGTTCATAGATTTGTAAGGATACAAATGATATACAGTATATCCCACGAAGAAATTTTCAGGATTTGTAGATTTATTGTGCTGAGGGATATTTTATTATCGTATTTTGAATTTTGTATCTAAAAGGCAGACAACATTCCCACGTACAAGACCTTTTAAACGAGAAATCAAACATAATTTTATCTTAATAAATAGCGGAGTAATCTGTACCGTTTTATTAACTTAATTTGAAAAGATTCAATATGGCCGACAATGTTCATAGATTTGTAAGGATCCAAATGATCTACAGGATATCCCACGAAGAAACTTTCAGGATCTGTAGATTTATTGTGCTGAGGGATATTTTATTATCGTATTTTGAATTTTGTATCTAAAAGGCAGACAACATTCCCACGTACAAGACCTTTTAAACGAGAAATCAAACATAATTTTATCTTAATAAATAGCGGAGTAATCTGTACCGTTTTATTAACTTAATTTGAAAAGATTCAATATGGCCGACAATGTTCATAGATTTGTAAGGATCCAAATGATCTACAGGATATCCCACGAAGAAACTTTCAGGATTTGTAGATTTATTGTGCTGAGGGATATTTTATTATCGTATTTTGAATTTTGTATCTAAAAGGCAGACAACATTCCCACGTACAAGACCTTTTAAACGAGAAATCAAACATAATTTTATCTTAATAAATAGTTGCAGAATTTAATTCTGTACAAGTTCTGTTTATATCAATTTAATAAAGCTGTTGTATACAAACTGTAAGAAACATGCTTTTCGCGATAGAATTTTGTCTATTACGTCAAATAACGCAACAACTGCTGCAGTTGCAGATCTGGGGCCTGTATCCGCTTTAACAGAAAGGGAAAACAACGAAAGTAACAGCGGCTAGAACTAAGAACCTTTAGGTGCGCAGTTCAGAGACGCAGCAGACTGACCGGTACTTTAGCTACATCGACTACCGAGTCACAATAAGGCGTCTGTTTAATTCAATTTGTAATGCAAAACCAATAAGAAACCATCAAGTTTGCTGTTTAACTTAGGTTTCAGTATGGTTTTATTTCACTCTGAACTATTCATGGAAGTACATGCGTTTAATCGTAGCATATATTGATCGTTACTCTCTATAACTTTCGTCTCGACAAACACAATTAATCGTAGCACATTCTGTATATTGGTCGTTACTCTCTATAACTTTCGTCTCGACAAACACAATTAATCGTAGCACATTCTGTATATTGGTCGTTACTCTCTATAACTTTCGTCTCGACAAACACAATTAATCGTAGCACATTCTGTATATTGGTCGTTACTCTCTATAACTTTCGTCTCGACAAACACAATTAATCGTAGCACATTCTGTATATTGGTCGTTACTCTCTATAACTTTCGTCTCGACAAACACAATTAATCGTAGCACATTCTGTATATAGGTCGTTACTCTCTATAACTTTCGTCTCGACAAATACAATTAATCGTAGTAGATTCTGTATATTGGTCGTTACTCTCTATAACTTTCGTCTCGACAAACACAATTAATCGTAGCACATTCTGTATATTGGTCGTTACTCTCTATAACTTTCGTCTCGACAAACACAATTAATCGTAGCACATTCTGTATATTGGTCGTTACTCTCTATAACTTTCGTCTCGACAAACACAATTAATCGTAGCACATTCTGTATATTGGTCGTTACTCTCTATAACTTTCGTCTCGACAAACACAATTAATCGTAGCGCAGTCTGTATATAGGTCGTTACTCTCTATAACTTTCGTCTCGACAAATACAATTAATCGTACTCTCTATAACATTCTGTATATTGGTCGTTACTCGTTCTATAACTTTCGTCTCGACAAACACAATTAATCGTAGCACATTCTGTATATTGGTCGTTACTCTCTATAACTTTCGTCTCGACAAACACAATTAATCGTAGCGCAGTCTGTATATAGGTCGTTACTCTCTATAACTTTCGTCTCGACAAATACAATTAATCGTAGCACATTCTGTATATTGGTCGTTACTCTCTATAACTTTCGTCTCGACAAACACAATTAATCGTAGCACATTCTGTATATTGGTCGTTACTCTCTATAACTTTCGTCTCGACAAACACAATTAATCGTAGCGCAGTCTGTATATTGGTCGTTACTCTCTATAACTTTCGTCTCGACAAATACAATTAATCGTAGTAGATTCTGTATATTGGTCGTTACTCTCTATAACTTTCGTCTCGACAAATACAATTAATCGTAGTAGATTCTGTATATTGGTCGTTACTCTCTATAACTTTCGTCTCGACAAACACAATTAATCGTAGTAGATTCTGTATATTGGTCGTTACTCTCTATAACTTTCGTCTCGACAAACACAATTAATCGTAGCGCAGTCTGTATATTGGTCGTTACTCTCTATAACTTTCGTCTCGACAAACACAATTAATCGTAGCACAGTCTGTATATTGGTCGTTACTCTCTATAACTTCCGTCTCGACAAATACAATTAATCGTAGTAGATTCTGTATATTGGTCGTTACTCTCTATAACTTTCGTCTCGACAAACACAATTAATCGTAGCACAGTTTGTATATTGGTCGTTACTCTCTATAACTTTCGTCTCGACAAATACAATTAATCGTAGTAGATTCTGTATATTGGTCGTTACTCTCTATAACTTTCGTCTCGACAAACACAATTAATCGTAGCACAGTTTGTATATTGGTCGTTACTCTCTATAACTTTCGTCTCGACAAATACAATTAATCGTAGCACAGTTTGTATATTGGTCGTTACTCTCTATAACTTTCGTCTCGACAAACACAATTAATCGTAGCACATTCTGTATATTGGTCGTTACTCTCTATAACTTTCGTCTCGACAAACACAATTAATCGTAGCACATTCTGTATATTGGTCGTTACTCTCTATAACTTTCGTCTCGACAAACACAATTAATCGTAGCACAGTCTGTATATTGGTCGTTACTCTCTGTAACTTACTAAGTAAGGTTACTTGTGACGCAGTTCGCCTGCTTAATTAAGATGTTTTTAAAATTTGAGTACACCTTCGTCTCAGATACAGTTTTTGGAGTGGGTTCTATTATACAAGACATCTATCGGTTTTTGTAACTTTTATTTATTTATCTATTTTAATGTGAACACATCTACACCAAGTTCTGAATTCTTTCTGCTATTGTCTGTAACTGTTATTAACTGTAACTGTAACTGCTATATTATTGGTCGTGCTCTTGTCCAGTCCTTGGAGTCCTGTCGCATTTGGTTGTTGCTGCTAACTAAAGTTGGTTGCTCTGGTTGAAGTTCTCTCGAAGACTTCAAACGTTATCAGCTGCGGGGTCTTGTCCAAACCAAATCCAGGCGCTAACTACTGTATGATCGTCCCTGTGCCTTCTGGAGTAACGTTTCAATGTAGTTTCCCGGAGGTTTCCTGTATTATACTGTAGGGTAGGCTAAACACACGGTTCTAGCCTCGGATTGTCCGGTTAACATGGAGACTGCTGACTGGCGATCTGCACTGGACTTATCAAACGGAAAAGTAGTTGACACCACACGTCGTTACTGAACTCTTGTTTCGGAACTGGCAGGGTCTATGTTGACTATGGGAATTCCAGTCGGTTCAACTTGCTATTCTTCGGAAACGGAAGTCGACGGCCTGATGTGTCGTTATGGTTACAGGATATAGACAGAAGAGAAACTAATTAAGTTATCGGCTTAGAACGCCGGTACAGTCGGCTCAACATGCCGATAACCTAAAGGAACTGATGACTATCGGCTCAGCACGCCGATATAGTCGACTGATGTACAGTCGGCTCAATACGCCGATATAGTCGACGAATGTACAGTCGGCTCAATACGCCGATATAGTCGACGGATGTACAGTCGGCTCAATACGCCAATATAGTCGACGAATGTACAGTCGGCTCAACATGCCGGTAACCTAAAGGAACTGATGACTATCGGCTCAGCACGCCGATATAGTCGACTGATGTACAGTCGGCTCAATACGCCGATATAGTCGACGGATGTACAGTCGGCTCAATACGCCGATATAGTCGACGGATGTACAGTCGGCTCAATACGCCGATATAGTCGACTGATGTACAGTCGGCTCAATACGCCGATATAGTCGAGGGATGTACAGTCGGCTCAATACGCCGATATAGTCGACGGATGTACAGTCGGCTCAACATGCCGGTAACCTAAAGGAACTGATGACTATCGGCTCAGCACGCCGATATAGTCGACTGATGTACAGTCGGCTCAATACGCCGATATAGTCGACGGATGTACAGTCGGCTCAATACGCCGATATAGTCGACGGATGTACAGTCGGCTCAACATGCCGGTAACCTAAAGGAACTGATGACTATCGGCTCAGCACGCCGATATAGTCGATTGATGTACAGTCGGCTCAACACGTCGGTGTAGTATGGCTGCGACATCAGAGAAGACTAATTGGGTTATCTTCTCATCACGCCGGTGTAATCCAGGGCTCAGCATACCGGTATAGTCGACGGATGTACAGAACACAGTCCTGTGAGTAAATAGACCACTAGACGGAAAAATATGCAATAATACTAATTATTATAAAGTTAGGGCATACAGTTAAGGTTGTCTTAATGTATTGTACGCCAGAAAGTTTGTGAGATTTTATTTTACGGACAAAGTCCATCAGCACCAGAGCGGCAAGTCTGTGTTACAGTACAAAGCATTCCTTACCCTCGCGTAACTCACCCTTCTGCCCTAACGTGGGGGGTTGTTTGGATAGGTTCCAGTGTCTCCTTACAAAAATATATCGCTTGCTGATAACTTTATAAGAGGGAATAGTAACTTCGGTCAGCAAGTCGCTGTTCTGCAGCTGTGATAGTGCTGATAGCATTAAAACTGTTATTAAACATAGTTAATGAATTTTTAGAAGATATAATGTTCATGAGTAGCATGCAGAGGGTATGCACAAAGCAGTTGGTACACTTCAACTCGCAAAATGTTTTCAGGGGGTCACTGCACAAAAATATTATTTTTGACGATTTGTTTTGTTGCTAGTGTTATAGCTCATACGTTTCTGTTCATAGTGATATATAACACTTATACACTAACACATTTTAGACCTAATTTATTTACATCTGCCTTAGACCGTGTTCTTGATGTTTCAGCCTCTCTGGCGTGTACTCGCCCTTAACTACTCCTGCAATAAAACCTCTTGTTATAGTACACACAATTTGTATTTTGTAATATTATTACTATTTGTAGTGTTGGTCAACCTGTCACCACATTTATATAGTTCATATAGTGCTTTTTAAATCAGGTGTTTGTTGTTTTTAGTTTGTTTTTTTAGTATTGTTTTCAGTGTGGTTTTTAGTATTGTTTTTAGTATTTTTTTTTTGTAGTTTTTAGTTTGTTGTTTTTAGTATTGTTTTTAGTGAGGTTTTTAGTTTGTTGTTTTTAATATTGTTTTAGTGTGGTTTTAGTATTGTTTTTAGTGTAGGTTTTTAGTATTGGTTTTTAGTGTGGTTATTAATATTGTTTTTAGTATTGGTTTTAGTGTGGGTTTTTAGTATTTTTAGTGTGGTTTTTAGTATTGTTTGTAGTGTGGTTTTAGTATGGGTTTTAGTATTGTTTTTAGTGTGAGTTTTTAGTGTGGTTTTTTAGTGTGGTTATTAGTATTGTTTTTAGTTTGTTGTTTCTAGTATTGTTTTTAATTTGTTGTTTCTAGTATTGTTTTTAGTGTGGTTTTTAGTTTGTTGTTTTTAGTATTGTTTTTAGTATTCTTTTTAGCGTGGTTTTTAGTATTGTTTTAGTGTTGTTTTAGTTTGTTGTTTGTAGTATTGTTTTTAGTGTGGTTTTTAGTATTGTTTTTAGTATTGTTTTCAGGTTGTTGTTTTTAGTATTGTTTTAGTGTGGTTTTTAGTATTGTTTTAGTGTGGTTTTTAGTATTGTTTTAGTGTGGTTTTTAGTATTGTTTCTAGTGTGGTTTTTAGTATTGTTTTAGTGTGGTTTTTAGTATTATTTTAGTGGGTTTTTAGTATTGTTTTAGTGTTGTTTTTAGTATTGTTTTAGTGTTGTTTTTAGTATTGTTTTAGTGTGGTTTTTAGTATTGTTTTAGTGTTGTTTTAGTTTGTTGTTTGTAGTATTGTTTTTAGTGTGGTTTTTAGTATTGTTTTCAGGTTTTTGTTTGTAGTATTGTTTTCGTGTGGTTTTTAGTATTGTTTTAGTGTGGTTTTTAGTATTGTTTTAGTGTCGTTTTTTGTATTGTTTTAGTGTGGTTTTTAGTATTGTTTTTAGTGTGGTTTTAGTTTGTTGTTTGTAGTATTGTTTTTAGTGTGGTTTTTAGTATTGTTTTTAGTATTGTTTTCAGGTTGTTGTTTTTAGTATTGTTTTCAGGTTGTTGTTTTTAGTATTGTTTTAGTGTGGTTTTTAGTATTGTGTTAGTGTGGTTTTTAGTATTGTTTTAGTGTGGTTTTTAGTATTGTTTTTAGTGCGGTTTTTAGTATTGTTTTTAGTGTGGTTTTTAGTATTATTTCTAGTGTGGTTTTTAGTATTGTTTTAATGTGGTTTTTAGTATTATTTTAGTGTGGTTTTTAGTATTGTTTTAGTGTTGTTTTTAGCATGGTTTTTAGTATTGTTTACAGTTTGTTGTTTTTAGAATTGTGAAGCTATAAATTGTGTATAATTTAGTGTGTCATGCCTGAAAGTACCTAAATATTCAAGAAACGCAAATACCACGTCAAAAT
Source organism: Callitettix versicolor (assembly GCA_022606455.1). NCBI lineage: Eukaryota > Metazoa > Arthropoda > Insecta > Hemiptera > Cercopidae > Callitettix > Callitettix versicolor. Next base: position 1,341,638 of record CM040186.1, read on the forward strand.
AATAGCTCAAAGTAGGGTTATAAACGCACCTTCAAGTTCTATATCTAGACCTAGGCTGTCAGTGTTCTCAAAACTTAATAAATCTCTTGACAGAAACAGTGAATTCAATAGGGATGAATTTGAATACACTGTAGTTAAAAAGAGAATAAGAGGATACATTTGAAGAAGAAGAGGTAGAAGACCCTTCCTATGCACCAGGACTGTATTAGATGTAAAGTAATAACTCTATTTTGTATGTAATAAAAGTTTTTGGTGTTTCCCGAAAGCTGCATTTTTCTTTAATACATTTGCCCCGTTATCTCAAGAACTGTCAGCGGGATCTGCTTGAAATTTTGTGTGTTTATTTATCGTACTTATCTACATAACTGGAAACTCAAAAATTGTTATAACAATACATAATGTATTAAAAAAATTAATTATACATTTTTTCAAATTTGAAACATTTTTGTATAAAAACCACAGTTTTTTTAAACCTGCTAACAAATATATTTTGAAGTTTCCACGTATGTAAAAAGGCATATATTTTTAGAAGAAAAAGCAGAAATAAGATATCTTAATTAGTTTCTTAGAAAAAGGGACATATGTTAACATGGTGGAAGATAGAGTGCAGTGACCCCTCCCCCTTAAGTTCTAATTTTGGTTTCATTTTAAAGTTACAAAAACGTATTGCCGTGTTGAATTGGAAAATAGTATGTTAAATTATAGATTAAAATGTTTATTTGTGCGCCTAGGACAAATTATTGACGCACTTGTTGAAGCGTTAGCTTCTTATACCGCGTTTTGCACTTTGTATTTGTCACCATGAAGTGATTCGGTTTCATCGAGTAGGGTTACGAAGCGTAAGTAACGCGAGTAGGGGAAGTATTACACAAACAACCTCCACAGCCCTTCTCTCTTTCATCTGCCGGTTCCGACTGAGTTGGTCGCGCGCGTATGTATGCCTTATGCCTTTATGTAAATACAATGTGCATGCTTCTCTCTAGATCTTTCTTTTCTCTCTCTCTTTCTCTCCACTTTTCTTCTTCTCATGTTCTCGTCTCGCGCGCATGTAATGATGTTGTGTACATTGTGTATATTGCCAGCAGCAACAGTTCAGTGGTATACGGTTTATATTCAGTAATAACACGTGCGTTTGATTTTATTTTTTGCAATATAATATTTCGTAATATGAAAATCAATGTTTTTTTTTTAATTATATTATTGAGTGCAAAAATCATGTCAAATAATTATACATCAACAAGTGATGAATCTCTTGTCTAATCAAAATTGATACAAGCCAACGCTTCTGCCGACAATCCCAATGACTGTATTTTTGTAAACGAGAGAATAATAGAAATTTGCAGTTGGCAATAGACACTTTGCACACGAAGTGTTTCGTACAGTAGTATTAAAAACTATTAATTTAACAATACAAATTTACGGTTCAAATACATTTTGAGGTTATGTCATTCAGACTCTCGTAAAATATTTAGCAACAAAAATACAGAAACATTGCTGTTGACACGGTAACTTAAAATAAACAAAACGTTGCCAACTGAAATACCGAAAACAAAATATTTCCCGCAGTTCAAACAAACACTGTAATTTAATTATTATGCACAATGTTTGTTTAAACATATTTTTCGTACGAGTATTAAATAAACATTTTAGTTTACTGGGAACGTTAAAACGTGACAATAGGCCTACTGCATAGTGTTACACGTTACAGTTAACTTGTACAAATAACTATTGTTGTTAAAAGTTAAATTTTATTAGTTGCCTTTGTGGAGTGAGGAAATGTAAAACAGTGAGTGAGAGGTAAGTAGAAGTTTTATCGCTGCTTTTGTTTAACTCACAACTGCAGCAACACAATTCTAACGTATTAAACGTTTCTCTTTTGTCTTAACTGCGCACAATGCAAATATTTAAATGGTGATTCATTTTTGTTTTTAGCTTTTTAACCTATTATTTTTAAATTCAGTTCTGTGCCCTATGTTATAACCTCCAAAGCAGTGAACGTAACGTGACCCAAAGCGGAGCACATTTAAATAATTTTGGGGGGTTGACAAATGTCGAGGCAAGCGGAAAGATAACAAACGTCTACACAATGCTAAAACTTCAATTTGTAGGTTCTTAAAAACTGTTTCACATTCGTAACATTGTCACATAAATATGTTTATATTACTATTTGACATTTGTAACAATGTAACATTAGTGCGCTTATGTTACTATTTAACATTTGTAACACTGTAACGCAATTACGCTTATGTTACTGTTTCACATTTGTAACATTGTAACATAATTACGCTTATGTTAATGTTTGACATTTGTAACATAATTACGCTTATGTTACTATTTAACATTTGTAACATAATTACTCTTATGTTACTATTCGACATTTGTAACATTGTAACATAATTACGCTTATGTTACTATTTGACATTTGTAACACTGTAACATAATTAATCTTATGTTACTATTTGGCATTTGTAACATTGTAACATAATTACGCTTATGTTACTATTTGACATTTGTAACATTGTAACATAATAACTCTTATGTTACTATTTTACATTTGTAACATTGTAACATAATTACGCTTATATTACTATTTGACATTTATAACACTGTAACATAATTACACTTATTTTACTATTTGACATTTGTAACACTAACATAATTACGCTTATGTTACTATTTGACATTTGTAAGACTTTAACATAATTACGCTAATGTTATTTGTTTTAACACTGTAACATAATTACGCTAATGTTACTGTTTTAACACTGTAACATAATTACGCTTATGTTACTATTTGACATTTGTAACACTGTAACATAATTACGCTAATGTTACTGTTTTAACACTGTAACATAATTACGCTAATGTTACTGTTTTAACACTGTAACATAATTACGCTTATGTTACTATTTGACATTTGTAACACTGTAACATAATTACCTAATGTTACTATTTTAACACTGTAATATAATTACGCTTATGTTACTATTTGACATTTGTAACACTGTAACATAATTAAGCTTATGTTACTGTTTGACATTTGTAACACTGTAACATAATGACGCTAATGTTACTGTTTTAACACTGTAACATAATTACGCTTATGTTACTATTTGACATTTGTAACACTGTAATATAATTAAGCTTATGTTACTATTTGACATTTGTAACACTGTAACATAATTAAGCTTATGTTACTGTTTGACATTTGTAACACTGTAACATAATTACGCTTATGTTACTATTTGACATTTGTAACACTGTAATATAATTAAGCTTATGTTACTATTTGACATTTGTAACACTGTAACATAATTAAGCTTATGTTACTGTTTGACATTTATAACACTGTAACATAATTACGCTTATGTTACTGTTTGACATTTGTAACACCCTTTACTCTCCTTCACACTCATCACTGATCTCGCATATTCCCTAAAAGTATCCAACCCATACACACTTATTAGCCCTCTCCTATCCATCCCTAACACTTTACCTTCCATACCTCTTAACTTCTCTCTTTCATCCTTCCATCTGATACACTCAAACATGCTCCACTGACAATACCATCGCATCCATACAATGCGTAGTGGGGACAGCGGGACAGCTCAGTACAAAGTGGAGCTGTCCTGCCCAAAACGCGACATATGGTCTCGTTACACATCCAGAAGGTTTTTAACGTAGAAGGAAAGTTATAGCTTAGCTGACGTCCGAGCTGGGTAATATTTTCTTTAAGGTCTATTTCCAACGTAAATTTGTATTTTCAAAAGAGGACTCGGTGGTCGATGTGGTTAAAGCACCGATCAGTCTGCTGCGTACCTTAAAGTTCTTAGTTCTAGCCGCAGTTGCTCCCGTTGCTTTTCCCTTATCGTTAACACTGATCTCTCGTACTTACTAGTCTAACTGGCATAAAGTATGGACGTTAACCCTTTAAGTGACAAGAAATCGGGGGACAAAATATTTTGAATTTTCATATGAAATGACTTGGAATACCTCGTGTAAACATAAATACATTTTTTAGTTTTTTATAGCTTTCTAGGGTGGGAAAATATTATCCCAATGTTTCTTTAGCGATGCGGGTTACCCTTACCTTCCATATGTTCACCCGTTCACACTGGTCTTTCGTAAATAAAAATGCTTTCAAATAAAAAAAGTATAATTAGTTCATTTTGTATACAATGCAAATAAAGATAAGAAACTTATTTTAATATTTTTTACAATTTTTGTTGAAAAAATATAAAACACCCTTTGCATAAGGCGACGTTACAACCTGAACTTACCATATTGCTGCGTTTTTCTTTAGCTTTAGTCGGACAGTGAGCACACGTTCTGTATTTCGCCACTAGTCGAGGAAGATGAAGCCCTACATTTGTCAGTCTTGTATTTTCAATCGTTGGGTGCCTATTCGGATGGTTTCCTTTGCGTGCTGTGAATTTTCCTGGCATGTAGCCAATTTTCTATGCCAATATTTGCTTTGCCGAACTATTTTAAATTTATATTGCATTGTTTTTAAATTAAATAACCGTTCCAAAATTCCCCAGTATAGAATTTGTTATGCTGTAGTATGTTTTTGTATTTTTTTACAAATTTAAATAAAATAGTCATCAATCATAAACCATTTCACTTTTTCTTACACCACTTCCTTGTTATTAATTTTTATTTACTTAAACATTCTTTAAAAATAAAACTAAGTTATAAAAATGATCACAGAAATATGAAAATATATATTCTTACCTAAAAAGTTCAAATTGCAGAAGAATTTTTACAGGAAATAACAAAAAACTTTGGTAGTTAGCTTCATTCACTGTAATACGTACGTCCACAAGTGACAGTGGGATAACAGTATCACATAAAGTGTGATCACACTCTCAGCTGTGTTATAAATTATAGCAGGCTGCCAACTGTTGAAAAACTATATAAATCTAAAGTTTCATATATTATAGCGTGTACGCTACGGTGGAATATAACTGTCTCAATGAACTGTTAGAGCTGTTAAGCATTATTTAAGCAGAGACATGTTGGGAAACTATTCACCCAATAATTTATAAAGGGTTAAGCAAAAAAATGTATTTTCAAAATCGTATGACGTGTGAGCGATAAATAAAATGTATTTAATTTTCAAAAAGGGTGGACATAATTTTTCACGTAAGTTTATTAAAAACCGGTTTAAGTGAAACCATAACACACAGTTTGAGCTGAATTTCGTCTAGTTTTTTGTTGATAGCTCGTGGATTGTTTTTAGATCAGCGCGTTTTACGTGCGCATTTAAGGGTATCGTTTGAAGTAAACTTTATGCCCACATAAAACCGGCTTAAGGACCTTCTGTACCTCCCGTGGAACGGGGAAAATATGCTTCCCGTAATACGTTGCTAGGAAAGCTGATGTTTTAACTTTAACGGTTGGTGTCACCTTCAGGCTGCTGAGTGAGCAGCTGATGGGCTTAGCGATCCCACCGTACCTCTAGCTCATACTGCTCTCATTCGTCTACTTTACATAGCTTGGTTAACTTTGCGTGCCTGCTGAGTGAGCAGCTGATGGACTTAGCGATCCCACCGTACCTCTAGCTCATACTGCTCTCACTCGTCTACTTTACATAGCTTGGCTAACTTTGCGTGCCTGCTGAGTGAGCAGCTGATGGACTTAGCGATCCCACCGTATCTCTAGCTCATACTGCTCTCACTCGTCTACTTTACATAGCTTGGCTAACTTTGCGTGCCTGCTGAGTGAGCAGCTGATGGGCTTAGCGATCCCACCGTACCTCTAGCTCATACTGCTCTCACTCGTCTACTTTACATAGCTTGGCTAACTTTGCGTGCCTGCTGAGTGAGCAGCTGATGGGCTTAGCGATCCCACCGTACCTCTAGCTCATACTGCTCTCACTCGTCTACTTTACATAGCTTGGTTAACTTTGCGTGCCTGCTGAGTGAGCAGCTGATGGACTTAGCGATCCCACCGTACCTCTAGCTCATACTGCTCTCACTCGTCTACTTTACATAGCTTGGCTAACTTTGCGTGCCTGCTGAGTGAGCAGCTGATGGACTTAGCGATCCCACCGTACCTCTAGCTCATACTGCTCTCACTCGTCTACTTTACATAGCTTGGCTAACTTTGCGTGCCTGCTGAGTGAGCAGCTGATGGGCTTAGCGATCCCACCGTACCTCTAGCTCATACTGCTCTCACTCGTCTACTTTACATAGCTTGGCTAACTTTGCGTGCCTGCTGAGTGAGCAGCTGATGGGCTTAGCGATCCCACCGTATCTCTAGCTCATACTGCTCTCACTCGTCTACTTTACATAGCTTGGCTAACTTTGCGTGCCTGCTGAGTGAGCAGCTGATGGGCATAGCGATCCCACCGTACCTCTAGCTCATACTGCTCTCACTCGTCTACTCTACATAGCTTGGCTAACTTTGCGTGCCTGCTGAGTGAGCAGCTGATGGGCTTAGCGATCCCACCGTATCTCTAGCTCATACTGCTCTCACTCGTCTACTCTACATAGCTTGGCGAACTTTGCGTGCCTGCTGAGTGAGCAGCTGATGGGCATAGCGATCCCACCGTACCTCTAGCTCATACTGCTCTCACTCGTCTACTTTACATAGCTTGGCTAACTTTGCGTGCCTGCTGAGTGAGCAGCTGATGGGCATAGCGATCCCACCGTATCTCTAGCTCATACTGCTCTCACTCGTCTACTTTACATAGCTTGGCTAACTTTGCGTGCCTGCTGAGTGAGCAGCTGATGGGCTTAGCGATCCCACCGTACCTCTAGCTCATACTGCTCTCACTCGTCTACTTTACATAGCTTGGCTAACTGTGCGTGCCTGCTGTGAGCAGCTGATGGGCTTAGCGATCCCACCAGCTTACTGCTCTCACTGCGTCTATGGCGTGCCTGCTGAGTGAGCAGCTGGGCTTAGCGATCCCACCGTACCTCTAGCTCATACTGCTCTCACTCGTCGAACCAACAGAAATAATAATGTAAAATATAATGAGCGGAATCTGAGTGAGCAGCTGATGGGCTTAGCGATCCCACAATACCTAAGCTCATACACAATTTCTTCGATGGGGGTCGAGAAGAAAGACAAATTAAAAGGGAATTTCCGTTTCTTGTATACGAACTGGGAAGTCACCGGTTTGAAGTGAATGCTCTCCAAACCCTAGTCTTAATGAAGAGACTGGGACTGGAGAAGGCGACGTAATTGAGCATCTCAGGAATACTAGAGGTGTGCGGGAACAGCTGATTTTAAGGTACTGAGCCGCCTCGGTGGCTTCGGTGATAGCGTACTGGGCTTTCACCCCGAGGACCAGGGTTCGATTCCCGGCCAGAGCTTGGCATTTTCATACGCTATAAATCTTCCCATCGTCTGCATTAGTCCAAGTGTGCACAATAGTCGGACGTAAAAAAAAATCGAAGTACTGTTCATAACTGTTCTCAAAGAACAGGTATTCTAAATCCTTTTGGGGGAAATACTTTGTTGTTATAAAAAAAAATTAAAGTAAAATTATTTTAAAAAAGACAAGTATATACTGTACGAAAACTTATTGCAGAGAAAGCTTACCAACCATTATTTATAAATCTATAATTATAACCCAAAACTATAACAAGTTATCCTTCCTGAACACACAACGTTATTCCAAAAAGCATGACACACCAACATTGGACACTATTAATAGGTTACTATGATTCACTATGTAAAACATCAAACGCTAGCACGATTCGCCGTTCCTAATGTTCACTTTTTGGGTTTTGCATGAGTATGGATGTAAAGTTTGTCGTGTTCTTTTTCTGTTAGAAATACTTATAAAATGAGTTTTAACGTTTAAAATAATTGAGCCGCTCCAAAATCTCCAATTTTTGGAGCAGAGGCGAAGTTGCCACACGCGAAGTAAAAAGTACATTTTATGCCTTATGAACATCGTATACTTTTTCTCATAAAATCGGCCAAAATGAACTGTTCTCGAAAAACTGTTCAGCTCTTCCAGACAAATCCCTAAGGAATATAGTAAGGAGGACAAAGCAGATTTACAAAGCTCTTAGAGCAACAGTAATCCTAGACATTCTTTCATTCATACGTGCTTCCGTATAGGGAAACATTTACAGTAAGCCTTAAAAACGTGAAAACTAACAACTTTAAAGTGGTTCTAATTACAATGTCTGTACTTTTAATAGGAATACTTCTCCAATATGTTAAAGCTGTTTCCTGCGTTATACTCGTACATTAGCAGTATACTCCGAGATTGCGCAGTGTAAAAGTTTGTTTCGACGATCTTGTAAAGTTAAGGAGTTCAAGGATCGCTCAGTCGTCAACAGTTCGGTAGAACTCGGACTTGTAGGTTCGATTCTGCTTAAATTTTTGAATTTTCGGATTATTATTTCAACAAGTATTTTTTTCATCTTACCCTCGAGGGGTGCAGCCTAGCTGCACCTATTGAGAGGATTTAGACGTCCCTCGTGGTATCCGAGTCTTACAACACTACACTTACGACTTTAACACCTTACACTCACACTTAATTTAGAGAGGTCTTAATGTGCTTTTCGCATTAAAATAAAAAAAAACCCTTTTTGAAACTTCGATTTCACCATTATAAAAAGTATTAAAATCTGCTGGTATTAAATTTTCAAATTGCATTGAAAATACAAAAAACAAACCCTGATATAAGATTTTGAAAAACGCTAATCAAAAAGATGGTGAAATTGTATTTTCAAAAATATTTCGGGCGAAATGTTACGAATTTTTAAAGATTTTAAATGACCGCCATTTTGAAACTTTTGAATTTTGCTGGTTAAAGAACGTGTCTAAGCTATTTGCAATGATTTTTGTGCCAAATTTGAATCAAATCGGACTAAAATTGAGAACGCGAGTACGCTAACGTATAAAAATTTAACGTCAAAAAAGTGATCCCCAGTGGTCATGATCAGCGCTCATTTTGAAATCGCGCGTCTTAAATTAATTTTACAATGGACATTTAATAAAAAGACCTAACCTAAGTTTAATAGTCATTTTAATTGAGATTTTTGAAAAAAGAACTTTAAAAGTAAATTTTGGTTGACATGCTTTTTTTTAAAATTTTCATCATCATATCGGTCTATAGAGTCCTACGTCTTCCGATTCTCTCCCTATCATTCCAGAGACCTTCTCCCAGTCCTCTTCCTCTCAGTTCCTCATCAATACCACTTTGTCAGCTCTTTCAATTTTAAAATCTGTTTTGATATTCTGGCCTCTGCCATCCTTTGAACATGGCCTGACCATACCAGTTGTTTATCAATGATATCTTCTATTACAGAGCGGTTAACATCCATGATTTCTCTAATTCTGATGTAATTCTTTCATTTCTTGACCTACCAGCTGACCTCCAAAAGCTTTTAAAGCTTGCTATTTTATAGGCCAGACTTTTGAGCAGTATATTATACACCCCGCAGGGGGGTGCAGACTAGCTGCACCTATTGAGAGGATTTAGACGTCTCTCGCGGTACCCGAGTCTAACACACACTTACACTTACAACACTACATTGCGACTTTAACACTTTACACTCACACACTTACATTTAGGAAGGCGATAATAGCCTTAATGTGCTTTTCGCCTTAAAATAAATAATTAAAAAAAAAAAAAAAATAGGTTATACAGTGGTTCGTAAATTTGGCAAAACGTACCAAATTTGATTTTACCGTTCATTCGTTTAGTATTTAGCAATGTGCACGCAGACAGAAATTGCTGTTTCGATATCAGTGGTTTTAAAATCGATGTATCGTGTTAACAAGCGATATGTTAAAAATCGATTTACACCACTGTGTGCATGTCACGTACGTCGCACGAAAAACACGGACGGTTGACATTTCGTCTACTGTACTAATTCGCCCCCGCAGCTAATTTGAATACGATGTGGGTCTAATTAAACATTGTAATTTGAAATTTGTAAAAACGGAAGCAAAGGTACATAAAAACTTGACCGGATGAGCTTTTGTTTTTACACGCATAAGTGTTTGGTCAACGAAACCTTATATAAACTTTAGTGGACATTTTTGTAGCGGTTTTTAGCGGATTCCCGTTAGTAGCGGCCATCATAGTAAGATCCAGACTGTGGATCTTGAAGTGAGCGCCGAGCATAATAACAGAATCAGTTAAAAATTGTATATTGTTAGCAATTAAAATTATAGTTTTAAGTTAATTATTAGGTCGTGCGGAATGAAGCTGAACGGCAACCAGAAGCTTCAGTCAGTTTAAAGAACGCGTTTGTATCTTTAGGCTTACTGTGATGAATTCTATGAAAATATGTTTAAAAACCATATCCTTTTAAATGAGCGACAGTCGTTGGGACTGTCGGCAGAAGCATTGGTTTCTTTTATATATATATATATATATATATATATATATATATATATATATATATATATATAAATATTTAACGTCTCGAGAATATAAAAAAAATAAAATATACCATAATAAAATATAAGAAAAATAAAACCTTATACCATTGAACTGTTGCTGCTGGCAATATACACAATGTCATCATTACATGCGCGCGCGACGAGAACATGAGAAGAAATGTAGAGAGAAAGAGAGAGAAGAGAGAGAGAGAGAGAGAGAGAGAGAGAAGCATGTACGTTGTATGTACATACAGGCACAAAACATACATACGCGCGCGATCAACTCAGTCGGAACTGGCAGACGAAAGAATGAAGAAGAGCTGAGAACTGGAGGGGGTCTGTGTAATACTTCCCCTACTCGCGTTACTTACGCTTCGTAAGTCTGCTCGATGAAACCGAATCACTCCATGGTGACAAATACAAAGTGCACAACGCGGTATAAGAAGCTAACGCTTCAAAAAAATGTTTGGAGGCGTGGAGTGTAGTGGGAGCAGCGGGGTCAAC
>CM040186.1:1357500-1375000 GCA_022606455.1 Callitettix versicolor
ATTTATTTATCAAAAAAACATATCTTAAAATTACTATATGCAGTATAAAATACTTTATTTCATTTTTTTGTTGTTGTTATTTTAAGGCGAAAAGCACATTGAGGCTATTATCGCTTCCGTAAATGTAAGCGTGAGTGTAAATTGTTAAAGTCGTAAGTGTAAGTGTTTGTAACACTCGGGTACCGCGAGGGACGTCTAAATCCTCTCATAGGTGCAGCTAGTCTGCACCCCTGCGGGTGAAAATAATTTATGTGATCATGATTTTGAGATTTTTATCGGAGGCCCTTTTCAGGCTCCTGAGTAAAAAATGTGGTTTTTCTTGGATACTCCCCCTCTCTCTCTCTGCCTATCTTTCTCTCTTCCTTTCTGTATGCGTGCGCGTGTTGGTGTGTTGTAAGATAATTTAAGTATATACCTATTTTTATTAAATATATATATATTCATTAATTATATACCTGTTTTAATGAAAAAAGACATGTAGGTTTGGTTTTGCTATACTGGGAATGATTTTTAAACAAAAAAAGAAAAGTTTTGTAATTTTTTTCGACAAAAATTTGTAAAAATTAAATTTTCTCAAAATCGGTTACAACGCTATTCATCAAATTTTTGCTTGAACTCACTTCATAGTAGTTTTTTATTTAGAAATATGTCGCTGTGTATGCAAGGTATGGTCATAAAGTTCCCGGAATTTGCCAATGAAAATTTATTGAAAGTACGTATAATATTTTAACCTTATTTTTTTCAAAATATTCTCCTCCTGCATTCTTCTGTCACCGTTCTTACAATTGCTGAAAACACTCCTGAAAGCCATTTTTGGAAATTACGTTTAGCCATTTTGTCGTACTCTCCATCACCTGTTGCGAATCAGCAAAACGATGTCCCTTTAATGTCACTTTCAGTCGTGGAAACAGGTAACAATCTCGGTTCTTCCTTTACGGCCTCGAACTAGACGCCAGTCTGCTGAAGGGAAACCAAAAATTTTCACCAGTGAAAGAAAATTTTCACTTGACCAGAAACCGGATAAAGTGATGTTGGACGTATTTGTTGTTGAAGGGAGAACAGTTAGCAAAGAACTTTACAAGGAGATCCTGAAACAGTTAAATAATGCAGTTACATTAAAAGGACCTGAAAAATGGGCAGAAAACGATTGGGTTTCGTCACATCGATACCTGGCGGTGAAACAATAGTGTTACCGCTCTGGAACACCAGAATCAGAGCAATATGGAGTTAGCGAGAATTTATTACAATCAGCTTTAAAATCTGCACATATTGGCGTTTTAAACTTTCAAATTTTGATAATGAAAATACAAAAATGAACCTTGACAGCCGTTATATTCAATATCGTTAATTTCAACGGATTTTGAAAGTTCGAAACGCTGATATGTAATTTTTAACGCTGATTACGAGGTAAAATCAAGTTTTGAAAAATATTTAGAAAAAAGTTTGGAATTTTGAAAAATTTATAATGACCGACATTTTGAAACTGTTAAACGGAATATACTGGGTGTGGGTGACGAACGTGTCCGAGCTATTATTACTAACGTCGATTTTTGTGCTAAAATGAACCATATAGAAACAAATTGGCTAACGTAAAAGTGATAACACACACACACACACACACACACACACACACACACACACACACACACATGCGGGCACACACACACACACATGCACGCGCACACGCACGGAAACACATACAAACAAACAAACAAACGTACACACACACACACACACACTCGCATGCGCACAAATGCACACGCACGCAAACACACAAAAACAAACAAACATACATACACACACACACACACACACACACACACACACACACACACACACACACACACACACACTACACACACACACACACACTCGCATACGCACACAAACGCACACGCTAGCAAACACACACAAACATACACACACAAACACACACACACACACACACGCGTACGCAAACATATACAAACAAACGTACACACACACGCGCGCGCGCACACAAACATATACAAACAAACATACACAAACACAAACACGCACACACACACACGCACGCGCACACACACACACACACACACACACACGCACGCGCGCACACACACACACACACACACACACACACACACACACACACACACACATACTACACAACACACACTCGCATGCGCACACAAACGCACACGCTCGCAAACACACACAAATATACACACAAACACACACGCACTCACGCACGCACGCGCACACAAACGCACAAGCACGCAAACATATACAACAAACGTACACACAAACACAAACACACACACACACACGCACACAAACGCACATGCACGCAAACATATGCAAACAAACGTGTACACACACACACACACACACACAACACACAAACACATACGCACACACGCACGCACACACAAAAACACACACACATACGCACGCGCACACAAACGCACACGCACGCAAACATATACAAACAAACATACACACACAAACACGCACGCACACAAACACACACACACACAAACACAAACACAAATACACACACACACACACACACACATTTTAACGGCCTTTCAAAAAGTGATCTAGAGTTTAAAATAAGGTTCATTTCAAGGTTCCGGCTCTGGGTCTTACTGTGATGGACTGCAATAGCTCATTTGCTAATACCATTTTGCCAATAAATTTGTAACATAATAATTAGTAATTGCTGAAGTGTTTATGTATGTTTCAATCCTTACTAATTTAATTTCTTTAACGTTTTATTAGATTATAAAATAACTTAACGCGAAAAAAAAATACCGTACTGCACAATTGATAACATTTTAAGAATTGCTTTAATAATAAGTTGAGTGCTTCACAAAAATTACCTCATGTATTTACAGTAACAAATAATTAGTGTACACAACGTTATGTTAAATGTACCCTACATCAGTACTGCCAATTGCACGAATTGAAATTATGGTATGGATATGGCAAATCCGTTTGCCTTCGCGTATCTAGATGAGCCATTTATGTAAATACATCTGTCATCAGAAACCAATCAGCATGCAAGTGTTATTTTGCAATTTATTGTAGATTAAAAATTCATTCAGTGTTGATACAAATTCAACGGTTACAAAAAATATATTCGTATTTTTTTGTAATTAAATAACGTGCTTTTTCTTTATCTCTAAATAATTGTGGGTCGTTTTAAACAAACCTAACGGAGTTCAGGGTTTGTTATAATTTCATTTCTCAATACAAAGTCCAAACTTAACTTTTCCGTCTTAGACCGAATTTTTTATTGGCACCTTTCTTTCGAATGTACGCGAAGTATTTAAAATCTTAAAATGTAATAATAAGATTAAAATATTATAACATGCAGTCCATTGTATATTAGTTGATAGCGGGCCAAAACCGGTGGAGGCAGCTGATCTCACCGTACCTCTAGCTCATACAACTCTCATTCATTTTTACAACACACACACGCGCGCGCGCACACACACACACACACACACACACACACACACACACACACACACACACACACACACACACACACACACACACACACACACACACACACACACACACACACACACACACACACACACACACACACACACACACACACACACACACACACACACACACACACACACACACACACACACACACATACAGACACGCACGCGCACATACACATACACATACACACACACGCGCGCACACATACACGTGCAAACACACACACATACGGATACGTACACACACACACACACACATGCACATACACACACACACTCACACACATACATTCATACTCTACATAGGTAACTCTAAAGTAGAGGTGGGTCGTTCACAAACGAACGAATCAAAATTAACTAATTTAACTTAACTAAACCGTGAATTTGTTCGTGGTGAAATATATTGTATAGTCCTTTTATTTCATTCTTGCAATCAGCGCTCCTAACGGCTTCTTACGTAACTACAGTACATCAGCTGCAACAGTATGCAGAATAAGCAAAATCAACTATTACCGTACGTTATGCAAGTAATATTGCTGATTCAGCATGCATGGCGCTTTCAAATACAGTACAGAATACGCCTACACATTATAGCCTACAATTTGCCCATTCTGCTATTGTTTAGTTCGATTAGTTCGTTTCGATCAATAGCTCAACTCTACAGTAGATCGCGAACGAATGACTTAGTTTATTTTATTAGTGTTTAGTTTGTTTAGTTCAATAGTTCATTTCGTTTGACTCCACTAGTTCGCGAACGAATGACTTAGTTTATTCTATTAGTGTTTAGTTTGTTTAGTTCAATAGTTCATTTCGTTTGACTCCACTAGTTCGCGAACGAATGACTTAGTTTATTCTATTAGTGTTTAGTTCAATAGTTCATTTCATTTGGCTCCACTAGTTCGCGAACGAATGACTTAGTTTATTCTATTAGTGTTTAGTTCAGTAGTTCATTTCATTTGGCTCCACAACAGTTCGCGAACGAATGACTTAGTTTATTCTATTAGTGTTTAGTTCAATAGTTCATTTCATTTGACTCCACAACAGTTCGCGAACGAATGACTTAGTTTATTCTATTAGTGTTTAGTTTGTTTAGTTCAATAGTTCATTTCATTTGGCTCCACAACAGTTCGCGAACGAATGACTTAGTTTATTCTATTAGTGTTTAGTTTGTTTAGTTCAATAGTTCATTTCATTTGGCTCCACAACAGTTCGCGAACGAATGACTTAGTTTATTCTATTAGTGTTTAGTTCAATAGTTCATTTCATTTGGCTCCACAACAGTTCGCGAACGAATGACTTAGTTTATTCTATTAGTGTTTAGTCTGTTTAGTTCAATAGTTCATTTCATTTGTCTCCACTAGTTCGCGAACGAGTGACTAAGTTTATTCTATTAGTGTTTAGTCTGTTTAGTTCAATAGTTCATTTCATTTGGCTCCACAACAGTTCGCGAACAAGTGACTAAGTTTATTCTATTAGTGTTTAGTTCAGTAGTTCATTTCATTTGGCTCCACAACAGTTCGCGAACGAGTGACTAAGTTTATTCTATTAGTGTTTAGTCTGTTTAGTTCAATAGTTCATTTCATTTGGCTCCACAACAGTTCGCGAACGAGTGACTAAGTTTATTCTATTAGTGTTTAGTTTGTTTAGTTCAATAGTTCATTTCATTTGGCTCCACAACAGTTCGCGAACGAATGACTTAGTTTATTCTATTAGTGTTTAGTTTGTTTAGTTCAATAGTTCATTTCATTTGGCTCCACAACAGTTCGCGAACGAGTGACTAAGTTTATTCTATTAGTGTTTAGTCTGTTTAGTTCAATAGTTCATTTCATTTGGCTCCACAACAGTTCGCGAACGAGTGACTAAGTTTATTCTATTAGTGTTTAGTCTGTTTAGTTCAATAGTTCATTTCATTTGGCTCCACAACAGTTCGCGAACGAGTGACTAAGTTTATTCTATTAGTGTTTAGTTTGTTTAGTTCAATAGTTCATTTCATTTGGCTCCACAACAGTTCGCGAACGAATGACTTAGTTTATTCTATTAGTGTTTAGTTTCTTTAGTTCAATAGTTCATTTCATTTGGCTCCACAACAGTTCGCGAACGAATGACTTAGTTTATTCTATTAGTGTTTAGTTCAATAGTTCATTTCATTTGGCTCCACAACAGTTCGCGAACGAATGACTTAGTTTATTCTATTAGTGTTTAGTCTGTTTAGTTCAATAGTTCATTTCATTTGTCTCCACTAGTTCGCGAACGAGTGACTAAGTTTATTCTATTAGTGTTTAGTCTGTTTAGTTCAATAGTTCATTTCATTTGGCTCCACAACAGTTCGCGAACGAGTGACTAAGTTTATTCTATTAGTGTTTAGTTCAGTAGTTCATTTCATTTGGCTCCACAACAGTTCGCGAACGAGTGACTAAGTTTATTCTATTAGTGTTTAGTCTGTTTAGTTCAATAGTTCATTTCATTTGGCTCCACAACAGTTCGCGAACGAGTGACTAAGTTTATTCTATTAGTGTTTAGTTCAGTAGTTCATTTCATTTGGCTCCACAACAGTTCGCGAACGAGTGACTAAGTTTATTCTATTAGTGTTTAGTCTGTTTAGTTCAATAGTTCATTTCATTTGGCTCCACAACAGTTCGCGAACGAGTGACTAAGTTTATTCTATTAGTGTTTAGTCTGTTTAGTTCAATAGTTCATTTCATTTGGCTCCACAACAGTTCGCGAACGAGTGACTAAGTTTATTCTATTAGTGTTTAGTCTGTTTAGTTCAATAGTTCATTTCATTTGGCTCCACAACAGTTCGCGAACGAGTGACTAAGTTTATTCTATTAGTGTTTAGTTCAGTAGTTCATTTCATTTGGCTCCACAACAGTTCGCGAACGAGTGACTAAGTTTATTCTATTAGTGTTTAGTCTGTTTAGTTCAATAGTTCATTTCATTTGGCTCCACAACAGTTCGCGAACGAGTGACTAAGTTTATTCTATTAGTGTTTAGTCTGTTTAGTTCAATAGTTCATTTCATTTGGCTCCACAACAGTTCGCGAACGAGTGACTAAGTTTATTCTATTAGTGTTTAGTTTGTTTAGTTCAGTAGTTCATTTCATTTGGCTCCACAACAGTTCGCGAACGAGTGACTTAGTTTATTCTATTAGTGTTTAGTCTGTTTAGTTCAATAGTTCATTTCGTTTGGCTCCACAACAGTTCGCGAACGAGTGACTAAGTTTATTCTATTAGTGTTTAGTCTGTTTAGTTCAATAGTTCATTTCATTTGGCTCCACAACAGTTCGCGAACGAATGCATGTAATTAAGCCTACTTCGATAATATTCATCCCATCGCTGGATACTTATTATGGCCCTTCTTGAAACAATATTTTGCAATTTTATACGGCACTATTTAGTTGCCAATTACAACAAAGTATACACTTTTATTTATTTACTTTTTACTAAAAAAATTCATAGGTTTAAATTCCAATTTAAAATGGATTATAATTTTTTTTCCAAAAAAGGTTTTTAAAAATGATAAAAAGTTCATTTTTTAAAAGATTCAAATGACAGTAATTTTGAAATTGTAGAACTAATTTATCTGTTTAACACATTTGTCACAAGCTGTTACCAAAACTGATTTTCTTGCCCAGTTTGAGTCAAATCGGTACGAAATTGCCAACTTGAGATTTTTTATATTGATCAACAGTTCAGGAACGGCGTTCAAGGTTTCGGGTCTGGGTATTACCATGATGGCTGCTTTTTAAATGGAAATTACCTTCAAATTGTATTCTCTGCGAAGTGCTCCTAGTATTGTGTAATAGCAAGGCAGTGGGAGGAAACCGGGTCAACAAAAACAAGAAATGGAAATGGAAATCGTGCCTTATCACCGTACAGCGTGTTGGGCGCTTAGTAACTGTGGGATAGTGTAAGCATTTATTTGTTTACGTCCCTGTAGCGTTCAAACAATAAGTCAAACGGTTATGAAACTTGGGTTTTATTTTATCACTCCGCAAAGGAGTGTAAAGCAAAGTATGTAGTCTCTAAACATATTTTGATGCTTACATCCGGTTTAAGCTCACTGAATAAAAAAAAGTGCATTTTTATCTGTTTGTTGCAAAAATATTGCAAGTATTTATAGTTTTTCCTATCTAGATATTAATTTTTGATAAAACATTCTGATATACTAAAAAAAAAGAATTTTCTCAAAAACGTCTTTGTTGATTTTCATCAAATTTTGCTAAAAATTGACCAAACAAAAGTTCCATAAAAATCAGATAGGAGATTACAGACGAAAACCGATTTGGATATCTTCTCACGTTTTTGTCACAATATATACAAACTCATAATTCACACACGTGTACCAAGTTTGAAACAAGCACGCAGCTGTCTCGCTCGTCCATGAGATATTGGAGCGGCCATCATGGTAAGACCCACACCCGGAACCTTGAATTTTTTTATTGTTATATTACAACTATACAACTAAGTTAAACGCAATTTAACAAGTAACTTACCCTTATACAATAATTAGTCAACAATACATTTTTAACTATTAAAATGTAGAAAAGTAATGTAGAAAGTGGCAGCATTTCTACATTCTCGCGTGCTTCCAATCTCTAGATCTGTCTTAAGGAACGTACTTTAATTTCCTCACCCACGGTATTGACTTTAAATCACGGTGGATGTTGTATTTCTCACACACCGTGATTTGCCGCAAGACTTTGTTTTTTTTTTTTTTTAATGTTTGTATCTGCTTGATGTAAGTCCTCTTAGTACAACCCTACAACCGATCACTACAGAACACCTGGTCATAAAATTTGCTTATATAGTAGCAATTTGTTACGCAATTGTAGTTGTGAGTGTGACCACCACCAATGCATCTTTTTGAATTTTAGATTCTTGTCTCTTTTTTACACGTTCCTTCCACATTAATCAACTCCACAGGGGATGCATATTAGCTGCACCTATTGAGAGGATTTAGACGTCCCTCGCGATACCCGAGTCTAATACACACTTACACTTACAATACTACACTTATAACTTTAACACTTTACAATTACACTTACATTTAGGGTGGCGATAATAGCCTCAATGTGCTTTTCGCCTTAAAAAAATCCACATTAGTTTAGCGTCATGCTAAGGTACTTTGCTGAATTCGCATACGGTATTATGTGCGAGTTGGTGGAAAGTGGAGCTGGAACTGTTTTACGGTTTGTAACATTCACAAGGACCGATTTCTTTTCATTTAGTTTTATTCTCAATTTCCTTGTCCACTTGTTGGCATCAAGCGAGCGCTGTGGCATATTAGTGGCATCTTCCGTACACTCAGCAACTGATCTGCAGAAGTGTTCCATCTCGTGTGTAAAGAACAACAGAACGCCTTGAACACTTCCCTTCATCCTCGACATTAACTTTCTAGGTAATATTTTAACATCGTAACTCAAAGTGTTATAACTTGTATTTAAGTCCCCGATGCCATATTTTGTCAAAAGGTTGAAACCTTGAAATGAGCGCTTGTTTTGAGATCTTTGAAATTAGTCTTTAAACACGAGCATGATAAAGAAATATTTTAGGAAATTCGCTTCCATCATGGCAGCGATAAGTGCCACAATTTATTATTTTATAAGGTGAAAACGAAGAAAATCTTAAGAAACGAGCTGTAAAGAAAAACCGAGGCCGCAGGCCAAAGGTAATATTTACCGTGTCGTACAGTTCTCAGTAAACGCCGAGACCAGTTAGCTTCTCTTTAGCTCGGGTATATTTATTATTCTCAGGTTGGCTACACTGACCCCTCGCCCAATTTGTATGTAAGACTCGGGTTCTAATGAATATTGAGGCAAGGAACGGCGGACGTGAACCAATTAAACAGGAACGTGGCGTTCCGCCGCGGACCATTTATCACTGGAAGATCTCAGACTGTCGGTCGGTGAATTAGTTTTAAGGCAGGTTGTTTCTTTGAAACTGTCGCTGGCGTGTCTGGTAATACGGACTGAACACCGTTCACTAATGTACAGAGTGACCGAATAGTCCGGTCCATTTTGTTTTTCGGGTTGTCTTTAAACGTGGTCACGTTCGTTTGCTTGCGTTGCCACCCCTTTACTTATATTTCGTAACATTATTTATAAACATTTACACTGGGGATAGCTGAAATAAGTAGCTCATGGGTTTTGCGATTCCAAAAATGGGTCTCTGGCTAATTTGGAGATAAGAATAAATTTTTTGAGGTTATGTTGGTTGGTTGCCCCTGACACCGAAATCACGAGGTTCTCTTATACAACTAAGCCTCTTAGATTTTTCTTTAGTCTGTGGTCCTCAATATATTTTATCAGTCCACTGACTACTGGAGGTCCTCAGGGTGTTGGCAATCAAACACCTTTTGCCCCTTGCTGGTAACAGCCTCACATCCACGATTTCTCCGTGGTATATTGTTACTCTGTGCACCCTCAGATCGCAATGGCTCTCGTGGTTTTCTTGAGTTACCCTTTGTTCAGGATCTTACATCCCTCCAGTCTGTCATCGCAGCCCTATAAAGGTTGTGTTTCTCGCCTCCAAGGTTTGATCCCTGGGAGGCCTTGTAACATGGTATCGTGTTTTAGTGCTGGTTGTGATGCGATAAACACGTTTATGTATAACAGTATAATTTGCGCGTCGCTAGTCTCATATTAAATTAATTATAATTAAACATTTCCTGTGTTTTCGCCCGTGATCGGGCCGGGGATTTGCGCGTGTGAGGCATAAGTGGTAACCGTTACACTACAGGAACTGCAAAGTTTGACAGATTGGAATAGATGAAATGAATCGTTAATTTAATTGTGGTAGTTGTATTATAAGATCAGTTGATTTATATTAATTCGTAAAGATCAGCTGATTTCATTGAACAGCTGATAGGCTATAATAAGTTTCAGGTTATGTTGTTGAAAAAATAAGTTAATTAAAATAAAAAAGGACAAGGAAACATGATACATGATTTTTATTTTGGCTCAATAACAGAAATTTTTTCTTCTACATTTCACTAGAAGCCTGTTTAATTCATCTTGCTCTCTTCTCAGGCTGCGCCTTTGCACTCCTGATAGACGTTTGCACAACTACAAGGTCTATCTGATTTGAGCTAGGTCGTCTACGAAGTGATTTGGCAAACGTAACCCCATATGTCACTTCTTCCACTACTCTACTTGAATCGCTATTCTCTTCTAAAGTTTTATTAAATTCATCTCTCAGTTCTTGCCTTTATTGATAATCTGTACATATTTCAGAAATACTTGTACAGTTTTTTGCCGCCTGTACATTAAGTCCGTATCTTGAACAGATGTTTGCTTCATCACTTAAATTTTCGTTCGGTGACTTTTTGGATCATTTTTTAACTTTAAAAAATCGTTATAAAGACAGTTTACAACGTGAAATTGCTTTTTATAACCTAAATACTACACAAAACACGTATTACGTAACGTCTATTTAAATATTATTACATCACATCTGTAACAAAAGACGTCTATATATTTATATTATCTATTATTTCTACCAAAATCTATAAATAATAACATTTGACTTATTAAATTCCGTTTAACATTTTATTTCTACCATTATCTTATTATTATTACTTAAGTATTCGAAAAAAGTAGTTTATCTATGGTCAAGTAGTTTGATTTTGTAATTCATATAATTGTAAGTGGTATCAATAATATTTCACTTATTTTAGTTATTTTAACATTTTAAACTTCTAATTGTACCGTTATTTTATTTAATATTTATTTTTTATTGCTTTTCAGTATTCGAACTGAGTGGAGCAGGTACTGTTTTACAGTTTGTAACATTCACAACGACCTATTTCTTTTCATTTAGTTTTATTCTTTATCCACTTGTTGATGGCATCAAGCGAGCGGTGTAGCTTGTAAGTGGCATCTTTCATACCGTCAGCAACAGACCTTACGGTTGATTCATCTGCAGAGATGTTCCACAGATAAATAGTTTATCTATGGTCAAGTCGCTTGATTTTGTAATGCATATTGTTACTCACTGACTGATTTTACTGCACCACACAATTAGCCACAACGGGCGTATATAATCTCTATTTTGAGACTTCACCCCTTATCTACCGGTAAATATTTGTTGTCCAACAACTATGTTTTTTTTGAGTTCCGGCCAATACAGAGACCATTTTTGTCCAATTGTATTTCATCAGTCACGTCGTTTATGATGAAGTCACGTAAGAGGCAGGAGAGATGAACGTGACGCGCGCAAATTTATAAGCGATTTTGGTTTTGCCTTCGGACTTTAAAAACAAAAACAGTGACAAATACAAATTTTAATCATATATTAAAGGAAGGTACTTTTGAGTTCGTCATGGCTGTGAGTACTCAGAATTAAAGAGGATAACAGCAGGTGTACTGCAAGGTAGTGTCTTTGGATCAGTGCTATATTTGTTGTATACACGAGATATTCCAGAGGTTGCAGATTCAATTGTTGCCACATTTGCTGATGACACCGCTATCCTTGCTGTTGATGATTGTGTTGAAAAGGCCACGAATAAACTACAAAGTGCAATGGATAGGATAAGTACCTGGACAAAGTGCTGGCGAGTTAAACTGAATGAGACAAAATCAATGCATATAAACTTTACCAATAGGAAGCTTGCCACCCAGCCATTGTTCATCAATGCTCAAGCTGTTCCTTACTCCAACAATGCCAAATACTTGGGGATGACCCTAGATACGAGTCTCAAGTGGAAAGTCCATGTAAAGAAAAAGGTTGAAGAGCTTAAGATAAAATATAGAAAACTTTACTGGCTGCTTGGAGTTAACTCTGAGCTTTCAGTGCAGAATAAAATTTTAATATATAAACAAATATTGAAACCAGTATGGACATATGGCTTACAATTGAGGGGTTTTACAAACAAAGTCTTGCGAGGAATAGTCAATGCCCCATGGTATATTCGTAATAATGATTTACATCGGGACTTGAACATCAGGTTTGTTACGGAGGAAGTTAAGAAATGTGCAACTAGTTTCTACGGTTTCTTACGCATGAAAATTGTGAGATGGAGGCAGTACGTGAAGTGGCCGGCAACGTTCGCCGCCTCAAGAGGACTAAACCTCATGAACTGCTCCACTGATGTGAAGGAAGTTATTAATGTAATAGCTATCCTACAAATGTGATTTTGTTGTAGATGTAAACCATTAGTCGATCTTGTAAAGATTGGTTATGAGTATTATATAAATATTTTAAAAAAAACAAATTTTGTAAGAAGCTTTTGTCCGATTGCATAGCCTCTGGACACGATTTCATATTACAGAGGAGAAAGTTAGTGCAATATAACTCTAGTGGGGAGGAATGTATCGCAAGTGACCCCAAAATCACTGAAATGAAAACAGCTGCCGTCATAGCATGACCAGGGGAAGATGAGTTTTCGTTTAACAAAAGAACGTCATTTATCTATAAAATAGGTCAAGCTTTGAAAGACAAGTCCGCCCGATGGAAACAATACATTACAAACTGCCCCGCGGGGAACGCACTGCGGAGGGGGGCGTCAAATGACGCCGATTTATCTTCTTGTGTCGAGAATATTCAGATTGCTTTCCCAAACTTAAGAAAATAAATGGTGGAAAACAATGTCGGGTATTATAAGACTGATACAAGTTTGATTTAAATCGTCACAGGTGATTTTTTTGAAGTAACTACTTCTTATCGCGGAGTATGGGTTTATGTTTTCTACGGGGGAAAATTTAGTTTGCCGTCACGGAACGCTCTACCGTCACGGAACGCTCTAATTGAAGTGATGAAGAGAGTACTTCTTATCACAGGGTATAGGTGTATGTTTTGCATGGGAAAAATCAGTTTGCCGTCACGGAACGCTCTAATGTTTGTTTAGTAATTAATAAAATGTATTTCTGAAGTGAAAACTTGTATGGTCGCGGTTGACAAAACATTTGCTTTCGTATCACGCTTGAATCCGTAATGCATACCTCACAGCATATATTGTCCTTGTATATATCTAGACTGGAAGTGACTACTTCTAAACAGCTGATTTCTCACAATAGCTTCAATATCATTTCATTTGAGGTTATGTTTATTGTTCTTGTTAATTTTCTTGATAAGTTATAATAAGTTTCAGGTTATGTTGTTAAAAACTAGCAACATTAACAACAGTTATTCTAAACGTTTATATTAATTTAGCCCGGCAGGGGGTGCAAACTAGCTGCACCTATTGAGAGGATTTAGACGTCCCTCGCGGTACCCGAGTCTAACACACACTTACACTTGCAACACTACACTAACGACTTTAACACTTTACACTCACACTTACATTTAGGGAGGCGATAATAGCCTCAATATGCTTTTCGCCTTAAAGTAATAATAATAATAAAAAATAAAATAAAATAAGAAAAGGAATCATTTACCCAGGTTAATTTAGTAACAATAGAAAAAGTAATAAGCACGCGTTATGTATATAAATGATTTAAATCTCATACTGGTTAGAGTTTACAACTTTCCTCAATCTTACGTTATTAAATTCTAAATTCTAACCGGTTTAGAGTATAAACTTCCCTGCGCTAGATGCATCCGGTCTGGCATTCATATTATGTGCCAAAGGGATTCCTCGTCGTATTTTTACACTGTTTTAGAATAATGCCTTCCATATTACCACGAGTCTGATGAATGGTGCATGCATATTTAAATTAGCAAATAAATTTCTTTTTTTGCATGTGGATTTTAGTTTGTTATTGCTCTATGCGTACACTCTCTCTGGAAAACAGATGGGTGCCCAAATGGTTCAGTCGAACGTAATAGGTCGTACTATACCTTTTAACGTAGGAGCTCAGTAAAGAACTGAATCATTCTAAAGAACTATTCGTTTTACTGAGATGGTTGAGGAGGAAACTGCAGGTCACATAATTTATGATTGTGAAGCTCTTGCTAGTAGGAGGCTAGGGGTTTTTGGTTTTCAAGATACTAGGGATCTTCAGCAGAGTGAGCTAGTCAGTGGGTTGCTGGAGGACGTGACTCGTGGCTATTTTTGAAAACTAGCGTGCGTCACTGGTGACACATCCTCGTCTCACCGGCAATTGCAGCGTGCGTCACTAGCGGAACGCGTTACTGTTAAAACAGGAAGAGGTTCAATTGACATCACTGCAAGACTGTCAAGTCAAGGACAAAAGTAACCAAATCAGGAGCTGTGTCAAGATTATGCCACAATCTTCTCTTCACTGGCCAATCAAATAAGGGCTCAGAAGAGGAAGGTTTTTCAGTGGGTGCGAGTCCCATTCGGAGAGCTCATAAAGCATTTAAGCCCACTACAGATAAAAATTCATTAAATAAACTTGTGTTAGAAGAATCACAGCATTTTGATGATAGTATTTTCTTTAGTCACTCTTGATCCTTCTTTTCTTGTTCCAAAAATCTCGTAAAGAACTGAAGCCTTCCCTTGTGATGGTTCTTAAGTGTTGGATAATAAGATTCTTTCGGGATAATGGTTCTACCATCTTCTTCTCCCCCTTCCGATGGTAACTACCAGACTAGATTAGATTAGATTTCGGGAGAACTTGAAACAGGCCTTCAAGAAGGCAAGTATTCATATTCATACCGATAGTCAGGCAGCATTAAAAGCACTTGCGGGTCCTACAATTCAGTCCAAGCTGGTCTGGGAGCTGGCCTGGGCAACCGGGTAACTCTTCACTAGGTTCCGGGGCATAGGGGAGTTGAGGGTAATGAAGAGGCAGACCGATTGGTTGGATTTGGATCTGCATGTGAGCCGGCTTTAGGGATTTCTCCATCGTTGGCCAGATCTGCGGTTAATGGGTGGATTAATTATCAACACCAGGTAAGATGGGATAACCTTCATGGGCATTCCCTAATAAACGTCTCCTAAAGAAAGTTCCTTTTGGAGGACCCAAAGCGGCAGCAGATGTCCTGGGCAGAGCACAAGTCAGGAGGATCACGGGGCTTATTACTGGGCACTGTGGTCTGAGTGTACACGTGAACAGGATAGGTAGTCTATGTACCATGGAGTGTAGGTTTTGCAGGAAGGAAGGGGAAATTGCAAAACACATAATTTATGATTGTGATGCTCTTGCTAGTAGGAGGCTAGAGGTTTTTGGTTTCCAAGACATTAGGGATCTTCAGCAGAGTGAGCTAGTCAGTGGGATGTTGGAACTTATTAAGGGCACCATATTTGCTGAACTAGGTATTTTTAAGAGGTGCCTGGGGTTGTACTATCCCTTCCATTGAAGCAGCATGTTGTGAAATCAGCTCAGTAAGCAGCTTACATCAGCACTAAAGTTTTAATTTTTCTTAAGGCAATACGCGTATTCACGAAGCAATTAATTAGCAAATAAAAAAACGATCAAAACGTATGAACTACCCGGCATCTAATTAAGTCATAAATAAACAGAAGGGTGGTTTGGCAGGGGGAAGAAGGAGGGAAATAAATTGCCGCCCCGTGACATTAAACATCCGCGGAGGCACAATACAGACTCACTTCGCTCACAAGTTGTGCCCTTTCCCGTTTTGACAAATCGTTTCCACTCCGGTGATATTTCTCTATTGTTTATCTTTGTTCATTTTTCCGAATGCAAATTATTTTGTGCTCCACGTTCCTAATGGAATTAAAGTCCAGCGGTGATAAATGACGCGCTTTGTAGGCGTTATTCATGTCTTTGGGGATCCGCACGCGACTGTCCTGTAACTCTTTAGCGTTTAAACGTTAGGTTTTTTTAAATTATGAATTGGAACGATGGAAGTAATATCCAAGTAATAAGAATTGTCCATAAGAACATTTTAATCAATATATATATATATATATATATATATATATATATATATATATATATATATATATAGCCGCCTCGGTGGCCTAGTTGATAGCGTACTAGGCTTTCACCCTGAGGACCCGGGTTTGATTCCCTGCCAGGGCTTGGCATTTTCATACTCTATAAATCATCCCATCGTCTGCATTAACCCAAGTGTGCACAATAGTCGGACGTTAAACACACCAAATAAAATAAATATATATATATATATATATATATATATATATATATATACACACAATATACACACACACACGCACACACACACGCACATATATACACACACACACACACACACGCATATGCATACGTATACGCACACGCGAGCGCATGCACACACGCACACGCACACGCACGCAATGCATGCACGCGCGCACACTTACATATATATATATATATATATATATATATATATATATAATAATAATAATAATAAATGTAGGTGCGGTTTGTTCGTACATGTCACTATAACTCCGCAACAACATGGAAGTTGTTTGGTTAGGTAGCAACTCTCAAGGTTGAGTTCGGAGATACGGGTGTCAAAAAAGGCATCGTTACATTGGGAAGCAGCCGAGGAAATCGAGTGCCGAGGTAGCCGAGACTGACCAGAATGTTCTAGAATAGTTTAGAATGTTCTGTAATGATCTAGAATCTTCAAGAAAACTATAGCCTATTCAAAAATTGTCTTATATATATATATATATATATATATATATATATATATATATTCTATTATATATAGACTCTATATATATATGAGTCTATTATATATATATATATATATATATATATATATATATATATATAGAGAGAGAGAGAGAGAGAGAGTTTTTGAACTTAAGAGCCGCCAACTCATTGAAAATTCAAGTTTTCATTTATAAAACAAATCTCGACAGGTTAGATCAGAAAAATCTCGGAAAATTTATAAACCTAGTTAGAATGGAAACATGAAACGATTCTTTAGAATTTCTTTCGATGTTTTACACACGTTTGTATTTGTTGACCTCGAATAAAAGCGTTCTTTTTTAAAGATCCGCAAAAATTACGTTTCAAAACGAACACTTAAAAAATCGTACACTACAAACGGTTCATTTGGCACGTTCGTCTCGCTAATTCAGATAATACGGAAATCAGCTGATCCATTGTCGAGTCAGCTGTATAACGTTAAAGCAAAACGGTATATTCAACGATCGATACTAATTTACAACAGCAT